>QVRM01004526.1:0-342226 GCA_003439945.1 Dermanyssus gallinae
CTTGTTCTTACAACCGCGTTCTCCTTGTGATTCTTAAACCGTCTTTTTTTAAACCGCGTTCTCCTTACTGGTTCTTAGAAAAAACCCGGGGGCCCCTCGTTCTTACAACCGCGTCTCCTTAGTGATTCTTAGAACCGGATTGTTCTTACAAACGCGTTCTCCTTACTGGTTCTTAGAAACCGGCTCGTTCTTACAACCGCGTTCTTCTTACTGATTTTAGAACCGGCTCGTCTTAACAACCGCGTTCTCCTTACTAGTTCTAAATATCGGCTGTTTATACAACCCGTTCTCTAGTAGTTCTTAGAACGGCTCGTTCTTACAAACCGCTTCTCCTTAGTGTTCTAAAACCGGCTCGTTCTTAAAACCGCGTTCTCCTTACTGGTTATTAGAAAACCGGCTCGTTCTTACAACCGCGTTTCTCTTACAGGTTCTTAGAACCGACCTCGTTATACAACCGCGTTCTTCTTAGTGATTCTTAGAATCGGCTAGTTTTTAGAACCGCGTGTTCCTCACTAGTTTGTAGAACCGGCTCGTTCTTACAACCGCGTTCTCCTCACTGGTTTGTAGAACCGGCTCGTTCTTAGAAACGCGTTCTCCTTACTGGTTCTTAGAACCGGCTCGTTCTTACAACCGCGTTCCCCTTACTGGTTCTTAGAACCGGCTCGTTCTTAAAACCAAGTTCTTCTTAGTGGTTCTTAGAACCGCGTTCGTCTTAGTGGTTCTTAGAACCGGCTCGTTCTTAAAACCGCGTTTTCCTTAGTGGTTCTTAGAACCGGCTCGTTCTTACAACCGCGTTCTCCTTAGTGGTTCTTAGAACCGGCTCGTTCTTACAACCGCGTTCTCCTTAGTGGTTCTTAGAACCGGCTCGTTCTTACAACCGCGTTCTTCTTACTGGTTCTTAGAACCGGCTCGTTCTTAGAACCGCGTTCTCCTTACTGGTTCTTAAAACCGGCTCGTTCTTACAACAGCGTTCTCCTTACTGGTTCTTAGAACCGACTCGTTCATGCAACCGCGTTCTCCTTACTGGTTATTAGAAACGGCTCGTTCTTACATCCGCGTTCTCCTTAGTGGTTCCTATAACCGGCTCGCTTTTAGAACCGCGTTCTCCTCACTGGTTCGTAGAACCCGCTTGTTTTTAGAACCGCGTTCTCCTTACTGGTTCGTGAAACCGGCTCGTTCTTAGAACCGCGTTCTCCTTACTGGTTCTTAGAACCGGCTCGTTCTTAAAACCGCGTTCTTCTTAGTGGTTCTTAGAACCGGCTAGTTCTTAGAACCGCGTTCTCCTTAGTGGTTCTTAGAACCAGCTCGTTCTTACATCCGCGTTCTCCTTAGTGGTTTTCAAAACCGGCTCGTTTTTAAAACCGCGTTCTCCTTAGTGGTTCTTAGACACGACTCGTTCTTAGAACCGCGTTTTCCTTACTGGTTCTTAGGACCGACTGGTTCTTACAACCGCGTTCTTCTTACTGGTTTTTAAAACCGGCTCGTTCTTACAACAGCGTTCTCCTTAGTAGTTCTTAGAACCGGCTTGTTCTTACAACCGCGTTCTCCTTACTGGTTCTTAAAACCGGCTCGTTTATACAACTGCGTTCTCCTTAGTGGTTCTTAGAACCGGCTCGTTCTTACAACCGCGTTCTCCTTAGTGATTCTTAGAACCGGCTTGTTCTTACAACCGCGTTCTCCTTACTGGTTCTTAGAACCGGCTCGTTCTTACAACCGCGTTCTTCTTACTGGTTCTTAGAACCGGCTCGTTCTTACAACCGCGTTCTCCTTACTAGTTCTAAATATCGGCTCGTTTATACAACCGCGTTCTCCTTAGTAGTTCTTAGAACCGGCTCGTTCTTACAACCGCGTTCTCCTTAGTGGTTCTTAAAACCGGCTCGTTTTTACAACCGCGTTCTCCTTACTGGTTCTTAGAACCGGCTCGTTCTTACAACCGCGTTCTCCTTAGTGATTCTTAGAACCGGCTTGTTCTTACAACCGCGTTCTCCTTACTGGTTCTTAGAACCGGCTCGTTCTTACAACCGCGTTCTTCTTACTGGTTCTTAGAACCGGCTCGTTCTTACAACCGCGTTCTCCTTACTAGTTCTAAATATCGGCTCGTTTATACAACCGCGTTCTCCTTAGTAGTTCTTAGAACCGGCTCGTTCTTACAACCGCGTTCTCCTTAGTGCCGCGTTCTTCTCACTGGTTTGTAGAACCGGCTCGTTCTTAGAAACGCGTTCTCCTTACTGGTTCTTAGAACCGGCTCGTTCTTACAACCGCGTTCCCCTTACTGGTTCTTAGAACCGGCTCGTTCTTACAACCGCGTTCTCCTTACTAGTTCTAAATATCGGCTCGTTTATACAACCGCGTTCTCCTTAGTAGTTCTTAGAACCGGCTCGTTCTTACAACCGCGTTCTCCTTAGTGGTTCTTAAAACCGGCTCGTTCTTACAACCGCGTTCTCCTTACTGGTTCTTAGAACCGGCTCGTTCTTACAACCGCGTTCTCCTTACAGGTTCTTAGAACCGACTCGTTTATACAACCGCGTTCTTCTTAGTGATTCTTAGAATCGGCTAGTTTTTAGAACCGCGTGTTCCTCACTAGTTCGTAGAACCGGCTCGTTCTTACAACCGCGTTCTCCTTAGTCGTCCTTGGAACCGGCTCGTTTTTACCACCGCGTTTTCCTTAGTGGTTCCTAAAAAAAGGCTCGTTCTTAGAACCGCGTTCTTCCTACTGGTTTTTAAAACAGACTCGTTCTTACAACCGCGTTCTCCTTAGTGGTTCTTAGAACCGGCTTGTTCTTACAAACGCGTTATCCTTACTGTTTCTTAGAATCGACTCGTTCTTTAAACCGCGTTCTCCTTACTGGTTCTTAGAACCGGCTCGTTCTTACAACCGCGTTCTCCTTACTGGTTCTTAGAATCGGGTCGTTCTTACAGCCGCGTTCTTCTTAGTGGTTCTTAAAACCGGCTCGTTCTTACAACCGCGTTCTCCTTAGTGGTTCTTATAACCGGCTCGTTCTTACAGCCGCGTTCTCCTTAGTGGTTCTTAGAACCGGCTCGTTCTTACAACCGCGTTCTCCTTACTGGTTCTTAGAACCGGCTCGTTCGGACAACCGCGTTCTCCATACTGGTTCTTAGAACCGACTTGTTCATACAACCGCGTTCTCTTTAGTGGTTCTTAAAACCGGCTCGTTTTTAGAACCGCGTTCTTCTCACTGGTTCGTAGAACCGGCTCGTTCTTAGAACCGCGTTACTCCTCAATGGTTCGTAGAACCGGCTCGCCCTTACAACCGCATTCTTCTTAGTGGTTCTTAGAACCGGCTCGTTCTTTCAACCGCGTTCTCCTTGCTGGTTCTTAAAATTGGCTCGTTCTCACAACCGCGTTCTCCTTACTGGTTCTTAGAACCGGCTCGTTTTTACAACCGCGTTCTCCTTAGTGGTTCTTAGAACCGGCTCGTTCTTACAACCGCGTTCTCCTTAGTGGTTCTTAGAACCGGCTCGTTCATACAGCCGCGTTCTCCTTAGTGGTTCTTAGAAACGGCTCGTTCTTACAACCGCGTCCTTTTTAGTGGTTCTTAGAACCGGCTCGTTTTTAGAACCGCGTTCTTCTCACTGGTTTGTAGAACCGGCTCGTTCTTAGAACCGCGTTTTCCTCACTGGTTCGTAGAACCGGCTCGTTCTTAGAACCGCGTCCTCCTCACTGGTTCGTAGAACCGGCTCGCCCTTACAACCGCGTTTTTCTTAGCAGTTCTTACTACCGGCTCGTTTTTGCAACCGCGTTCTCCTTACTGGTTCTTAGAACCGGCTCGTTCTTACAACCGCGTTCTCCTTAGTGGTTCTTAGAAACGACTCGTTCTTACAACCGCGTTCTCCTTAGTGGTTCTTAGAAACGGCTCGTTCTTACAACCGCGTTCTCTATAGTGATTCTTATAACCGGCTCGTTCTTACAACTGCGTTCTCCATAGTGGTTCTTAGAAACGGCTCGTTCTGACAACTGCGTTCTCCTTAGTGGTTCTTAGAGACGACTCGTTCTTACAGCCGCGTTCTCCTAGTGGTCTTTAGAACCGGCTCGTTCTTACAAGCGTGTTCTCCTTAGTGGTTCTTAGAAACGGCTCGTTCTTAGAGCCGCGTTTTTCTGACTAGTTCTTAGAACCGGCTCGTTCTTAAAGCCGCGTTTTTCTGACTGATTCTTAGAACCAGCTCGTTTTTACAATCGCGTTCTTCTTAGTGGTTCTTAGAAACCGCTCGTTCTTATGGCCGCGTTCTTCTTACTGGTCTTTAGAACCGGCTCGTTCTTACAATTGCGATCTCCTTAGTGGTTCTTAGAACCGGCTAGTTCATAGAGCCGCGTTCTCCTTAGTGGTTTTTAAAACCAGCTCGTTCTTAGAACCGCGCTCTCCTTAGTGGTTCTTAGAACCGGCTCGTTCTTACAATCGCGTTCTTCTTAGTGGTTCTTAGAAACGGCTCGTTCTTAAAGCCGCGTTCTTCTTACTGGTTTTTAGAACCGGCTCGTTCTTAGAACCGCGTTCTCCTTAGTGGTTCTTAGAACCGGCTTGTTCATAGAACCGCGTTCTCCTTAGTGGTTTTTAAAACCGGCTCGTTCTTAGAACCGCGCTCTCCTTGGTGGTTCTTAGAACCGGCTCGTTTATACAACAGGCTCGTTCTTACAACCGCGTTCTCCTTACTGGTTCTTAGAACCGGCTCGTTCTTACAACCGCGTTCTCCTTAAAGGTTCTTAGAACCGGCTCGGTTATACAGCCGTGTTCTCCTTACTGGTTCTTAGAACGAGCTCGTTCTCTGAACCGCGTTCTCCTTACTGGTTCTTAGAACCGGCTCGTTCTTACAACCGCGTTCTCCTTAGTGGTTCTTCGAACCAGCTCGTTCTTACAACCGCGATCTCCTTAGTGGTTCTTAGAAACGGCTAGTTCCTAGAACCGCGTTCTCCTTACTGGTTTTTAGAACCGGCTTGTACTTACAATCGCGTTTTTCTTAGTGGTTCTTAAAACCGCGTTCTCCTTAGTGGTTGTGAGAACCGGCTCGTTCTTACAACTGCGTTCTCCTTAGTGGTTCTTAGAAACGGCTCGTTCTTACAACTGCGTTCTCCTTAGTGGTTCTTAGAGACGACTCGTTCTTACAGCCGCGTTCTCCTTAGTGGTTTTTAGAACCGGCTCGATCTTACAACCGTGTTCTCCTTAGTGGTTCTTAGAAACGGCTCGTTCTTAAAGCCGCGATTTTCTGACTGGTTCTTAAAACCGGCTCGTTCTTCAAGCCGCGTTTTTCTGACTGATTCTTAGAACCGGCTCGTTTTTACAATCGCGTTCTTCTTAGTGGTTCTTAGAAACGGCTCGTTCTTATGGCCGCGTTCTTCTTACTGGTCTTTAGAACCGGCTCGTTCTTACAATTGCGATCTTCTTAGTGGTTCTTAGAACCGGCTCGTTCATAGAACCGCGTTCTCCTTAGTGGTTTTTAAAACCGGCTCGTTCTTACAACCGCGCTCTTTTTAGTGGTTCTTAGAACCGGCTCGTTCTTACAATCGCGTTCTTCTTAGTGGTTCTTAGAATCGGCTAGTTTTTAGAACCGCGTGTTCCTCACTAGTTCGTAGAACCGGCTCGTTCTTACAACCGCGTTCTCCTCACTGGTTTGTAGAACCGGCTCGTTCTTAGAAACGCGTTCTCCTTACTGGTTCTTAGAACCGGCTCGTTCTTACAACCGCGTTCCCCTTACTGGTTCTTAGAACCGGCTCGTTCTTAAAACCAAGTTCTTCTTAGTGGTTCTTAGAACCGCGTTCGTCTTAGTGGTTCTTAGAACCGGCTCGTTCTTAAAACCGCGTTCTCCTTAGTGGTTCTTAGAACCGGCTCGTTCTTACAACCGCGTTCTCCTTAGTGGTTCTTAGAACCGGCTCGTTCTTACAACCGCGTTCTCCTTAGTGGTTCTCAGAACCGGCTCGTTCTTACAACCGCGTTCTCCTTAGTGGTTCTTAGAAACGGCTCGTTCTTAGAACCGCGTTCTCCTTACTGGTTCTTAGAACCGACTGGTTCTTAGAACCGACTGGTTCTTACAACCGCGTTCTCCTTAGTCGTCCTTGGAACCGGCTCGTTTTTACCACCGCGTTTTCCTTAGTGGTTCCTAAAAAACGGCTCGTTCTTAGAACCGCGTTCTTCCTACTGGTTTTTAAAACAGACTCGTTCTTACAACCGCGTTCTCCTTAGTGGTTCTTAGAACCGGCTTGTTCTTACAAACGCGTTATCCTTACTGTTTCTTAGAATCGACTCGTTCTTTAAACCGCGTTCTCCTTACTGGTTCTTAGAACCGGCTCGTTCTTACAACCGCGTTCTCCTTACTGGTTCTTAGAATCGGGTCGTTCTTACAGCCGCGTTCTTCTTAGTGGTTCTTAAAACCGGCTCGTTCTTACAACCGCGTTCTACTTAGTGGTTCTTATAACCGGCTCGTTCTTACAGCCGCGTTTTCCTTAGTGGTTCTTAGAACCGGCTCGTTCTTACAACCGCGTTCTCCTTACTGGTTCTTAGAACCGGCTCGTTCGGACAACCGCGTTCTCCATACTGGTTCTTAGAACCGACTTGTTCATACAACCGCGTTCTCTTTAGTGGTTCTTAAAACCGGCTCGTTTTTAGAACCGCGTTTTCCTCACTGGTTCGTAGAACCGGCTCGTTCTTAGAACCGCGTTACTCCTCACTGCTTCGTAGAACCGGCTCGCCCTTACAACCGCATTCTTCTTAGTGGTTCTTAGAACCGGCTCGTTCTTTCAACCGCGTTCTCCTTGCTGATTCTTAAAATTGGCTCGTTCTCACAACCGCGTTCTCCTTACTGGTTCTTAGAACCGGCTCGCTTTTACAACCGCGTTCTCCTTAGTGGTTCTTAGAACCGGCTCGTTCTTACAACCGCATTCTCCTTAGTGGTTCTTAGAAACGGCTCGTTCTTACAACCGCGTCCTTTTTAGTGGTTCTTAGAACCGGCTCGTTTTTAGAACCGCGTTCTTCTCACTGGTTTGTAGAACCGGCTCGTTCTTAGAACCGCGTTTTCCTCACTGGTTCGTAGAACCGGCTCGTTCTTAGAACCGCGTTCTCCTCACTGGTTCGTAGAACCGGCTCGCCCTTACAACCGCGTTTTTCTTAGCAGTTCTTACTACCGGCTCGTTTTTGCAACCGCGTTCTCCTTACTGGTTCTTAGAACCGGCTCGTTCTTACAACCGCGTTCTCCTTAGTGGTTCTTAGAAACGACTCGTTCTTACAACCGCGTTCTCCTTAGTGGTTCTTAGAAACGGCTCGTTCTTACAACCGCGTTCTCTATAGTGATTCTTATAACCGGCTCGTTCTTACAACTGCGTTCTCCATAGTGGTTCTTAGAAACGGCTCGTTCTGACAACTGCGTTCTCCTTAGTGGTTCTTAGAGACGACTCGTTCTTACAGCCGCGTTCTCCTAGTGGTCTTTAGAACCGGCTCGTTCTTACAAGCGTGTTCTCCTTAGTGGTTCTTAGAAACGGCTCGTTCTTAGAGCCGCGTTTTTCTGACTAGTTCTTAGAACCGGCTCGTTCTTAAAACCGCGTTCTCCTTAGTGGTTCTTAGAACCGGCTCGTTCTTACAACCGCGTTCTCCTTAGTAGTTCTTAGAACCGGCTCGTTCTTACAACCGCGTTCTCCTTAGTGGTTCTTAGAACCGGCTCGTTCTTACAACCGCGTTCTCCTTAGTGGTTCTTAGAAACGGCTCGTTCTTAGAACCGCGTTCTCCTTACTGGTTCTTAGAACCGACTGGTTCTTACAACCGCGTTCTCCTTAGTCGTCCTTGGAACCGGCTCGTTTTTACCACCGCGTTTTCCTTAGTGGTTCCTAAAAAACGGCTCGTTCTTAGAACCGCGTTCTTCCTACTGGTTTTTAAAACAGACTCGTTCTTACAACCGCGTTCTCCTTAGTGGTTCTTAGAACCGGCTTGTTCTTACAAACGCATTATCCTTACTGTTTCTTAGAATCGACTCGTTCTTTAAACCGCGTTCTCCTTACTGGTTCTTAGAACCGGCTCGTTCTTACAACCGCGTTCTCCTTACTGGTTCTTAGAATCGGGTCGTTCTTACAGCCGCGTTCTTCTTAGTGGTTCTTAAAACCGGCTCGTTCTTACAACCGCGTTCTCTATAGTGATTCTTATAACCGGCTCGTTCTTACAACTGCGTTCTCCATAGTGGTTCTTAGAAACGGCTCGTTCTGACAACTGCGTTCTCCTTAGTGGTTCTTAGAGACGACTCGTTCTTACAGCCGCGTTCTCCTAGTGGTCTTTAGAACCGGCTCGTTCTTACAAGCGTGTTCTCCTTAGTGGTTCTTAGAAACGGCTCGTTCTTAGAGCCGCGTTTTTCTGACTAGTTCTTAGAACCGGCTCGTTCTTAAAGCCGCGTTTTTCTGACTGATTCTTAGAACCAGCTCGTTTTTACAATCGCGTTCTTCTTAGTGGTTCTTAGAAACCGCTCGTTCTTATGGCCGCGTTCTTCTTACTGGTCTTTAGAACCGGCTCGTTCTTACAATTGCGATCTCCTTAGTGGTTCTTAGAACCGGCTAGCGTTTTTCTTAGTGGTTCTTAAAACCGCGTTCTCCTTAGTGGTTGTGAGAACCGGCTCGTTCTTACAACTGCGTTCTCCTTAGTGGTTCTTAGAAACGGCTCGTTCTTACAACTGCGTTCTCCTTAGTGGTTCTTAGAGACGACTCGTTCTTACAGCCGCGTTCTCCTTAGTGGTTTTTAGAACCGGCTCGATCTTACAACCGTGTTCTCCTTAGTGGTTCTTAGAAACGGCTCGTTCTTAAAGCCGCGATTTTCTGACTGGTTCTTAAAACCGGCTCGTTCTTCAAGCCGCGTTTTTCTGACTGATTCTTAGAACCGGCTCGTTTTTACAATCGCGTTCTTCTTAGTGGTTCTTAGAAACGGCTCGTTCTTATGGCCGCGTTCTTCCTACTGGTCTTTAGAACCGGCTCGTTCTTACAATTGCGATCTTCTTAGTGGTTCTTAGAACCGGCTCGTTCATAGAACCGCGTTCTCCTTAGTGGTTTTTAAAACCGGCTCGTTCTTACAACCGCGCTCTTTTTAGTGGTTCTTAGAACCGGCTCGTTCTTACAATCGCGTTCTTCTTAGTGGTTCTTAGAATCGGCTAGTTTTTAGAACCGCGTGTTCCTCACTAGTTCGTAGAACCGGCTCGTTCTTACAACCGCGTTCTCCTCACTGGTTTGTAGAACCGGCTCGTTCTTAGAAACGCGTTCTCCTTACTGGTTCTTAGAACCGGCTCGTTCTTACAACCGCGTTCCCCTTACTGGTTCTTAGAACCGGCTCGTTCTTAAAACCAAGTTCTTCTTAGTGGTTCTTAGAACCGCGTTCGTCTTAGTGGTTCTTAGAACCGGCTCGTTCTTAAAACCGCGTTCTCCTTAGTGGTTCTTAGAACCGGCTCGTTCTTACAACCGCGTTCTCCTTAGTGGTTCTTAGAACCGGCTCGTTCTTACAACCGCGTTCTCCTTAGTGGTTCTTAGAACCGGCTCGTTCTTACAACCGCGTTCTCCTTAGTGGTTCTTAGAAACGGCTCGTTCTTAGAACCGCGTTCTCCTTACTGGTTCTTAGAACCGACTGGTTCTTACAACCGCGTTCTCCTTAGTCGTCCTTGGAACCGGCTCGTTTTTACCACCGCGTTTTCCTTAGTGGTTCCTAAAAAACGGCTCGTTCTTAGAACCGCGTTCTTCCTACTGGTTTTTAAAACAGACTCGTTCTTACAACCGCGTTCTCCTTAGTGGTTCTTAGAACCGGCTTGTTCTTACAAACGCGTTATCCTTACTGTTTCTTAGAATCGACTCGTTCTTTAAACCGCGTTCTCCTTACTGGTTCTTAGAACCGGCTCGTTCTTACAACCGCGTTCTCCTTACTGGTTCTTAGAATCGGGTCGTTCTTACAGCCGCGTTCTTCTTAGTGGTTCTTAAAACCGGCTCGTTCTTACAACCGCGTTCTACTTAGTGGTTCTTATAACCGGCTCGTTCTTACAGCCGCGTTTTCCTTAGTGGTTCTTAGAACCGGCTCGTTTTTACAACCGCGTTCTCCTTACTGGTTCTTAGAACCGGCTCGTTCGGACAACCGCGTTCTCCATACTGGTTCTTAGAACCGACTTGTTCATACAACCGCGTTCTCTTTAGTGGTTCTTAAAACCGGCTCGTTTTTAGAACCGCGTTCTCCTCACTGATTCGTAGAACCGGCTCGTTCTTAGAACCGCGTTACTCCTCACTGCTTCGTAGAACCGGCTCGCCCTTACAACCGCATTCTTCTTAGTGGTTCTTAGAACCGGCTCGTTCTTTCAACCGCGTTCTCCTTGCTGGTTCTTAAAATTGGCTCGTTCTCACAACCGCGTTCTCCTTACTGGTTCTTAGAACCGGCTCGCTTTTACAACCGCGTTCTCCTTAGTGGTTCTTAGAACCGGCTCGTTCTTACAACCGCATTCTCCTTAGTGGTTCTTAGAAACGGCTCGATCTTACAACCGCGTCCTTTTTAGTGGTTCTTAGAACCGGCTCGTTTTTAGAACCGCGTTCTTCTCACTGGTTTGTAGAACCGGCTCGTTCTTAGAACCGCGTTTTCCTCACTGGTTCGTAGAACCGGCTCGTTCTTAGAACCGCGTTCTCCTCACTGGTTCGTAGAGCCGGCTCGCCCTTACAACCGCGTTTTTCTTAGCAGTTCTTACTACCGGCTCGTTTTTGCAACCGCGTTCTCCTTACTGGTTCTTAGAACCGGCTCGTTCTTACAACCGCGTTCTCCTTAGTGGTTCTTAGAAACGACTCGTTCTTACAACCGCGTTCTCCTTAGTGGTTCTTAGAAACGGCTCGTTCTTACAACCGCGTTCTCTATAGTGATTCTTATAACCGGCTCGTTCTTACAACTGCGTTCTCCATAGTGGTTCTTAGAAACGGCTCGTTCTGACAACTGCGCTCTCCTTAGTGGTTCTTAGAGACGACTCGTTCTTACAGCCGCGTTCTCCTAGTGGTCTTTAGAACCGGCTCGTTCTTACAAGCGTGTTCTCCTTAGTGGTTCTTAGAAACGGCTCGTTCTTAGAGCCGCGTTTTTCTGACTAGTTCTTAGAACCGGCTCGTTCTTAAAACCGCGTTCTCCTTAGTGGTTCTTAGAACCGGCTCGTTCTTACAACCGCGTTCTCCTTAGTAGTTCTTAGAACCGGCTCGTTCTTACAACCGCGTTCTCCTTAGTGGTTCTTAGAACCGGCTCGTTCTTACAACCGCGTTCTCCTTAGTGGTTCTTAGAAACGGCTCGTTCTTAGAACCGCGTTCTCCTTACTGGTTCTTAGAACCGACTGGTTCTTACAACCGCGTGCTCCTTAGTCGTCCTTGAAACCGGCTCGTTTTTACCACCGCGTTTTCCTTAGTGGTTCCTAAAAAACGGCTCGTTCTTAGAACCGCGTTCTTCCTACTGGTTTTTAAAACAGACTCGTTCTTACAACCGCGTTCTCCTTAGTGGTTCTTAGAACCGGCTTGTTCTTACAAACGCATTATCCTTACTGTTTCTTAGAATCGACTCGTTCTTTAAACCGCGTTCTCCTTACTGGTTCTTAGAACCGGCTCGTTCTTACAACCGCGTTCTCCTTACTGGTTCTAAGAATCGGGTCGTTCTTACAGCCGCGTTCTTCTTAGTGGTTCTTAAAACCGGCTCGTTCTTACAACCGCGTTCTCCTTAGTGGTTCTTATAACCGGCTCGTTCTTACAGCCGCGTTCTCCTTAGTGGTTCTTAGAACCGGCTCGTTCTTACAACCGCGTTCTCCTTACTGGTTCTTAGAACCGGCTCGTTCGGACAACCGCGTTCTCCATACTGGTTCTTAGAACCGACTTGTTCATACAACCGCGTTCTCTTTAGTGGTTCTTAAAACCGGCTCGTTTTTAGAACCGCGTTCTACTCACTGGTTCGTAGAACCGGCTCGTTCTTAGAACCGCGTTACTCCTCACTGGTTCGTAGAACCGGCTCGCCCTTACAACCGCATTCTTCTTAGTGGTTCTTAGAACCGGCTCGTTCTTTCAACCGCGTTCTCCTTGCTGGTTCTTAAAATTGGCTCGTTCTCACAACCGCGTTCTCCTTACTGGTTCTTAGAACCGGCTCGTTTTTACAACCGCGTTTTCCTTAGTGGTTCTTAAAACCGGCTCGTTCTTACAACCGCGTTCTCCTTAGTGGTTCTTAGAACCGGCTCGTTCATACAGCCGCGTTCTCCTTAGTGGTTCTTAGAAACGGCTCGTTCTTACAACCGCGTCCTTTTTAGTGGTTCTTAGAACCGGCTCGTTTTTAGAACCGCGTTCTTCTCACTGGTTTGTAGAACCGGCTCGTTCTTAGAACCGCGTTTTCCTCACTGGTTCGTAGAACCGGCTCGTTCTTAGAACCGCGTTCTCCTCACTGGTTCGTAGAACCGGCTCGCCCTTACAACCGCGTTTTTCTTAGCAGTTCTTACTACCGGCTCGTTTTTGCAACCGCGTTCTCCTTACTGGTTCTTAGAACCGGCTCGTTCTTACAACCGCGTTCTCCTTAGTGGTTCTTAGAAACGACTCGTTCTTACAACCGCGTTCTCCTTAGTGGTTCTTAGAAACGGCTCGTTCTTACAACCGCGTTCTCTATAGTGATTCTTATAACCGGCTCGTTCTTACAACTGCGTTCTCCATAGTGGTTCTTAGAAACAGCTCGTTCTGACAACTGCGTTCTCCTTAGTGGTTCTTAGAGACGACTCGTTCTTACAGCCGCGTTCTCCTAGTGGTCTTTAGAACCGGCTCGTTCTTACAAGCGTGTTCTCCTTAGTGGTTCTTAGAAACGGCTCGTTCTTAAAGCCGCGTTTTTCTGACTAGTTCTTAGAACCGGCTCGTTCTTAAAACCGCGTTCTCCTTAGTGGTTCTTAGAACCGGCCCGTTCTTACAACCGCGTTCTCCTTAGTGGTTCTTAGAAACGGCTCGTTCTTAGAACCGCGTTCTCCTTACTGGTTCTTAGAACCGACTGGTTCTTACAACCGCGTTCTCCTTAGTCGTCCTTGGAACCGGCTCGTTTTTACCACCGCGTTTTCCTTAGTGGTTCCTAAAAAACGGCTCGTTCTTAGAACCGCGTTCTTCCTACTGGTTTTTAAAACAGACTCGTTCTTACAACCGCGTTCTCCTTAGTGGTTCTTAGAACCGGCTTGTTCTTACAAACGCGTTATCCTTACTGTTTCTTAGAATCGACTCGTTCTTTAAACCGCGTTCTCCTTACTGGTTCTTAGAACCGGCTCGTTCTTACAACCGCGTTCTCCTTACTGGTTCTTAGAATCGGGTCGTTCTTACAACCGCGTTCTCCTTACTGGTTCTAAGAACCGGCTCGTTCGGACAACCGCGTTCTCCATACTGGTTCTTAGAACCGACTTGTTCATACAACCGCGTTCTCTTTAGTGGTTCTTAAAACCGGCTCGTTTTTAGAACCGCGTTCTCCTCACTGGTTCGTAGAACCGGCTCGTTCTTAGAACCGCGTTACTCCTCACTGGTTCGTAGAACCGGCTCGCCCTTACAACCGCATTCTTCTTAGTGGTTCTTAGAACCGGCTCGTTCTTTCAACCGCGTTCTCCTTGCTGGTTCTTAAAATTGGCTCGTTCTCACAACCGCGTTCTCCTTACTGGTTCTTAGAACCGGCTCGTTTTTACAACCGCGTTCTCCTTAGTGGTTCTTAGAACCAGCTCGTTCTTACAACCGCGTTCTCCTTAGTGGTTCTTAGAACCGGCTCGTTCATACAGCCGCGTTCTCCTTAGTGGTTCTTAGAAACGGCTCGTTCTTACAACCGCGTCCTTTTTAGTGGTTCTTAGAACCGGCTCGTTTTTAGAACCGCGTTCTTCTCACTGGTTTGTAGAACCGGCTCGTTCTTAGAACCGCGTTTTCCTCACTGGTTCGTAGAACCGGCTCGTTCTTAGAACCGCGTTCTCCTCACTGGTTCGTAGAACCGGCTCGCCCTTACAACCGCGTTTTTCTTAGCAGTTCTTACTACCGGCTCGTTTTTGCAACCGCGTTCTCCTTACTGGTTCTTAGAACCGGCTCGTTCTTACAACCGCGTTCTCCTTAGTGGTTCTTAGAAACGACTCGTTCTTACAACCGCGTTCTCCTTAGTGGTTCTTAGAAACGGCTCGTTCTTACAACCGCGTTCTCTATAGTGATTCTTATAACCGGCTCGTTCTTACAACTGGGTTCTCCATAGTGGTTCTTAGAAACGGCTCGTTCTGACAACTGCGTTCTCTTTAGTGGTTCTTAGAGACGACTCGTTCTTACCGCCGCGTTCTCCTAGTGGTCTTTAGAACCGGCTCGTTCTTACAAGCGTGTTCTCCTTAGTGGTTCTTAGAAACGGCTCGTTCTTAGAGCCGCGTTTTTCTGACTAGTTCTTAGAACCGGCTCGTTCTTAAAGCCGCGTTTTTCTGACTGATTCTTAGAACCAGCTCGTTTTTACAATCGCGTTCTTCTTAGTGGTTCTTAGAAACCGCTCGTTCTTATGGCCGCGTTCTTCTTACTGGTCTTTAGAACCGGCTCGTTCTTACAATTGCGATCTCCTTAGTGGTTCTTAGAACCGGCTAGTTCATAGAGCCGCGTTCTCCTCAGTGGTTTTTAAAACCAGCTCGTTCTTAGAACCGCGCTCTCCTTAGTGGTTCTTAGAACCGGCTCGTTCTTACAATCGCGTTCTTCTTAGTGGTTCTTAGAAACGGCTCGTTCTTAAAGCCGCGTTCTTCTTACTGGTTTTTAGAACCGGCTCGTTCTTAGAACCGCGTTCTCCTTAGTGGTTCTTAGAACCGCCTTGTTCATAGAACCGCGTTCTCCTTAGTGGTTTTTAAAACCGGCTCGTTCTTAGAACCGCGCTCTCCTTGGTGGTTCTTAGAACCGGCTCGTTTTTACAAGAGGCTCGTTCTTACAACCGCGTTCTCCTTACTGGTTCTTAGAACCGGCTCGTTCTTACAACCGCGTTCTCCTTAAAGGTTCTTAGAACCGGCTCGGTTATACAGCCGTATTCTCCTTACTGGTTCTTAGAACGAGCTCGTTCTCTGAACCGCGTTCTCCTTACTGGTTCTTAGAACCGGCTCGTTCTTACAACCGCGTTCTCCTTAGTGGTTCTTCGAACCAGCTCGTTCTTACAACCGCGATCTCCTTAGTGGTTCTTAGAAACGGCTAGTTCCTAGAACCGCGTTCTCCTTACTGGTTTTTAGAACCGGCTTGTACTTACAATCGCGTTTTTCTTAGTGGTTCTTAAAACCGCGTTCTCCTTAGTGGTTGTGAGAACCGGCTCGTTCTTACAACTGCGTTCTCCTTAGTGGTTCTTAGAAACGGCTCGTTCTTACAACTGCGTTCTCCTTAGTGGTTCTTAGAGACGACTCGTTCTTACAGCCGCGTTCTCCTTAGTGGTTTTTAGAACCGGCTCGATCTTACAACCGTGTTCTCCTTAGTGGTTCTTAGAAACGGCTCGTTCTTAAAGCCGCGATTTTCTGACTGGTTCTTAAAACCGGCTCGTTCTTAAAGCCGCGTTTTTCTGATTGATTCTTAGAACCGGCTCGTTTTTACAATCGCGTTCTTCTTAGTGGTTCTTAGAAACGGCTCGTTCTTATGGCCGCGTTCTTCCTACTGGTCTTTAGAACCGGCTCGTTCTTACAATTGCGATCTTCTTAGTGGTTCTTAGAACCGGCTCGTTCATAGAACCGCGTTCTCCTTAGTGGTTTTTAAAACCGGCTCGTTCTTAAAACCGCGCTCTTTTTAGTGGTTCTTAGAACCGGCTCGTTCTTACAATCGCGTTCTTCTTAGTGGTTCTTAGAAACGGCTCGTTCTTAAAGCCGCGTTCTTCTTACTGTTTTTTTAGAACCGGCTCGTTCTTAGAACCGCGTTCTCCTTAGTGGTTCTTAGAACCGGCTCGTTCATAGAACCGCGTTCTCCTTAGTGGTTTTTAAAACCGGCTCGTTCTTAGAACCGCGCTCTTTTTGGTGGTTCTTAGAACCGGCTCGTTCTTACAACAGGCTCGTTCTTACAACCGCGTTCTCCTTACTGGTTCTTAAAACCGGCTCGTTCTTACAACCGCGTTCTCCTTATTGGTTCTTAGAACCGGCTCGGTTATACAGCCGTGTTCTCCTTGGTGTTTCTTAAAACCGGCTCGTTCTTACAACCGCAATCTCCTTACTGGTTCTTAGAACGAGCTCGTTCTCAGAACCGCGTTCTCCTTAGTGGTTCTTAAAAACGGCTCGTTCTTACAACCGCGTTCTCCTTAATGGTTCTTCGAACCAGCTCGTTCTTACAACCGCGATCTCCTTAGTGGTTCTTAGAAACGGCTAGTTCTTAGAACCGCGTTCTCCTTACTGGTTCTTAGAACCGGCTTGTACTTACAATCGCGTTTTTCTTAGTGGTTCTTAAAACCGCGTTCTCTTTAGTGGTTGTTAGAACCGGCTTGTTCATACAGCCGCGTTCTCCTTAGTGGTTCTTAGAAACGGCTCGTTCTTACAACCGCGTTCTTTTTAGTGGTTCTTAGAACCGGCTCGTGTTTAGAACCGCGTTCTTCTCACTGGTTTGTAGAACCGGCTCGTTCTTAGAACCGCGTTTTCCTCACTGGTTCGTAGAACCGGCTCGTTCTTAGAACCGCGTTTTCCTCACTGGTTCGTAGAACCGGCTCGTTCTTAGAACCGCGTTCTCCTCACTGGTTCGTAGAACCGGCTCGCCCTTACATCCGCGTTTTTCTTAGCAGTTCTTAGAACCGGCTCGTTTTTGCAACCGCGTTCTCCTTACTGGTTCTTAGAACCGGCTCGTTCTTACAACCGCGTTCTCCTTAGTGGTTCTTAGAAACGACTCGTTCTTACAACCGCGTTCTCCTTAGTGGTTCCTAGAAACGGCTCGTTCTTACAACCGCGTTCTCTATAGTGGTTCTTATAACCGGCTCGTTCTTACAACTGCGTTCTCCATAGTGGTTCTTAGAAACGGCTCGTTCTGACAACTGCGTTCTCCTTAGTGGTTCTTAGAGACGACTCGTTCTTACAGCCGCGTTCTCCTAGTGGTCTTTAGAACCGGCTCGTTCTTACAACCGTGTTCTCCTTAGTGGTTCGTAGAAACGGCTCGTTCTTAGAGCCGCGTTTTTCTGACTGGTTCTTAGAACCGGCTCGTTCTTATGGCCGCGTTTTTCTGACTGATTCTTAGAACCAGCTCGTTTTTACAATCGCGTTCTTCTTAGTGGTTCTTAGAAACCGCTCGTTCTTATGGCTGCGTTCTTCTTACTGGTCTTTAGAACCGGCTCGTTCTTACAATTGCGATCTCCTTAGTGGTTCTTAGAACCGGCTAGTTCATAGAACCGCCTTCTCCTTAGTGGTTTTTAGTACCAGCTCGTTCTTAAAACCGCGCTCTCCTTAGTGGTTCTTAGAACCGGCTCGTTCTTACAATCGCGTTCTTCTTAGTGGTTCTTAGAAACGGCTCGTTCTTAAAGCCGCGTTCTTCTTACTGGTTTTTAGAACCGGCTCGTTCTTAAAACCGCGTTCTCCTTAGTGGTTCTTAGAACCGGCTTGTTCATAGAACCGCGTTCTCCTTAGTGGTTTTTAAAACCGGCTCGTTCTTACAACCGCGTTCTCCTTAGTGGTTCTTAGAAACGACTCGTTCTTACAACCGCGTTCTCCTTAGTGGTTCTTAGAAACGGCTCGTTCTTACAACCGCGTTCTCTATAGTGATTCTTATAACCGGCTCGTTCTTACAACTGCTTCTCCATAGTGGTTCTTAGAAACGGCTCGTTCTGACAACTGCGTTCTCCTTAGTGGTTCTTAGAGACGACTCGTTCTTACAGCCGCGTTCTCCTAGTGGTCTTTAGAACCGGCTCGTTCTTACAAGCGTGTTCTCCTTAGTGGTTCTTAGAAACGGCTCGTTCTTAGAGCCGCGTTTTTCTGACTAGTTCTTAGAACCGGCTCGTTCTTAAAACCGCGTTCTCCTTAGTGGTTCTTAGAACCGGCTCGTTCTTACAACCGCGTTCTCCTTAGTAGTTCTTAGAACCGGCTCGTTCTTACAACCGCGTTCTCCTTAGTGGTTCTTAGAACCGGCTCGTTCTTACAACCGCGTTCTCCTTAGTGGTTCTTAGAAACGGCTCGTTCTTAGAACCGCGTTCTCCTTACTGGTTCTTAGAACCGACTGGTTCTTACAACCGCGTTCTCCTTAGTCGTCCTTGGAACCGGCTCGTTTTTACCACCGCGTTTTCCTTAGCGGTTCCTAAAAAACGGCTCGTTCTTAGAACCGCGTTCTTCCTACTGGTTTTTAAAACAGACTCGTTCTTACAACCGCGTTCTCCTTAGTGGTTCTTAGAACCGGCTTGTTCTTACAAACGCGTTATCCTTACTGTTTCTTAGAATCGACTCGTTCTTTAAACCGCGTTCTCCTTACTGGTTCTTAGAACCGGCTCGTTCTTACAACCGCGTTCTCCTTACTGGTTCTTAGAATCGGGTCGTTCTTACAGCCGCGTTCTTCTTAGTGGTTCTTAAAACCGGCTCGTTCTTACAACCGCGTTCTCCTTAGTGGTTCTTATAACCGGCTCGTTCTTACAGCCGCGTTCTCCTTAGTGGTTCTTAGAACCGGCTCGTTCTTACAACCGCGTTCTCCTTACTGGTTCTTAGAACCGGCTCGTTCGGACAACCGCGTTCTCCATACTGGTTCTTAGAACCGACTTGTTCATACAACCGCGTTCTCTTTAGTGGTTCTTAAAACCGGCTCGTTTTTAGAACCGCGTTCTCCTCACTGGTTCGTAGAACCGGCTCGTTCTTAGAACCGCGTTACTCCTCACTGGTTCGTAGAACCGGCTCGCCCTTACAACCGCATTCTTCTTAGTGGTTCTTAGAACCGGCTCGTTCTTTCAACCGCGTTCTCCTTGTTGGTTCTTAAAATTGGCTCGTTCTCACAACCGCGTTCTCCTTACTGGTTCTTAGAACCGGCTCGTTTTTACAACCGCGTTCTCCTTAGTGGTTCTTAAAACCGGCTCGTTCTTACAACCGCGTTCTCCTTAGTGGTTCTTAGAACCGGCTCGTTCATACAGCCGCGTTCTCCTTAGTGGTTCTTAGAAACGGCTCGTTCTTACAACCGCGTCCTTTTTAGTGGTTCTTAGAACCGGCTCGTTTTTAGAACCGCGTTCTTCTCACTGGTTTGTAGAACCGGCTCGTTCTTAGAACCGCGTTTTCCTCACTGGTTCGTAGAACCGGCTCGTTCTTAGAACCGCGTTCTCCTCACTGGTTCGTAAAACCGGCTCGCCCTTACAACCGCGTTTTTCTTAGCAGTTCTTACTACCGGCTCGTTTTTGCAACCGCGTTCTCCTTACTGGTTCTTAGAACCGGCTCGTTCTTACAACCGCGTTCTCCTTAGTGGTTCTTAGAAACGACTCGTTCTTACAACCGCGTTCTCCTTAGTGGTTCTTAGAAACGGCTCGTTCTTACAACCGCGTTCTCTATAGTGATTCTTATAACCGGCTCGTTCTTACAACTGCGTTCTCCATAGTGGTTCTTAGAAACGGCTCGTTCTGACAACTGCGTTCTCCTTAGTGGTTCTTAGAGACGACTCGTTCTTACAGCCGCGTTCTCCTAGTGGTCTTTAGAACCGGCTCGTTCTTACAAGCGTGTTCTCCTTAGTGGTTCTTAGAAACGGCTCGTTCTTAGAGCCGCGTTTTTCTGACTAGTTCTTAGAGCCGGCTCGTTCTTAAAACCGCGTTCTCCTTAGTGGTTCTTAGAACCGGCTCGTTCTTACAACCGCGTTCTCCTTAGTAGTTCTTAGAACCGGCTCGTTCTTACAACCGCGTTCTCCTTAGTGGTTCTTAGAACCGGCTCGTTCTTACAACCGCGTTCTCCTTAGTGGTTCTTAGAAACGGCTCGTTCTTAGAACCGCGTTCTCCTTACTGGTTCTTAGAACCGACTGGTTCTTACAACCGCGTTCTCCTTAGTCGTCCTTGGAACCGGCTCGTTTTTACCACCGCGTTTTCCTTAGTGGTTCCTAAAAAACGGCTCGTTCTTAGAACCGCGTTCTTCCTACTGGTTTTTAAAACAGACTCGTTCTTACAACCGCGTTCTCCTTAGTGGTTCTTAGAACCGGCTTGTTCTTACAAACGCGTTATCCTTACTGTTTCTTAGAATCGACTCGTTCTTTAAACCGCGTTCTCCTTACTGGTTCTTAGAACCGGCTCGTTCTTACAACCGCGTTCTCCTTACTGGTTCTTAGAATCGGGTCGTTCTTACAGCCGCGTTCTTCTTAGTGGTTCTTAAAACCGGCTCGTTCTTACAACCGCGTTCTCCTTAGTGGTTCTTATAACCGGCTCGTTCTTACAGCCGCGTTCTCCTTAGTGGTTCTTAGAACCGGCTCGTTCTTACAACCGCGTTCTCCTTACTGGTTCTTAGAACCGGCTCGTTCGGACAACCGCGTTCTCCATACTGGTTCTTAGAACCGACTTGTTCATACAACCGCGTTCTCTTTAGTGGTTCTTAAAACCGGCTCGTTTTTAGAACCGCGTTCTCCTCACTGGTTCGTAGAACCGGCTCGTTCTTAGAACCGCGTTACTCCTCACTGGTTCGTAGAACCGGCTCGCCCTTACAACCGCATTCTTCTTAGTGGTTCTTAGAACCGGCTCGTTCTTTCAACCGCGTTCTCCTTGCTGGTTCTTAAAATTGGCTCGTTCTCACAACCGCGTTCTCCTTACTGGTTCTTAGAACCGGCTCGTTTTTACAACCGCGTTCTCCTTAGTGGTTCTTAGAACCAGCTCGTTCTTACAACCGCGTTCTCCTTAGTAGTTCTTAGAACCGGCTCGTTCTTACAACCGCGTTCTCCTTAGTGGTTCTTAGAACCGGCTCGTTCTTACAACCGCGTTCTCCTTAGTGGTTCT
Source organism: Dermanyssus gallinae (assembly GCA_003439945.1). NCBI lineage: Eukaryota > Metazoa > Arthropoda > Arachnida > Mesostigmata > Dermanyssidae > Dermanyssus > Dermanyssus gallinae. The sequence goes on from QVRM01004526.1 coordinate 20,853, forward strand.
TAGAAACGGCTCGTTCTTAGAACCGCGTTCTCCTTACTGGTTCTTAGAACCGACTGGTTCTTACAACCGCGTTCTCCTTAGTCGTCCTTGGAACCGGCTCGTTTTTACCACCGCGTTTTCCTTAGTGGTTCCTAAAAAACGGCTCGTTCTTAGAACCGCGTTCTTCCTACTGGTTTTTAAAACAGACTCGTTCTTACAACCGCGTTCTCCTTAGTGGTTCTTAGAACCGGCTTGTTCTTACAAACGCGTTATCCTTACTGTTTCTTAGAATCGACTCGTTCTTTAAACCGCGTTCTCCTTACTGGTTCTTAGAACCGGCTCGTTCTTACAACCGCGTTCTCCTTACTGGTTCTTAGAATCGGGTCGTTCTTACAGCCGCGTTCTTCTTAGTGGTTCTTAAAACCGGCTCGTTCTTACAACCGCGTTCTCCTTAGTGGTTCTTATAACCGGCTCGTTCTTACAGCCGCGTTCTCCTTAGTGGTTCTTAGAACCGGCTCGTTCTTACAACCGCGTTCTCCTTACTGGTTCTTAGAACCGGCTCGTTCGGACAACCGCGTTCTCCATACTGGTTCTTAGAACCGACTTGTTCATACAACCGCGTTCTCTTTAGTGGTTCTTAAAACCGGCTCGTTTTTAGAACCGCGTTCTCCTCACTGGTTCGTAGAACCGGCTCGTTCTTAGAACCGCGTTACTCCTCACTGGTTCGTAGAACCGGCTCGCCCTTACAACCGCATTCTTCTTAGTGGTTCTTAGAACCGGCTCGTTCTTTCAACCGCGTTCTCCTTGCTGGTTCTTAAAATTGGCTCGTTCTCACAACCGCGTTCTCCTTACTGGTTCTTAGAACCGGCTCGTTTTTACAACCGCGTTCTCCTTAGTGGTTCTTAGAACCAGCTCGTTCTTACAACCGCGTTCTCCTTAGTGGTTCTTAGAACCGGCTCGTTCATACAGCCGCGTTCTCCTTAGTGGTTCTTAGAAACGGCTCGTTCTTACAACCGCGTCCTTTTTAGTGGTTCTTAGAACCGGCTCGTTTTTAGAACCGCGTTCTTCTCACTGGTTTGTAGAACCGGCTCGTTCTTAGAACCGCGTTTTCCTCACTGGTTCGTAGAACCGGCTCGTTCTTAGAACCGCGTTCTTCTCACTGGTTCGTAGAACCGGCTCGCCCTTACAACCGCGTTTTTCTTAGCAGTTCTTACTACCGGCTCGTTTTTGCAACCGCGTTCTCCTTACTGGTTCTTAGAACCGGCTCGTTCTTACAACCGCGTTCTCCTTAGTGGTCCTTAGAAACGACTCGTTCTTACAACCGCGTTCTCCTTAGTGGTTCTTAGAAACGGCTCGTTCTTACAACCGCGTTCTCTATAGTGATTCTTATAACCGGCTCGTTCTTACAACTGCGTTCTCCATAGTGGTTCTTAGAAACGGCTCGTTCTGACAACTGCGTTCGCCTTAGTGGTTCTTAGAGACGACTCGTTCTTACAGCCGCGTTCTCCTAGTGGTCTTTAGAACCGGCTCGTTCTTACAAGCGTGTTCTCCTTAGTGGTTCTTAGAAACGGCTCGTTCTTAGAGCCGCGTTTTTCTGACTAGTTCTTAGAACCGGCTCGTTCTTAAAGCCGCGTTTTTCTGACTGATTCTTAGAACCAGCTCGTTTTTACAATCGCGTTCTTCTTAGTGGTTCTTAGAAACCGCTCGTTCTTATGGCCGCGTTCTTCTTACTGGTCTTTAGAACCGGCTCGTTCTTACAATTGCGATCTCCTTAGTGGTTCTTAGAACCGGCTAGTTCATAGAGCCGCGTTCTCCTTAGTGGTTTTTAAAACCAGCTCGTTCTTAGAACTGCGCTCTCCTTAGTGGTTCTTAGAACCGGCTCGTTCTTACAATCGCGTTCTTCTTAGTGGTTCTTAGAAACGGCTCGTTCTTAAAGCCGCGTTCTTCTTACTGGTTTTTAGAACCGGCTCGTTCTTAGAACCGCGTTCTCCTTAGTGGTTCTTAGAACCGGCTTGTTCATAGAACCGCGTTCTCCTTAGTGGTTTTTAAAACCGGCTCGTTCTTAGAACCGCGCTCTCCTTGGTGGTTCTTAGAACCGGCTCGTTTTTACAACAGGCTCGTTCTTACAACCGCGTTCTCCTTACTGGTTCTTAGAACCGGCTCGTTCTTACAACCGCGTTCTCCTTAAAGGTTCTTAGAACCGGCTCGGTTATACAGCCGTGTTCTCCTTACTGGTTCTTAGAACGAGCTCGTTCTCTGAACCGCGTTCTCCTTACTGGTTCTTAGAACCGGCTCGTTCTTACAACCGCGTTCTCCTTAGTGGTTCTTCGAACCAGCTCGTTCTTACAACCGCGATCTCCTTAGTGGTTCTTAGAAACGGCTAGTTCCTAGAACCGCGTTCTCCTTACTGGTTTTTAGAACCGGCTTGTACTTACAATCGCGTTTTTCTTAGTGGTTCTTAAAACCGCGTTCTCCTTAGTGGTTGTGAGAACCGGCTCGTTCTTACAACTGCGTTCTCCTTAGTGGTTCTTAGAAACGGCTCGTTCTTACAACTGCGTTCTCCTTAGTGGTTCTTAGAGACGACTCGTTCTTACAGCCGCGTTCTCCTTAGTGGTTTTTAGAACCGGCTCGATCTTACAACCGTGTTCTCCTTAGTGGTTCTTAGAAACGGCTCGTTCTTAAAGCCGCGATTTTCTGACTGGTTCTTAAAACCGGCTCGTTCTTAAAGCCGCGTTTTTCTGACTGATTCTTAGAACCGGCTCGTTTTTACAATCGCGTTCTTCTTAGTGGTTCTTAGAAACGGCTCGTTCTTATGGCCGCGTTCTTCCTGCTGGTCTTTAGAACCGGCTCGTTCTTACAATTGCGATCTTCTTAGTGGTTCTTAGAACCGGCTCGTTCATAGAACCGCGTTCTCCTTAGTGGTTTTTAAAACCGGCTCGTTCTTAAAACCGCGCTCTTTTTAGTGGTTCTTAGAACCGGCTCGTTCTTACAATCGCGTTCTTCTTAGTGGTTCTTAGAAACGGCTCGTTCTTAAAGCCGCGTTCTTCTTACTGTTTTTTTAGAACCGGCTCGTTCTTAGAACCGCGCTCTTTTTGGTGGTTCTTAGAACCGGCTCGTTCTTACAACAGGCTCGTTCTTACAACAGGCTCGTTCTTACAACCGCGTTCTCCTTACTGGTTCTTAGAACCGGCTCGTTCTTACAACCGCGTTCTCCTTATTGGTTCTTAGAACCGGCTCGGTTATACAGCCGTGTTCTCCTTAGTGTTTCTTAAAACCGGCTCGTTCTTACAACCGCAATCTCCTTACTGGTTCTTAGAACGAGCTCGTTCTCAGAACCGCGTTCTCCTTAGTGATTCTTAAAAACGGCTCGTTCTTACAACCGCGTTCTCCTTAATGGTTCTTCGAACCAGCTCGTTCTTACAACCGCGATCTCCTTAGTGGTTCTTAGAAACGGCTAGTTCTTAGAACCGCGTTCTCCTTACTGGTTCTTAGAACCGACTTGTACTTACAATCGCGTTTTTCTTAGTGGTTCTTAAAACCGCGTTCTCCTTAGTGGTTGTTAGAACCGGCTCGTTCTTACAACCGCGTTTTCCTTAGTAGTTCTTAAAAACGGCTTGTTCTTACAATCGCGTTCTCCTTACTGGTTCTTAGAACCGACTCGTTCTTGCAACCGCGTTCTCCTTAGTGGTTCTTAAAACCGGCTCGTTCTTACAACCGCGTTCTCCTTATTGGTTCTTAGAACCGGCTCGGTTATACAGCCGTGTTCTCCTTAGTGTTTCTTAAAACCGGCTCGTTCTTACAACCGCGATATCCTTACTGGTTCTTAGAACGAGCTCGTTCAAAAAACCGCGTTCTCCCTAGTGGTTCTTAGAACCGGCTCGTTCGTACAACCGCGTTCTCCTTAGTGGTTCTTAGAACCGGTTCGTTCTCACAACAGCGTTCTCCTTAGTGGTTCCTAGAACCGGCGCGCTTTTAGAACCGCGTTCTCCTTACTGGTTCTTGAAAATGGCTCGTTCTTACCATCGCGTTCTTCTTAGTGGTTCTTAGAAACGGCTCGTTCTTAAAGCCGCGTTCTTCTTACTAGTTCTTAGAACCGGCTCGTTCTTATAACCGCGTTCTCCCTGTAGGTTTTTGGAACCGGCTCGTTCTTACAACCGCGTTCTCCCTGTAGGTTTTTGGAACCGGCTCGTTATTACAACCGCGTTCTCCTTACTGGTTCTTAGAACCGGCTCGTTCTTACAACCGCGTTTTCCTTTGTGGTTCTTAGAACCGGCTCGTTCTTACAACCGCGTTCTTCTTACTGGTTTTTAGAACCGGCTCGTTTATACAACTGCGTTATCCTTTGTGGTTCTTAGAACCGGCTTGTTCTTACAACCGCGTTCTCCTTTGTGGTTCTTAGAACCGGCTTGTTCTTACAACCGCGTTCTTCTTAGTGGTTCTTAGAACCGCGTTCTTTTTAGTGGTTCTTAGAACCGGCTCCTTCTTACAACCGCGTTCTCCTTACTGGTTCTTAGAACCGGCTTGTTCTTACAACCGCGTTCTCCTTACTGATTCTTACAACTGGCTTGTTCTTACAACCGCGTTCTCCTTAGCGGTTCTTAGAAACGGTCCGTTCTTACAACCGCGTTCTTCTTAGTGGTTCTTAGAGTCGGCTCGTTCTTACAACCGCGTTCTCCTTACTGGTTCTTAGAACCGGCTCGTTCTTAAAATTGCGTTCTCCTTACTGATTCTTAGAACCGGCTCGTTCTTAGAATTGCGTTCTCCTTACTGGTTCTTAGAACCGGCTCGTTCCTACAACCGCGTTCTCCTTACTGGTTCTTAAAACCGGCTCGTTCTTATAACCGCGTTCTTCTCACTGATTCGTAGAACCGGCTCGTCCTTAGAACCGCGTTCTTCTTAGTGGTTCTTATAACCGGCTCATTCTTACAACCGCGTTCTCTTTACTAGTTCTTAAAACCGGCTCTTTCTTAGAACCGCGTTCTCCTTTGTGGTTCTTAGAAACGGCTCGTTCTTACAACCGCGTTCTCCTTACTGGTTCTTAGAACCGGCTCGTTCTTACAACCGCGTTGTCTTTAGTGGTTCTCAGAACCGGCTTGTTCTTAATACCGCGTTCTCCTCACTGGTTCGTACTACCGCCTCGTCCTTAGAACCGCGTTCTCTTAACTGGTTTTTAAAACCGGCTCGATCTTAGAACCGCGTTCTCCTTAGTGGTTCTTAAAACCGGCTCGTTCTTAGAACCGCGTTCTCCTTAGTGGTTCTTAGAAACGGCTCGTTCTCACAACCACGTTCTCCTTAGTGATTCTTAGAAACGGCTAGTTCTTAGAACCGCGTTCGCCTTACTGGCTCTTTGAACCGACTCGTACTTACAATCGCGTTCTTCTTACTGGTTCTTAGAACCAACTCGTTCTTACAATCGCATTCTTCTTAGTGGTTCTTAGAACCGACTCGTTCTTAGAACCGCGTTCTTCTGAGTGGTCCTTAGAACCGGTTCGTTCTTACAACCGCGTTCTCCTTAGATCTTAGAAACGGCTCGTTCTTAAAACTGCGTTCTCCTAAGTGGTTCTTAGAACCGGCTCGATCTTACAACCGCGTTCTTCTTAGTGGTTCTTAAAAACTACTTGTTCTTACACCGCGTTTTCCTTAGTGGTTCTTAGAAACGGCTTGTTCCTAGAAACAGCTCGTTTTTAGAACCGCGTTCTCCTTAGTGGTTCTTGAAACCGGCTCGTTCAAAAAACCGCGTTCTCCCTAGTGGTTCTTAGAACCGGCTCGTTCGTACAACCGCGTTCTCCTTAGTGGTTCTTAGAACCGGTTCGTTCTCACAACAGCGTTCTCCTTAGTGGTTCCTAGAACCGGCGCGCTTTTAGAACCGCGTTCTCCTTACTGGTTCTTGAAAATGGCTCGTTCTTACCATCGCGTTCTTCTTAGTGGTTCTTAGAAACGGCTCGATCTTAAAGCCGCGTTCTTCTTACTAGTTCTTAGAACCGGCTCGTTCTTACAACCGCGTTCTCCCTGTAGGTTTTTGGAACCGGCTCGTTCTTACAACCGCGTTCTCCCTGTAGGTTTTTGGAACCGGCTCGTTATTACAACCGCGTTCTCCTTACTGGTTCTTAGAACCGGCTCGTTCTTACAACCGCGTTTTCCTTTGTGGTTTTTAGAACCGGCTCGTTCTTACAACCGCGTTCTTCTTACTGGTTTTTAGAACCGGCTCGTTTATACAACTGCGTTATCCTTTGTGGTTCTTAGAACCGGCTTGTTCTTACAACCGCGTTCTCCTTTGTGGTTCTTAGAACCGGCTTGTTCTTACAACCGCGTTCTTCTTAGTGGTTCTTAGAACCGCGTTCTTTTTAGTGGTTCTTAGAACCGGCTCCTTCTTACAACCGCGTTCTCCTTACTGGTTCTTAGAACCGGCTTGTTCTTACAACCGCGTTCTCCTTACTGATTCTTACAACTGGCTTGTTCTTACAACCGCGTTCTCCTTAGCGGTTCTTAGAAACGGTCCGTTCTTACAACCGCGTTCTTCTTAGTGGTTCTTAGAGTCGGCTCGTTCTTACAACCGCGTTCTCCTTACTGGTTCTTAGAACCGGCTCGTTCTTAAAATTGCGTTCTCCTTACTGGTTCTTAGAACCGGCTCGTTCTTAGAATTGCGTTCTCCTTACTGGTTCTTAGAACCGGCTCGTTCCTACAACCGCGTTCTCCTTACTGGTTCTTAGAACCGGCTCGTCCTTATAACCGCGTTCTTCTCACTGATTCGTAGAACCGGCTCGTCCTTAGAACCGCGTTCTTCTTAGTGGTTCTTATAACCGGCTCATTCTCACAACCGCGTTCTCTTTACTAGTTCTTAAAACCGGCTCTTTCTTAGAACCGCGTTCTCCTTTGTGGTTCTTAGAAACGGCTCGTTCTTACAACCGCGTTCTCCTTACTGGTTCTTAGAACCGGCTCGTTCTTACAACCGCGTTGTCTTTAGTGGTTCTCAGAACCGGCTTGTTCTTAATACCGCGTTCTCCTCACTGGTTCGTACTACCGCCTCGTCCTTAAAACCGCGTTCTCTTAACTGGTTTTTAAAACCGGCTCGATCTTAGAACCGCGTTCTCCTTAGTGGTTCTTAAAACCGACTCGTTCTTAGAACCGCGTTCTCCTTAGTGGTTCTTAAAACCGACTCGTTCTTAGAACCGCGTTCTCCTTAGTGGTTCTTAGAAACGGCTCGTTCTCACAACCACGTTCTCCTTAGTGATTCTTAGAAACGGCTAGTTCTTAGAACCGCGTTCGCCTTACTGGCTCTTTGAACCGACTCGTACTTACAATCGCGTTCTTCTTACTGGTTCTTAGAACCAACTCGTTCTTACAATCGCATTCTTCTTAGTGGTTCTTAGAACCGACTCGTTCTTAGAACCGCGTTCTTCTGAGTGGTCCTTAGAACCGGTTCGTTCTTACAACCGCGTTCTCCTTAGATCTTAGAAACGGCTCGTTCTTAAAACTGCGTTCTCCTAAGTGGTTCTTAGAACCGGCTCGATCTTACAACCGCGTTCTCCTTAGTGGTTCTTAAAAACTACTTGTTCTTACACCGCGTTTTCCTTAGTGGTTCTTAGAAACGGCTTGTTCCTAGAAACGGCTCGTTTTTAGAACCGCGTTCTCCTTAGTGGTTCTTGAAACCGGCTCGTTCTTAAAACAGCGTTCTCCCTAGTGGTTTTTAGAACCGGCTCGTTCTTACAACCGCGTTCTCCTTAGTAGATCTTAGAACCGGTTCGTTCCTACAACCGCGTTCTCCTTAGTGGTTCCTAGAACCGGCTCGTTCTTAGAACCGCGGTCTCCTTACTGGTTCTAAGAACTGGCTCGTTCTTAAAACCGCGTTCTCCTTACTAGTTCTGAAAACAGGCTCGCATTCAGAACCGCGTTCTCCTTACTGGTTCTAAGAACTGGCTCGTTCTTACAACAGCGTGCACCTTACTGGTTCTTAGAACCGGTTCTTTCTTGGGACCGCAATCTCCTTACTGGTTCCAAAAGCTGGCTCGTTCTTAAAACCGCGTTCTCCTTACTGGTTCTAAAAACTGGCTCGTTTTTAAAACCGCGTTTTCCTTACTGGTTCTAAGAACTAACTCGATTTAAGAACCGCGTTCTCCTTACTGGTTCTACGAACTGGCTCGTTCTTAGAACCGCGTGAACATCGATGGTTCTTAGAACCGGCTCTTTCTTGGGACCGCGTTCTCCTTACTGGTTCCAAAAACTGGCTCGTTCTTAAAACCGCGTTCTCTTTACTGGTTCTAAGAACTGGCTCGTTCTTAGAACTGCGTTCTCCTTACTGATTCTAAAAACTGGCTCATTCATAAAACCGCGTGAACATCAATGGATTTTAGAACCGACCCTTTCTTGGGACCGCGCTCCCCTTACTGGTTCAAAAAACTGGCTCGTTCTTAGGACCGCGTTCTCCTTACTGGTTCTAAGAATAGGCTCGTTATTACAACCGCGTGCACCTTACTAATTCTTATAGCCGGCTTGTTCTTAGAACCGCGTGCACCTTACTGATTCTAAAAACTGGCTCGTTCTTAGAACCGCGTTCTCCTTACTGGTTCTAAAAACTGGCTCGTTCTTAGAAACGCGTTCTTCTTACTGGTTCTAAGAACAGCTTCGTTCTTAGAACCGCGTTCTCCTAACTGGTTCTAAAAACTGGCTCGTTCTTAAGACCGCGATCTTTTTACTGGTTCTAAAAACTGGCTCGTTCTTAGAACCGCGATCTTTTTACTGGTTCTAAGAACTGGCTCGTACTTAGAACCGCGTGCACCTTACTGTTTCTTAAAACCGGCTCTTTCTTAGGACCGCGTTCTCCTTACTGGTTCCAATAACTGGCTCGATCTTACAACCGCGTTCTCCTTACTGGTTCTAAGAACTGACTCGTTCTTACACCGCGTTCTCCTTACTGGTTCTAAAAACTGGCTCGTTCCTAAAACCGCATCCTCCTTACTGGTTCTAAGAACTGGCCTTTTCTTAAAACCGCGTTCTCCTTACTGGTTCTAAGAACTGGTTCGTTCTTAGAACCGCGTTTTCCTTAATCGTTCTAAAAACTGGCTCGTTCTTAGAAACGCGTTCTCCTTACTGGTTCTAAGGACTGGCTCGTTCTTAGAACCGCGTTTTCCTCACTGGTTCTATGAACTACCGCGTGCTTCTTACTGGTTCTTAGAACCGGCTCTTTCTTGGGACCGCGTTCTCCTAACTGGTTTTAAGAACCGGCTCGTTCTTACAACCACGTCTTCTTACTGGTTCTAAGAACTGGGTCGTACACCTTACTAGAAGCGCGTACACCTTACTGGTTCTAAGAACCAGCTCATTTTTAAAACCGCGTGCATCTCACTGGTTCTTAGAACCAGCTCGTTCTTGAAACCCGTTCTTAGAACCGCGTGCACTTCACTGGTTCTTAGATCCGGCTCAATCTTACACCCGTGTGCACCTCATTGGTTCTTAAAGCCAGCTCGTTCTTAAAACTGCGTGCACCTCACTGGTGCCTGAAACCAGCCCAAGCCGCAATATAGATCTATATAGATACGATGGTTTATAAGCAACTACTCATGAGCATTGGAAAAAAATCCTCGGCAATCGCTTCAGTGCGTTTATCTCGACTTCCCGGAAAAACCGAATGGATAACCCACCATCATGAACATGAAGCTCTGGAGGTTTTACACTGAGTTAACCTTGCGATTACAGTTTTTGACATATAGATGCAAGACTGAGTCGAGCCCGGTGGCGTGGTGGCTTAAGTCTGCGCGTCGCAGCCGGAAGTGACATATAGGTGCGCGGGTTCGAGCCCCACCGTTGCACATTTGTATTTATGGGGGCCCGTCTGTGAAGCAATGTGAAAAACAGTTCCGTGGACGTTAGATCTTGGCTGAGGGTCAGCCCGAAACCTTTACTTTAGATACAAGACGGAAAAAACTTCCCGGAAAAACCGAATGGATAACCCACTATCATGAACATGAAGCTCTAGAGGTTTTACACTGGGTTAACGCTGGGACGCGAGACAGGCCGATGCATGACTGGGACGCGAGACAGGCCGATGGCATGCCCTATCAGCTCTGATGCGCTAATAGAGCACTTTAGAGAGATGTACGCGGCGACAGATACCATCCCTCGAGAGGTCCCATATTATGCCTGTGTATGGGACGAGGAAACGACCGCCATGCGTGAGGTTTTAAGCGCCGAGTTTTCAGTGTTTAGTGTTTGAAGTTCTGCGTGCGCTGGAATATCTTCAGTCGAACAAGGCGGCTGGGCCGGACCTGATCCGCAACGAACACCTGAAGTATGCGGCCGACATGTTTCCTTGTTGGACGAGTCTGTTCAACGCCTGCCTACGACATGGACGTCTGCCAGCTGCTGCTACAAACTGCTGGCTCTCCTCATCACTCGGCGGTTGACAAGGTACCTGGAGGCTTGCTCCTGTATCCCGCCTGAGCAGCATGGATTTCGTGCAGGTCACTCCACCATGACCGCGTGTGAGATCTTGCTTCAAGAGGTGCATCAGGCGATCCGGAGGCCAAAACAAGCACTAAATGCGGTATTTGTGGATTTTAAATCTGCGTTCGATATGGCGCCACGTGACAAGATTTTAATTAAACTTACTCAGTGCGGGGTTCCTGAAAACATGCTACTGCTGATTAAGGCCATACTGCAGGAAAATTCAGTGAGCATAGACGACGGAGTAGCGCTCCTAGACCAGTTTGTCCAGTCCACGGGGGTAGCACAGGGTGACAATCTAAGCCCGCTACTCTTCTCCCTATTACTGAGCGATTTGCCACGACGCGTTCAAGACCAGTCGGGAAACGTGAAAACTCTGCTGTATGCCGATGATCTTGTGATTTTTGGAAGAAGTCTGTTTCACGTTCAACAGGCGCTGGCAAGGCTGTCGGGGTATGTGGAAGAGGCTGGCCTATTGATTAATATGGGCAAGACAGAAGCCATGAAATTCCGACGCGGCGGTCGTCTTGCGGCTTCTGATGCTCTGCATATAAACAGGACATCCCTGAAATATGTAAACAACTTCAAATATCTAGGGGTGATACTCCCTACAAACGGTCGGTCCTTCGTGGAGCACATTACGGACAGAGCGCGCCGAGCGCTGGTTGCAAGTGTTAGTATTCGAACTCCTTCGAGACTATCCCTACGATCGACGCTAGCTTTGTTCAACATGACGGTAGCGCCAGTCGCCTCCTACGGAATACAGGTCATCTGGGATTATCTCTCGTCGGCGCAACTCGAAAAACTCGAGCGGATTAAGCCTGCATTCCTGCAGCGAGCTCTAGGTCTGCATCGCACATCGCTAAACAGATACGTTTATCTGCTATGTGACACGCCGTTGCTTATAGAGGACCTAAAGCGTAAATTCAAACTCCCTTCCACTCCGGCCTACGCGCAATTTATCAGCTCTTGTGAGGGGAAAATGGCGGAGATCGATCCTGATTTCTATAGCACAGGTGCGATTACCTCTGAAACATTGAAACAGGCCGGACGAACGAACCGACACGTTCTCACGCGCTTTGCTGTTCATGGCTTTCATCACGTTTTATGCGGAACGGGGGGGTTTCATGCACCTGCAGATACATGTATCTGTATAAGATGTGGTGAAAGATGCCCCAGGTACCGTCGTTGAATAGCCTATCAGATGCGACTCGGCGCAGACAAGGTGCGGACGCGCAGGAGGTTAGCTTTAACCACTTTTAATATTTGTATAATTATTTGAAACGTTCATACAAGACAATTGTATTTTTAAAGACACAAATAAATCTATATATATACATATATATACACTGGGTTAACCTTGCGATTACAGTTTTTGACACATAGATGCATGTCGGAAAAAAACTGAAAAAGAAATTCAGCTAATCAATCCATGCACGCACTTCTCTTAGTAATCTAATACAGGCCGTCACATTTCCACGTTGCAAACTTATTCTATACATACTGTATACACATACACTTTAAATCACTAAAAGAAAGACTCTGACTCAGTCATTAGAATACTGACCTTAATGATTTTAATAGCGAGCCTTTTAAACCGAATCATTCATTGAATCGAAGCATAACATACTTAGCTTAACGATGCTTGTCGATCATGACGCATCTTCTTTGATACGGCCGAAGTGGTCCCGTAGTCATTCAATAGTCAATTCCTTAACGGTAATTTGAAAAACGAAGACATTGCCGACATGCTCTATTGACCACTGCTGTTGTGTCAAGCCACGTCTGTAAAAACAACATCAGTCATTACGATGACAAGCGACATCACGATCCGAGATGTCGTGACACCTACTGGGTTGACTCTGGCGCACATTTCAGCCATGGATACGCCCGATTCCCAAAGTTCGAGCCAGCATCAGAAGAGCCTCGCCCACTAGGCTATTCTCGACGCGTCCGCCTTGAAAAAAGGGCCAAAGAATTGCGCTAACACAAACTCCGCAGAAGAAAATGCTTGCATAAAAATGCAGCGGATCGTCATTTGAGTCCATAGCATACCCAAGAGCGGGCTTAACTACTACTCTAGAGCTCGCAGTCGACGGCAAACGAGCAAATAACCGTTAATTTCGTCGTTTTGGTAGAGTAATTCTCCTTATATTTGCCCTTCAAGTTTTTCTTGCTCCAGTCTGACCAGAATTCAGAATAAACACATGATTGATATAATATGATGGACAAAATAGAAGCATCGCCTTTCAAGGTTTTACTTTCTGAAGGAAGCACGTTGGCATACGGCCTCCTTCACTAAACGCGACACTCAAGGCGTGCAAAATGGCTGGAACCTTTCCCATAGTAAATCTTACATGTTGCGTTGACATCATTAACTCCTTAGGCTTAATACGCACACTCAAAGTGGTTAGATGTGCGACACAAGCTAGTGTTAATGAGAAAACCGCGGGTTCTTCGCGGGAACGATCGCTGAGGAATCTAACCAAGCTCGTTTATGAGATGTTGTTATTCGATGATGAAGTTCGCCCGTTATGCAGTATCGAAGGGAGCATGAATAAGCAGTCCACTTACGAAAGTAGTTCTAGCTTTTGAATGGGCGCCGCCCGCTTCATTTAGGTTACAAGTTACACACTTATCACCGGTCAATGTTATGCTTAAAGACATGGAGTAGACACATGCTGCAGCGGTCATGCCATAAAGGCAGAGGAGCAGGTTGCTTGGCAGCTGACTTCACTAATATCATTGTGGGTAGGAACTGCAAAGATGCCTGCGCAGACGAGTCACCCAACTGCTCGGAACTTTGTCATCAGAGAGAGCGCAATCGTATTCTACTGGAAGCTTGAACTCTTCGACAGGTAAAGGGGGGTTTACCATAAACTCATTATTGAAGACGAGTTGGATGTGCCAAAAGTACCATTGCAAACTGCTTTAACCACAATAGGGCCACTTTCGAGAGTACGCCAAGAGTGTCCCCCGATCGTTGGCAGACATTATACGTTCAAAATTTGGGGACCTTCAGTACGTCCTCAGACTCAGCGCTTTGGCTAGCCGTAGGGTAATTCCAACTTGTCTGTGCTTCTAAAAGAAACGCAATGGGGGAGAGTGACTGTAAAATCAGCCGGTTTGGCGATGTGTCGGGCACTGCAAATCTTATTAGCTCGTTCGATGCGTTTGGGACTGAGTCTGGCGATCCGGAGACTTCGCGCAAACTTTTTTCTGCACCCAGGCGAGCTTGAGATAGACTCACTTTCCTGTTGAAGCATTCCTTGCATGCAGCTTCCAAGTGTCAGGAGACGATAGATACCGTGCAGTGGCTTTTCTAGAGGCCTCTATGGGATATTGATTTTATCAGGCCAAAGCTTCTTCAAGACCTATATATTTCTACAATGGGTAAATGAAGTGAGGCGGAGGCGGCGATAACTTCGGCGTCGGTTGCGGTGCCAGTGAGCCCGCCAACATAAAATACAATGTCTCCTGGAGCAGCACGCAAAATTTTTCCTGACAATTAAGTCGTGCCTGCCGTGGCATTGTTACAGATAGTACATATGAGAATAGCTTCCCAAAAAAATACTTTTATTCGTCTATGACATGGCTGCTGTCGGCGTGCTTGATAGATGCCGTTCATAGCCGTATTCTATGTTGTTGTTCTTCAGATAGACGTGCCATATGTCTAAAGCACGAGGTCTCGCGGGAAAGCATGCACTTAGAGGCAAGCCTTTTTGCTTAACATCAGTGACAAAATCCCCAAGCCACTTGTGTGGTGAAGCAAAGTCATCCTCTAAGTGCCAATGCATTCAAATCGCAATGCTGGTTCAACGGAGTCTGCCACTGGTGCTTTTGAAAGCAATTCAATGGCCAACGGCAGAAGCAGAATTACCGCACGAGCGACCCAAGCAAGACCGGTACGGAGCGACTCACGACGGGTACGGATGACATACGTAACGTGCAAAATGATTCCAGGTTCTGCAGGCGCGCTACAGGAGCGGCCTCCACTGCAAACGCTAACGTTGCTACGCCGCAGAAGCAACCGGCGGTAATGTTGCAGGGTGATGGTGCGAGATTGACGCTGGGGGAAAACCTGTGGTGGTAGCTAAGAAAGCGAAAGCGATACGTTTAAAAAAAATTTACTACAATGCCGAATGTGACGACGTTGCAAAACGTATTAACAACTTGCCCCAAGTTAGCCTGTCCCAAAAGCAGCCGCTGACAGCGTAACTGCTCCTGGTCACAGCATAGAGAACATTTTGCAGGTGGCTGCAGAGAAGCTCAACCCGCTTGATAAAAGTGCACACCATTGTAACTGACAAGCAGGCGCTATTTAAAACATATATCGCGTTAATGGTTACGCGGCTATCTTGGGACGACCTAACGGTATCTGAACCCGAACAATTGACTCTCGTTACCCAGTCTGTGGGCATTAACATCCGTAAAGAAATCTCCTTAATCGCCCACTATCTTTAAAAGTCGTGAGGATTAAATCTAAGCTAACATAATATCCTGAACTCCCCGCTCCCCTAGGAGCCATATCGCGGTTTCAGAATTATTTAAAACTGTGGATGATTTATGTTTGTCTGCCACATCGGGGCACTGAAGAAGACTATTTTCTTGCCCTACTATAGTGATCAGCATCCCCACACGAAAAGAGAGAAAACGTTTTCTTATTTAATGTATTTGAGAAAAATCTGGTGGAGAGCTCGAAAAATTAAAAACCTTCAGCTATCTGACTGATCAGATACGGCTCACCTTCACCATGCGGCATTGACTTTTGAAGGTCAAAACGATACTGACGAAGCTCTCTTTTTTTGTGTTTCGTTGCCTGCCCGCACGCTTCTGACCACTGATCAGAGGGCCCCAGTAAATCCACAAACCTTCGCCAGCTTCATAGCTAAGCACCCCAAACATCCCTTAGACACAGCCTTTCCAGAAGCGCCAGCCATCACCCGAGACCTGATATCTTCGTTACAACAGCGGAGGTTCGAAATCCAAATTCTCCTAATTTCTTCAGTCCCGAATGACTTTGCCCTCGCCACTCAAGGGATTAATTTAATGGCCAGGATAAAAAGAGTAATCCTTCGATGCTTGCTATGTGCCCTTCTGTTGTTTTGGACATCAACGATAATTATCAGATTTTTATACTGTTTATCGTGGCCAAGCTCTTGTCAAAAATCAAATAACGATTTCCTTGAGTCAGTTACTGCAACTTGGCTGTAATATCATGTGAGGCTGCACTGCATGCCACTGCTGTGTATATTGAATTACACAGGGCAAACAATAAAATGCTGGTATGGTTGGCAAATGCTTTTAACTTAATGCAAAGAAACCCTCTTTCAAATTCTCTGAAACGGCAAACCCATGGGCTGTATGCCGCAGCCTACCAGATGTATTGCCTAATCTTTATTGCTTAGGGAACACTGTACAGTGAAAACGTGGGGTGCAGCAGGGTGACCTGTATAACCCTGCCCTTTTCTGCACTTGAGTATATGAGCGACAAGCACTATTGCAGTTGCTTCTCGGGTCAAAAGCTCAACGACAGGAAATGTAAGCTTTTCGTCATATCGCACGGCAACAACGATGAGACATTTCCCGCAGTACGAGCAAAATTGTCGGGTATATAAAGCGGTTAACAGAGCAAAACATCGAATAGCTGGATACGTCTAGCTGACCCAGTAGCTGTGGCCCTATGCTCTCCAAAATAAATTCACGGATGCCAAACGCGATGGGGCGATAGATGAAAACATCTTGATGCAAATCTAGTCTTGTAGCGTCTACGGCAAAACCTTTCAACGCCCCGCTTAATTTTCTTCGACGGTGTTTTCCTAAATTCACGAGAGACGTAAATTACGTTTCTGGTGGCTTTATCCAAGCGGCACCTGGGTGCCTACTCAATGTGCGCCTTAGAAACAACAAAGAATCTCTCGAGCGCATTGCCACTTCACGAGGGACGTAAATTACGTTTCTGGTGACCTTATCCAAACGGCACCTGGGTGCCTACTTAATGTGCGCCTGAGAAACCACAAAGAATCTTTTGACCGCATTGCCGTGAAGTGGAAACAAGTCTCCCTCCTATCTTAGGCACAAACGCCCTTACTTCGACCCGAATAGTCGCAAGTGGCTACAGGGCCTTTCCGCGCCATAACTAGGTACGACGTTGGCTAGTCAATAGTCGGCTACGACCTGACGGTAAAATGGTAACCCCTCGGGAGAAAAATCGCCGACTGGTATGGGAGTTCACCGTGTCGTTCGTTGAATGCACCGAGGGCCGGACATGTTCACTCGACACTGGTAACGTAGTAGTGTGTGCAACGTAAAGAAACCATTCTCTCATCCCGCTGGCGTTCTGCTTTAGAACGGCGATTATCAGAGTACGATAACGGAGTTCAAGACATTTCCCCCGACGTCTACCGGGTCTCCTTTTATCTACCCGGCTCTCAGTGGTAGGAGCATCGTTAAAAAAAACTGGGATTGACCCGGCGAAACCCTCGAAGATAACAACCATGACTAGCCCATGGTAAATGTCCAACACACAATCTGCACACAAAGTTCCATTTTTAAGACAGTGTGTTTAGCAGCAAAAATTAATTTCTCTCATTTTCAGGGGCGCTGACGGGCAGCCGGCGGAGCGTGGTGGGTGTTCACCGAAATGCAAATTAAGTTTTCATTGCTGCTGTGTAAAGATAAAAAAATTGGTTAAAAAGTTATTGGTAGAAGCGCATAAAGGACGCTAACCGTAACGCACTATAGCCGGAAGTCTAAACAAAATACTTTCTGGGCTGACTCTCAGCCAAGATTTAACGTCCATGGGACTGTTTTTCGCATTGCTCTATAAACGGTCCCCCATAAATACAAATGTGCAACGGTGGAGCTCGAACCCGCGCACCCATGTGTCTCCTCCGGTCGCATGGCGCAGACGAATGCACCACGCCACCGAGCTCAACATCTGCGCGGTTATTTGTAATTATTTAACTACTGAAATGGTGTTAAATGCATTACTAAAACTGCTTTGCTTTGAGGACTTTGAGAATGGCTCAACAAGGCCTTTATCATGCGTTATAAGCAATTAAGCAGGTGCTGGTGGCGGATAGTTATTTACTAGTCATTACGAGCCACTTTTATCAACGGGAGTTATTTTTTGGCAAACAAATATTAAAAGTATATAATTTTAAACATATGGTACCTTGTCAGGAGTTAGCCATTACAATTGTTTGCATCTAAGACATAAAGAAGCTTTAGTATGTTGTATTTGGAGAGAATCACATAGGAGTTCGGAGCACCCGTGTGCATGAATCCCTGAACTAAGCACCGCAAACCTGTTCCGACTTTATTTGCCGTCCCGGCAAACGGGACGTGAAGGGGTACAGCATACTGTAAATAGAACAAGCAGTGTGAGTAAACAAGAGACAGAGACAAAGCAAGATCAAGTTAGAGGTATACCAGGAAAGCGCGCAAATGGTTTGCCAGAAGTATCTGGCAACAGTCCAAACGATTATCACCATTAGCTACTTCTATTACTGGGGCGATCTAGCCCTCTAACTAACCGCCGCAATCTTCAGTTTTCGTCTACATCGTGAACTTGATGTAGTGCGACATCAAGATAATTCTCGCATTGCCGTTTCAGCAGATTAACGCGTCCGATCAGTCCGCAGCAGCATCAACCACAACAACGACAACGCATGCTTATCCTGCGACACGGCATTTTTCCTACCCGGTATTCTCCCGGCAAAGGCTGGTCTGAACGCAGCTGAGTTAAGCGTTTCCCAAGCCTAGCTTCCGACCCGGCTCAACCATGTCTGAAACCAAACCATATTAGTAACAGCTCTTTCTGTTCATTTCCGTGTGCCGAAGCGAATTGCATCCGCACTCATTTATATATATAAATATATATATATATATATATATATATATATATATATACCCAATTACCGTTCGACACAATGAGAACGCGCGAGACTTGAGACGTTTACCACTCCGGCAATAAAATAATTGCTTTAAACACTGCTTTAACAAAATTAGATTTTAAAATAACCCGGCAACGTCAACAGAGCCGCTGCACGAGACGAATGCTTCCGTATATGTATATTAAATATACGTTTTTAATACGTTTGCCCAGATACGAGGTCGAATTTAAAACCGGGTTAGTTTGCACTGCAACAGCTGTTACTGCTTCGGCCCAATAGGCTTACTCAAGGACGAGAAGGAAGCACTTCAGAAACAGGCTGTGGCTGTCCACGCCACTTTGAGACTTAGGCTTCGATGCTTACCATAAAGCGAACCCCAGCGAACTAGGTAAATATCTAGTTTTTTTGAGAGGCCACTATAGAACTATTTTGCATTACGCATCATAGACAACAACGCTGTTTTTTGTGATACGCTTCGTCTGTTATAACTAGCTAGAGCATTACTATTGAGTCCTCTTTCTCATTCACATATGCAATTAACACGTCTCTAACGTCGTTGATACTTCGCGTATAGATATCCATCAACTCGGTCGTATCTATTTTCGGAGATTGCAACATTACGTTTTGCATATAATTATGCTAACTCGTTTGCTTCGAGCAGAAATTTTAACTAAAGCAATACGAATAAAATTGCACCTGCATACACACATGTAGTTGATGAGAACAGCGTAAGCGGGGCGGTAAGGGTTTATTATAACACAACACAAAATAGACGGATGACAATGCGTATTGCTTAAGACAACAGTTTATAAATGTACGTTTACTATGATATATGCATACTGCCAGCATTTCGGATATATGTTTAATTTTAAAATATAAGGACACGCATTGCAACGCAGTACCATGTGATTAGAGATGCAATAAAGAACTTGAATATTTTTTTATAGTTTAAAGGCATGCGAACTTCGCGAACACAATTAAAAAAATGAAAATGGTAAACTGATCATAAATACAAGTCAGTTTGAAAGAGTGACTTCAAATTTTGATATGTATTAAGTGGCTTTCGTCGTTGGCCTTTAGTATGTATAGTATAATTTACCAGGTATCGTAGTTGCGTCTGCAAATGTGTAGCTAAATGAGTGTCATGGCGTCAAAGGCTGATGCAGCGGTGATGCGGTCTACATCGTCGAAAACTTGTAGGATGCAAATCACGCATACATCCGAGTCAGGTTTGCCAGTCTTTCGCATATGGGACTGAAACTGTTCGTGTCTGTGGTGATCGCTTGCATCGCGTAGTACGAGAGGAGCCGGGGCCCGGGCCATTGTACCACGCGTTGAGATCTTTCACTAATAGCAGGTCCAAGAGCCGCGGGTGGTCCTGTTCGGCAGCCGGGACCAACCACTCCTCAGACCATCGCTGCATCGACGCCGTTCTGGCTCGCTCGTAGTCTAGATCGCCTTCCAGGTGAAGAGTGCTGCGTTGGCCTGTCCAGGGCATCCATCATCCTGGCAAGGACAAGCAGTACTTTCGTGCTGACAATTCAATAGGCCAGGCTGTCCATGAGGGCCGGTCACTGAGTCGGCCTAAGCAAATGTCGATTATATGTAGCCCTGAGCGCCATGTTTGCTTAGACAGGATTGCCTAAATAGGCTGTAGATTCGACGGCGGATGAGAGGACATTTTAGGACCTTAGATTAGGTATATAATCTTCGTTCGTATGATGTGCTCGTCGGTAGGCCAGCCACGTGTGTGTCCGAATCAGTCTTCGTTTAGCAAGTAAGCATGCTTCACTTGCTTTCCTTACTGCAGTTTTCCACCAATGTTGGCGGGCGCCTTCCCGTGCGGTAGATTTCTTGAGATATGTGCTTGAGCTCCAGAGGCGAGGAATGGTGGAGATGTATGCCCTTAGTTTCGCCCTGTTGAGGTGCCTTATTCGACCAGCACTTCCGGATATGTCGCGGCTGTAATTGCGCTCTATCGTAGTAGTATGCGATGTACTGATATTCACTTAATGTTGAGAAATCCTTATCGATGGTTGGAGAAAATGTACAACCGGTTGCCCAAGTGACTCCACGTGTTACCAAAGGTGTAACTAACGCCAAGCCCACGTTCAGAGGACCCGGGTGTCGTAACTCGTCCACCACCTGAAAATGGGTGGCACGCGTTTTTGCAATAACTACGTTGGATTTTGTCATTAAGCCCAGTTATATAGGATTTTCCTGCACCTAGGTATGTAGAAAGAGGTTTGTTCAATTAGAAAAACAACTTCTTTTAACGAGCTCCACGGTTATCTCTTAGTGTATCCCAAATGAATTAGAGATTAATATATATAAATATATATATATATATTTTTTTTTTTTTTTTTTTTTTTTTTCTAATATATAAATGCGTTTTATGTATAGCATGTGCGATGACCATAACTTCTTTTGTTTTTCCATAAGGCTAATACCCATGTACGGTTTTGCACTGATACATCCAAGCATCATCGACATTGGAAGAATATACTGTATGTAAACACACGTACTTTGCATGTTTGTACCTACATACGAGGTGTGTTCAAAAAGTATCGCGACTTTTGTGTTTTTCAAAAATTATTCATTTATTCATGAATATCTATTTTGTCCCCTTCAAAGTAATCCCCATGAGATATTATACACTTGTGCCAACGGTTTTTCCAATCTTCGAAGCACTTCAAAAAAACATTTTTTTTTATCTTGTTCAGCTCCTCCTTCGATGCCGTCTTTATCTCGTCAAGCGTAGCGTAACGTCGTCCTTTCATGGGCCTCTTCAGTTTAGGGAACAAGAAAAAGTCACAGGGTGCCAGATCTGGGGAATACGGTGGCTGCGGCATCATTAGTGTGTTGTTTTTGGCCAAAAACTCGCGCACAAGCAACGATGTGTGAGCAGGGGCGTTATCGTGGTGCAAAAGCCAATTTTTGTTCTTCCACAAATCCGGGCGTTTCTGGCGGATTGCTTCGCGCAAATTGCGCATAACTTGCAGGTAATATTCCTTATTGACCGTTCTACCCTGTGGCAAGAACTCATGATGCACCACGCCCCTGCAATCGAAGAAAACTGTCAGCAAAACTTTCACATTCGACCGAACTTGGCGCGCTTTTTTCGGTCTTGGTTCGTGCGGCAGCTTCCATTGAGATGATTGAGCTTTGGTTTCCACGTCATAACCATAAACCCACGATTCGTCACCAGTTATGACCCTCTGGAGCAAATTTGGGTCGTCGCGGACAGAGTCCAACAACTCATTAGCAATGTTCATGCGATGCTGTTTTTGGTCGCAATTGAGCAATTTTGGTACGAATTTCGCGGCGACCCGTCTCATGCCCAAATCATTGATAAAAATCGAATGGCACGAGCCAATCGATATGTTTAGGTCCTCAGCAACTTCTCTAACGGTGATTCGACGATTGGCCAATACCATTTTCTCCACTTCATTAATTTTTTCGTCTGTTGTTGAAGTGCTCGGGCGTCCGGCACGCTCTTCGTCGTTCACATCTTCTCGGCCTTCTGAGAACATTTTGTACCACCGATAAACGTTGCTTCGGTCCAAGGTAGCTTCTCCGTATGCCACAGTCAACATTCGGAATGCATCCGCGCACTTAATTTCGTTTTTCACACAAAATTTGATACAGGTTCTTTGATCCATTTTTTTGAATAGGTAAAAATCGAAGACGATCCAAAACACGTGCAAGCAAAGCAGCTGTCAACAATTAAGTGAACATTCAAAATGGCCGAGCTTGTCGGCATAAGTGAGAGACATGAGTACCAACATAACGCCACAAAAAATCGAAATTCGAATATACGTAACCCGCGAAAATTCAAAAGTCGCGATACTTTTTGAACACACCTCGTATACCTAAGGAAGCCATTACTTTGACACATAACTTATATTTTCAAAAGGCTTATTTTATGCTAGCCCAAATATAAAAAAAAATCTTTGTACTTATTTCCAATATCCAGTGTCTAATGATACGTTTCCTTTTTTTTGCAACCGTGCAGCATTTGCTTCTCAAAATGATATGACAGTTTGCAGTGTTTACCGAGCAAGATGGCTCAGTGGCAAAGCCTTTGCCTTGCATTCGGGAGGCCTGGGTTCGAGACCCAGATTGGCCACTCTTAAATTGGTTTGCATGGTTTCCAATTTAGACAAGGTAAATGCCGGAGTGGAGTAAAAACTTAGCCATGACATGAAAAATCCGTACACGGGCAATTGCCTTACGGGAAATATTAAAAAAAAAAAAAGTGTGCTAACAAACAACATCTAGTTTCATTCTGTCAGCTGAGCTAAGCAATACTTCATCCAGTCAGTTTGGTGCGTGTTTAGAAGCCTACACATGGTTCTGCACACGGGGCCACGTGCATCGGCAGTTAGGGTCTCTCTCTTTTGTTCGCAGTCAAGCAGCACCATCCTCGCCATAGCTACGGCGGTGGCACTGGCTGTCTGGTCGCCAGGAGTCTATATTCGAGAAGAGAAATTATGTTTATATATATATATATATATATATATATATATATATATATATATATATATATATATATATATATATATATATATACATATATATATATATATATATATATATATATATATATATATATACATATGTATATATACATACATATATATGCATCTGTAATAATATACATATATGTGTATATATTTGTTTTCTTTTTTTTATACATACACGAGTTTATCCATGAACATGGCGTAAGCTCGACAAGAAAAATGTGTATCCTTCACTTTAAAAGACATTCTACTTTGAAGGTAGTTGTCGACACTAATATAGTTGCCACATTTTTTAGGCTTCTATCTATAAATATATATATATATATATATATATATATACAAACACATATATATATATATATATATATATATATACAAACACACATATATATAAATATATATATTTATATATATAAGAAGGCAAGCAGGAATTTACGTATCTCGTGGTGAGTGCGTGCATGCGCGCTGCTTTCTTTCTATATGCTGTCCATTTCAGGCCAGCTTTGTAAGTGGCCGCTGAAAATAACTTCATTGGCCGCCGCCCGCCGTACTCCAATGAACCCAACCGACCTGCCGGCGAGACCGAGACGAATTCATCTTCGTCAACGAGCAAATGCTAGTTCGCATCCGCCTCTTCTTCGGTCTCGGCAACGGCATCATCTTAGAGTCGTCACGCTCAGAATCTTCTACCCTGTGTGCCAGGTCCCGACGCACTACTCGCCATTGCGCGGCGATGTCCTGCTTTCGGGGTAGCAGCGCTCTACGGTGCGCTGAACACCCCCATCCTTGGCCGCATTCCCCCCCCCCCCCCCCCCCCCCCCCCATCCCCCCGACGAGCCTTTCAACTGAACCCACAGACAAACCTTTCAGTTCTGTGCAACGGATTCAATGTTGAATCCACAACGACCACGTCCACGAAAAAACCACGAAGTCAAACCACAACTGAAACGTCGCGCTGACCCAACGTCGTGCTGGGACGACCAGACATCTCTCATAACACGACCAAATTACTTTTTCGTACGCTTCTAAACAGCAAGATGACGAAAAAACGAGCAGGAAATAAGAAGCAGGACGGGATAACGCCAAGCTACACAGGACTACTGCGGCGGCGGGGCGAGGCTGATTTAGCTTTCCATAAAGTCAAATTTTGCCCTCACCGCCGCCGCCGCCACCACCGGCGATGTATAGGTATCCGGGCGCAGGGCTGCAGGAACACAGCGCCAATCCTGAATCCATCCAACAAGTCTAACGTGCTGAGTGTCTTAGAACGGTACGGAATCTATCAAACCATATATATTTTATATATATATATATATATGCATATATATATATATATATATTTATATATATATATATATATATATAAGTCCTGATTTCGGTTTCGACACGACGGATAATGAGCAAGTGAGGACTTCGTCTTATCTCCTGCAGATTTTGGATGAATATTTCTCTGACGACGCTTAGAATAACGCTAAACACTTTCAACATTAGTATACATCTTCTTAATCTTAACAAGAATATCACAACCGATTTTCTTAACATCTCAGAAATGTTAAGAAGCCAAACGTCATCACTTATGACTCCAAGTATATTGCAACGCTAGATTGGTATTGACAGCAAATATTTTTTTAAAAGCCGTTACTTTCCTTTCAAATATCGCTATGCACGTATATCTGCGTATATATAAAATGTGCTACACTAAAGTGAAGCAGCGTCTTAATGAGTTTGCAATATGCCACAGTCTCAAACATAAGTGTAAGTCAAAATATATGGCGTCAAAACGCGTTGATGTGTCAACTTAATCAGCCCCGTCATACCGCGTTTTTGAGCGTAGATGCGTAAAGATTCTACATAAGCATTCTTTGAAGATCTTCGCATGACAGCGTTGTCGTATACCCTATACCCGCGTTATGCGCTTTTTAATCATTTTAAGCTATACCAGTGAGTGCTAAAAATGCACTTTCTAACAATTTTTAAGCTATAACGGTGAGCAAAATAGGTCGCTTATTTTTCGGGGTAGGAGTTATATTCCGACACGTGTATTGCGCTCATTATCATCTATCTATTATATCGATACCATATAGTTTAAGCGTACGACAAAATATCGAGCATAATGAATGATGTTTCAAGAGTCAGAATTGCTAGAACAAAATAGAGGAGCCTTCTTCTCGGGGACTGTTCATCTTAAATTTAAAGTATTACAGGTACTTTATCAAGTTTTCTGGTGTGACGCCAATATCATTTACGACCGCTAACTTGAGGCGACCATTCAGGGCAGAGGTAACGCTCGAGTCCGGCATATTCAATTAACTACTAACTAACTGTTCTTGATTACTTCTCCTTTTGCGAATTGTTGCGAACCGTTGAAACAAATTATTCTATATATTTTTATATTATAACCTCCAACACGCTCAATAATCTAAATTGCGATTCGTTTGCACACGTATCTGTGAATTTAGTTAGCGACGTTACCTCGAATTGCAGCATGCACTTCGAGAGCGCATGTTTTGTTGTTTTTTTCTGAGGTCCGAATTTTTTGGCCATGTACCTCTCTATTTATAAAATAATAAGGCTCCTAAGAGTACACGCACATATCTGGCAATATATGCGTGTGAGTGTGCAGCAGATTCATTATGGCACATCTTTCTTTACAAGAAAGTACACCTAACCAATGGGTTTAGTGAAGTTACAATGCACTGAACCTTGAAAAAATGTAGTCCGTTTTGTGAGCTTGAGATTTCATGGCGCCGCAATACATTTGTTATAATCCAGGTTGGATTTTTTTAGGGGATCCGTCGTACAAAGCAATCCGTGGATGTGAAAATTTAGCGGAGGCTCAGCTCGAAAATTTTATTTAAGGTTGGTTCTTCTAATCGTCTCGGGTCAGTTATGAAAAACTTTATCATTCGATGATCAGAATACAGGTGCGTAAAAGTTCGTAAGTAAGGCTTCTGTTGTATTCAATTGCAATGGCGGTGACAAGGATTATGATTCCACTGATTTGTGAGTCACAATATTTTTTAAATACACGAGTTAGACCCCCCCTGGATTTCGGCTTAATGAACTTAATCCAGCATGTCATTTATCGTTGTTACATTTAGATTTTGTACATTTATATAACTATGTAGAGCTTTAATAGCGCCAACTTTTCCTATAGACTGTGCATTAAGATAAATGCATCTCAACTTGACGTATATTGTGTGCTTACCCTAACGGGGAGTGGGAGCCTCTGTACAGAAAACGAGACTGGACCAATCATGTTTTCCAAAAGCTTTCTACCGCCATCTTAGGTCGCGAAAAACTGCGACAAAAAGGCAGCTGGTCTTATCTGCTGAGAGCCTGCCTTGTCGTGTTTCACGTCTATGTACAACTTCAACAGCAAACTTGTAATCAACGCTACGCGATAGAAGGCGTTTTACGGTCACAAAATGAATATTGCCATGCGTTTTTGGAGCAATTAAACAACTTCTCAGCCTAATGTTTGGAAGTTATATTGGAGATAAGGATCCGTCGGTTTTTCGCTATTGGCAGCTGTTGAAACCCAGACTACTTTTATGACCAGTATTAAACCAGCTACATTTTTGATTAACAGTAGTGCATAGCTTATAAACATCTTTCCCGACTTTTACTTTTAATAGAAACCTGATTATCTACCTTTTCCTAGCAGGCCCGTGTAGTAGATTTGTGCAATCCAAACTCAAAGAACAGGTAGACTTAAGGAACAAGCACATCATTTATTTGCTGTTAAACCCAAAAGTCTCTAGGGCGGGCGTATAGCTTCATAAAATTTAGTATTTAGAAGGCATTACTTGCTTATAATAGCCGTACTTCAGTTGACAGACCTTCTTCAACGTAGACGAATACGTATACCAATATCCTACTATAAATACTTGGCTATATGTGAAATTCAATCTTAAGAACTGAAAATTGAGTCCATCCAACTTGTCGTCTGCTACCGTGATGTTCGAATGTGCAAAGTGTTCGCTCCCGTTTAAAACGGGAGAACAACTGGTTATTTGTAACCATGGCTGTTCTACTGTGTTTCACGGGGGGTGCCTAGACCCCGTGCCCCCCGAGGACGTACAGTTTGTGTCGTGCGGATCCTGTGAATCAGAGGAACCCAACTTCGTCCTGATGAAGGAACGTTTGTGTGTGCTACAGTGGAATTTAGTGAAGCTGTGGGCATCACACTCGGAGCTCCAGCGAAGAGTCGCCGGCAATGAAGCGACTCCTCTGAAGCAACTTGCGCACCCCGAGACCATCGAGGGGTGTTTAATCTCCACGCTAAACGAAAAGGTTAGCGTGAAGAAAACGAACGGAACACGGAAAGCGCGGAACAACAAGAAGTCACGGTTGACGGAAGGCGGAGATCTGCTTGTGTCAACAAAGCCGATCTACGACAGCGCCACCGGAGAGAACGGCAAGAGCAGTCTCTACGGTGCTAAGCGCAGTGCTACAGCAGCTGGTCTTAACAGCAGCGGTAGCAGTAGCGGCGGCGGCAACAACAACAACACCGCCACTACCCTCGAAGCAAATGAGCCGATGGATGACAACACACCAACGGCAAGGGAAGCGGCAGCGGCCGCAACGTCGCCATCGGAGACAGCGGCAGAGAAAAGAAAAGATGAGGAAGACAACGATGGTTTTGTCACCGTCCAACGGAGGAGGAGCGGCAAAACAAAGCATCGTATGCAGAAAGGCAGTGCAGCTGATGGAGTAGGAGATCTTGAAGTGTATGCTGGGCCAGGCAGGTTCAGCGCGCTGAGAGTAGCACGGCTGGCGGCGAAAACGTCAGCTGTCAACCTACACACATGGCTCATTAACAGGAGCATTTCTGTAAAGGCAGTATTTAAAATGCGGACGCAGGGGAATGATGCCGTGTTCTGTGTAGTGCTGGGTGACGGCGAGTACGCAAAGTGCAGCAAGAGTGAATTCTGGCCTAAAGGTATCCTATTTCGTCGTTGGGCTGGTGGTGCTCCCTACGAGAAAATGGTCATGGAAAGCTTTATCGCGCCTGGCGGTCCGGCTCTTCGCAAGTGACTGCACAAACCTAGAGATGCTAACGTGGAGACTACTAGGTCTCTACGGCTACTTCTCTGGAACTGTGAGGGACTAAGAGGAGCAATAGACCTAGCGCCAGTTGACATGTTTACGTCGGTGGACATTGCACTCCTTACCTACCTGGAGACCTACCAGCGGGAGGAACTGCATATCAATAATATGCGAGGGTTCCACCAGCTGGCAGTTCTACCTGCTGGAGGTCGTGGTAGACCAGTGGGTGGATTATCAATCTACCTACATAAATGTTTACCGCCGGCGCAATGTGTGAGGAAGAACGATTTCTGTGTAGGCCTCTCGTCTATGAGGGTGAACATAGCCGTCTTCTACCTCCCCCCACAACTTGACTCGGCAGAGGTCGCTGACACGGTGAGTTCTGGTATATCAGGGTTCGACCTGTCTATGCCAACCATCGTCGGTGGCGACTTCAATGCCCGAATTGATGGTGGGGCTACTAACGATAAAGGAGAGGTGCTGCTCCAGTTGATGGAATACTTTGGTCTGAGATGTGCAAATGCACGTGAAGACCACACGTATATAAGTCATAACGGAAGCAGCACCATTGACCTACTGTTTCACAACCTTGTCGATGGCGAAGTAAAAAGCTTCGATGTTCTCGAGGTGACTGCAAGGAAGCACCTACCGGTGTCAGCAGTCGCGAATATTCCAGATATTTGGTTCAGACAGCGAGGGGATCCACACCTGGTTGCCACGAGGCATGTTGGCCTTTCACTTTTAGAGGTTGATAGCCTCGAGGTGGGCTGTGATGTGGATACTTGCTGTGAACTGCTAGAGAGAACCATGAGAAGTGCAGTCAAGTGGAAGAGACCGGGGCAGAGGAAATCACGACAGTGGTTTTCTCAAGCCTGCTATCTCGCCCACCGTGGGGTGCTCGAGCTCTTGCGCCAAGCGAGGGTAGAGGCACCACCGCAGCTGCTAGCCAGACGCAGGCTTGACTACTTCAACAGTAGAAAAGCTTATATAAAGCTATGCCTTGAGCACAAGCGTGAATACGCTAGGCGGGAGGAAATTCGACGGCTTGAAAGAGCAGAACGCAAGCCCTCAGCCTACGTTGTACGACCTCGTAGGGGGGCGAACCACCTGCTCAGCGACGAACAGGTAACGAGTCACCTGACCGGTCTTCTATATAACTGCGAGACGGTACGCCTGGCTCCAATGATTGAGCACCCGCTCACATTGGAGCAGGAGACTATGAATCTGCCCTTTGAGGTTGAAGAAGTAAGTCAGGTTCTGCACTCTCTTCCGAGAGGAAAGAGTGCGGGACCAGACCAGGTGTACTATGAACACTGGGTGCAGTCTGAGCCACTCTTGGCAAACCATCTTTGTGATTTCTTCAACGAGATCATGAAGACGGGACAAATGCCACGAGTCTGGCATATATCCAGGCTTTCTCTTTTATTTAAGGGCAAGCATGGCGATGACAGACGAGACCCAAACTTATACCGCGGTATAGCGTCTGAAAGGACGCTGAAGAAGATCTTCTGTAAATTGGTTATAAAACGGATCGAGTACGTTGTCGACCAGACCCTTCCACCGGAGCAATTCGGCTTTCGAAGAGGTCGAGGAACGCGTGATGCAATCCATGTGCTTCAGTCAGAGATAGAGCGAGCTGTGGCAAAACCCGGAGGTCATTTGTATGCAGTCTTTATAGACTGCGTCAAAGCTTTCGACAAAGCACCTCGAGATCTCCTGGTGAAGTCATTCCGATACGCAGGGGTTGGTGGCTCTCTTCTGAGCGTAATTTCGAGCTTCTTTGATGAGGACACCTTACTGGTGCAAGGTGAGCAGGAAGTGTTGCAGGTAAGGCAAAATGTGGGAACCCCGCAAGGCGACCCATTGAGCTGCGTCTCCTTCACTCTACTGCTTGCCGATTTTGTCGATCATATTCGACGGGAGTTCCAGAAGGCCACAGTTGTGATGTACGCAGATGACATAGTGGTCGCCCATCACGACCTGGATGCCATCAAGCGCATCACTTCTCTGGCGGAGGTGTTCCTTGTCTCAAGGGGGCTCGAAATAAACGCCATGAAGACCAAGGCTATGAAATTTAGAAGAGGAGGTCGATTGGCTGCTAAAGACGTTATACGTTGCGGCGGCCAATCCTTGGAATTCGTCAACTCTTTCCGGTATCTGGGGCTTCGGCTTCATTATACTGGGACGACCTTCACTGCTCACATCGTCGAAACAGTGCGCACAGCTCTAATCTCTCTTTATGGAGAGGTAGGCGACGTCCGGCGACTGTCGGTCCCGACGGCAGTGGCACTTTTCTACCTCAAGAGTGTTCCAACGCTGATGTATGGTCTTGACAGAATATGGGAACACCTCACCCGGGCAAACTTTGGTTTGCTTGAAAGGTGTTTCACAATGTACATGAAGCGGGTACTTTGCCTGTCAATGCGGGCAAGGAGCCGCTTTGTGTACCTTATGTCTGGCTGTGCACCGGTTGTTGGGATAATTCGATTGAGATTGAAGACGCCGCGTACAGTACCATTCGAGAGCTTTATCTCAGAATGGGAAAATAAAGTTGAACAAGCTCGACGAGAGGTTGGAGACCTGGATATTTTCAGTGCCTCTCACCTCTGGTCTGGTCTTGCATGTGACAATCGCCATGTCTATACCAGATATATAGTTCATGGCTATCATCACCTGGTCTGTTCGAATACGAGCTTCCACGAGGAGTACACGGAGTGCATCTGTCGACTGTGCTCTCAGGCGTGTACGAAGTTTCATGCGTCTGCCTGCCTGGCCCTTGCGAAGAGATCGCTGCACTGCCTCTCTGGAATAACATGCCGCGAGCAGCTGACTATATAATTGTATAATCTGTATAATTATCTATGTTATATGCATACTCAATATGAGTGAAATAAATAAGATGATGAATTGAGTCCATCCAAACAAGACGATCGTAAATTCATCGATGCGAAAAACGGAACGATTTGTGACGCATCTCAGCGACACTACCTGCCACACTCCAAAAAAAAGTTCCAACCCAGTTGGCCTTAAGTTGAGGCCAATAGCAATAATTGTTTTATTAATTAAGACATGATTACAGTTATGCGTAAGCATCAGGGTCTTGTCCCAGCAGTTGCTCAAAACAGACACCAAAGCTAATGGCAGAACGATCGCGGCTCATCGCAGTCAAGGTAATTTTGCAGTGAGTCCTTAAGAGTCGGGAGTTGGCTTAATTTTAGTAGCAATATTCTCGTGTAAATGCGCATCCGCAGTATGCGTTATGCCTAAATAAAGCCTCTTATAGATGCACGGGTGACATCTTCTTTATTATGTATCCACATGTTTACCTCTATCAGAGTATTTGATCGTTGCCGACATCGCTAAACTTTAATACTTGTATTTCTTATCATATTTTGTAAGTAAGCGAGTCATCTCCGCCTTGCTCTGTACTGTGCTTTACAATAGGAGAACTTGGAGACCTTCCTAATTACTAGGGTTGAAGAAGGTCAAAATCCTAAAAGGAATTAAAATGCTGACATTTCGTATATTTAGCACTTTAAACACACCGATGGTACAATACTACCCTGGCTGTGTCTAGAAATTACTTGCTCATCTACAATTAGTCTGCATCTGCCTCGTTCCCGGTCTTTGACTCGAGTTCAAACCTTTGCAGTTATCATTCTTGGACAGACACTCATTCCTCCACTGCGGTGCATAACACAGAGCAGCGGCGTTTGCAGTGGCTTTGATCCTAAAATAAACGTTTCTCTGGGCTAACCCTTAGCCGACATTTAACGTCCAGGGATTCGTTTGCGCATTACTTCGTAAGGCGGGCCCCATATTTATATACATATATAAATATATATAAATGTGCAACAGCAGTCGATCGAACCTATGCGTCTTCTTTTATTGCAAGGCGCACACGAATGCACCACGCCACCGAGCTCGATCGTTTTGCTTCTCGCCTCATTTTATTAGCGCAGGACGCCGTTTTAAAGAAACTGTGTCAACCTTCGTTTCCGCTAACGGTAACTGCAGCAAGAAGCAGCTGACGAAAGAGAGCGTAGCTTGTTCGACCCCAAACGTGCGTAACCTCTTTATGCAGCTGCAACTCGGCCTGGCGATTTGATGTCAGACGATGTCTCTTCTCCCATCTGCGCCTTTCCATTTTTCTTTTTTCTTTCTTTCTTTCTTTCTGATGATGATGATAATAATGATGTATGTAGCCCACCATCGTTGGCACCATCAGAAATTGTTTGCCAGATTGAAGCAGATTGAAGTAGCTGCTAGTAGCCGAGGAGCAAATGTCACAATTTCTTTCCTCCCTTTCCAAGTACAGCCGCCTGGTGGCAACAAGACAATGGTGTAGCCGCGACCGCCTCCTCTGCGTCCGTCATCGCAATTGTGCCACCTGCAGCAGGAATGACAACAACAACAGCAACAACAACAGCAACAGCAACAACATTAACAACAGCAACAACATCAACAACAGCAACAACATCAACAACAACAGCAACTACAACAACAACAACAACAACAACAACAATAACACTTGTGCCCTTGTTTCTAATGTTTCAATAAGCAATTGTCTCTGACTTGTCGATCATTGGGCTGCCCGCCGACGCTCGCGCGTTTTTGGGGTCTTGAGCGAGCCAAAGTATTCAGCAGACTTAGAGCTACCAGCCATCAGTCGCCATTTCGACCAGGCACGCCACCCTTCTGCTGCTGTTGCATTCGATTTTATTGTTGTTGTTCTCGTTGCTGTTATTGTTACTGTTGTTATTGTTATTGTTGTTGTTGTTACTGTTGTTGTTGTTACTGTTGTTGTTACTTTTGATGTTGTTGTTATTGTTGTTGTTGTTATTGTTATTGTTATTGTTGTTGTTGTTGTTGTTATTGTTGTTGTTACTGTTGTTGTTACTGTCGTTGTTGTTATTGTTGTTACTGTTGTTGTTGTTGTTGTTGTTGTTACTGTTGTTGTTATTGTTGTTGTTGTTATTGTTGTTGTTATTGTTGTTGTTACTGTCGTTGTTGTTATTGTTGTTGTTGTTGTTACTGTTGTTGTTGTTGTTGTTGTTACTGTTGTTGTTGTTACTGTCGTTGTTGTTATTGGTGTTGTTGTTACTATTGGTTTTGTTATTGTTGTTACTGTTGTTGAGGTTCTTGAATATACTTGCAAAAATATATATATATATGGCTAACTGAATGAGACACGATCGGTCCAGTCGTGGTGCGGACTATCCAGACTGCCTATTTTTCTCTTTTGCTATCTACCGCCTGTATTTGAGTCTAGCCGACAACGTGCGCACCTCTGTGCGGATATTTGTCTGGCCGTCTGTTGTTCCGCTTGTCTGTCCGGTTGGCCGCCTGGCCGACCGTCAAAGCTCGTTGTGCGTCTTTGCGTATTTTGACAGGCGATTTGGAAAAACGGATCATCGTTTTCCTCCTCGTCGTCGTCGTTGTCTTTCTTGCTGCCGTCATCGAGTGCCACTTTCTGTTTGTGCCAAATGCACCCGATTCGAAGAAGACAATGGTAATGGCGGCGACAACGACAAGGGCCCACGCTTCGAACGCCGAATCGTCGAATCGCGCGATCAACGACGTGCGATGCGTTCGCGCCGAGACGGGAGTAACTATGGCTTTTGCCCTCTCGCTCGACGAGGCTACGCAAAATCACCTTCTTGGCCTTTTTCCCGGGCCCTTTTTTGCCCCGGCAAACCCCCGGGAGTTTGCAGGCAAGCGCGAAAACATTCAGGCGGGACTCGAAACGCGAGACTTAGTTGGGCAGCAGTGTCAAAGGTAAGCTAGAGTGAATAGGTCGGCAGGTCATAGGCGATCACTACGTAGTAGGGTAGACTGGAAGATGAGCTACCAGATAAAACTGTAAAAACACTCTAAGCCTGCGTGTGGGAGAGGGAGGGCAGTCAGCGACAACAATATCGGCGTAAAGTCGTCGGCATAAGTAAAAAAAAAGCTCTCCTCCTGGCGAGTAAAACGGATATCAAAGCTGGCATCGACGACGAAGACACCAACAGCACGTGCAAGCACACCGAAAATTGGTCAAAGCAACGCAACCAAGTGGGTACTAAATATGCAAAGCGGCCGTCTCCACTTGTCGAGTTACCATTGATAATGATGTTGTTGTTGCTGTTTTTGTTGTTTAAAAAGCGACATATGCGACAAAAAACAGTGAACAGACAACAGGCAGAATTGGTGAAACACGTAACTGAAAAAAGGTGGTTGGAGGAGCAAGAGAGGAAGGGAGAGCTGGGCCGAGATAAACTGAGAGAGCTGGGCCAACGATGAAACGGCCGTTGCAGAGGCAACCTTCGAACAGTATAAAAGAAGGGAGAATTATGCTGATGAACTCTTAGACGGAAAAGCAACGCATTTTCTACATTAAAATATTGCATTTCGGATTAATTTAAACATTGCATTTCGGACAGTGTAGTTTGCCGGAGCTTAATACCTAAACCTTCAATTTTTAGAAGCAAAAGGACTGACTCTGTCGAACGCGTTTTGTCAAAGCGGACACATTAAATGCTCGTCGAGCAATTATTCACTAACCTGGCGTCGTCTATGGAAATTGTGTAAAATGATGGGCTGTGAATCTGTGCTGTGCAGTGTCAAGCGTGTGGCTTTGCAGTAAGCTCTTTTAACGGTCTAATTACTATTTTTCCAAACATTTATAAGCTACAGAGAGTTGCGATACATGACGATAGCTTTCTACGTGTTTTTTTAATCTAACCCTCCTGGAGAGCAGGTGCAATAATTCTTCTTATAATGCTTTACTAACACCCATTATTGAGTAAATATATGCAAAAAACACTAATGTTAAACTGACACATATTGGACTATGGAGTGGACGGTTGGGCGCCTTGCCCCTTGGTATTTGTCGCGCAAATTTTCCATATTTTACGCGTAGACATTCTTCGTTTGGGTATTATGGTGCAATTTGAATTCGAGTCGTATGGTAGAATTCGTGAGCTGCAAGGGCCATCCTGAAAACCTGTTTTCCTCCAAGCGTTGATTCTCAAGCTGTTGTTCTATTTATCCCTATATCTATCTCAATCATTCTTCGTTATTTTGTTTTCCCTATACCTTTTCTATAAAGTCCGTGTTGTATCCAAATCCTATTTGCATCTGCAATTCCTTTGTTAACTACGATCATCTATGTTGCACCCGTACGATTATATTCCCATATCTGTTTGTATGGCCAAAAGCCCTCTTTAAACAGAGCTTGACCCCCATGTGCAATTTCCTTACATGTGCAATTCGCTTACCCCTAGTGTCTCCCAGATTAGCGATTCACCGTAGGTAGAGAGTGGCATTACGCTAAGGTTAGACAATGCAACAGCTACAACAACAGACAGCACTATAGTAGCCTTTCTAGCCCTCTCTTGCACGTGTTTTCGATTCTCCAATTTCGGACAACGAGGCGGTAAGCCTCAGGTATGCGAATTTGATAACATTTTAGCCCTTTACTGGAGTCGGCCTCCTCCTCGAAACTTTATTGCGACTGTTTTATTGCAGTTGACGCCAGCTATTGTGCTTTTCAGATAACTATTTAACTATTCCGCTTCTTGCGGTCGAGTCAAAGGCGGCCGTTAGGTCTACAAAGAACTGCATATAATATATAACTTCAGGGTCATAACCCCGTATCCCAGACCACTGTCAGCGGTTTTAGTTTTGCCCTCTGTGTCGACTTTCCTAGTCGAAACCTATGTTGCTTCTCTGGAATGACCCGTTCTTTTCTGCAAGATTCTGAAAATATTCTACACAAAGCGTTTTCTATTGCTATCCCATTTCTCTATTTTGGCTCAGTCTCGAGTTATTTACTTTTCCGAATCACTAGCATGATTTGCAAGGACTTTAAGCATCTATCCCCCTTTATTAATTCGTTGAATAGTGCTCGCTAGCATGGTTCCAGTACGAAACTCTCCGCCAGGTGCTCGTTATGAATTAAATCTCGAACGTGATATTTTCTACCTGGTGCAATTGTAATAACTTCCATTGCTTTTTTAGTTAAGTTAAATGTGTCTATATTTCTGCTTCATACTCTCGGATTATTCACGTTTCCTCACAATGAGCTAGTTTAAATATTTATGCGTGTAGTCCAATTACCGGCGCGCTCTTAACGAATGCTCCAACTCGTCCCCTCTTGCGACTCTGCATTTTTCCATTAATGCATGCCCGTTTACTCCTCCTTAAGTGATACCACCTCTGTGAGGCATTGGTGCACTTCGTATCGATCCTACTCGACTGCATTCATGCTGCTGGAGGTCTAACTTCTCGGGTACAGGTTAAACCTCTCAAAACCATATTCGCATCGAGTCTCCTTCCCCAGATCACGGTTTACGAATTATATTTACAATGATTAATCTGTTGTAGACATTTTCTTTCTAATCTTTAAAAGTATATTTCACATATTAAAAATAAAATAAGAAAGATACAAATTAAAAATACACGGACACGTACACGGGCTGGTGTGTCTCAATGGCGTCTCCTCCCGCAACAAAATATCCTCTTTTACGAATCTAACTTCGCAGCTGTCAGCATCAGTTGCAAAAATGTCTACTACTGACGTTCCCAGATGACATTTATTTGTACAAGCCCTCGTCTTACTGACAACCCAGCATCATGTTCCTGTCATTATGCCTAAAACGCATTCGTTCTCGCTGATTCCTCACGGTCCAGCACTGTGTTGAAATCTCCAGCTATGATCAATAGGGCTTTCTTTGGTATGGGATTCTTTAACGCTGTTATAAAACGTTTCAACATCAAATCCGAGGCATAATATTTTTTAAGAACCGTTGCCGGTGTTACATAGGCCGCTTACAGTCGTATCGTTTTTTAATGGTAGTGCAACCGGATAATCCAATGCAAACTTAACTTCACTTCCTTCAGCTCCATCATCACAAGAATTGAAACCTTCCCAGTTTGTGATACCCATAAATTCGTCGTGCCTTAAAATGTGTTAACATCCTTGGTTCAGTCAAAATTATGATATTCACCGTCTAATACGTCCTTGCCCCAGCAATATCAAACCACGCCATCGCTCACAATTTTACAAAGCTATTTCGTTTTCTGTTTTTACATTGCGCTCTATACTCTTAGTTGGCTCTGCTGTCTCCCCCTTCAGGTCGCATATATGCTCTTAGATGCACCTTCATAGATACTGACGTGCCGTCAAGTGGTGTTATAATGCTAAAATGAAGGAAATCGGGCATACAACAATCTGGCAAGATAGCTCAAATATTAGCTTTAAGGATTCGGATCATAGGGAATAGTGGACGTAAAAAGCACGAAAAGCTAACGTAACACAACAAGTAACATTTTGACAATCGGTCCGTAAAGTTAGCCAGTTAAGTTTGATCTGCTTTAAGTGTGCCAGTGAATCAGTTTTAAATAGGTAGAAGACACCATTCAGTGCTACCGAACAATCCGCGTAACAATACACAAGCTTCTATTTCCTTATAGGTGCAACCAAGCAGGTGAATGCGGTCGTGTTTACCGACTAGTTCAGTATATTTTCGTAGTAAGTCAAAAGAAACTTTATGCATAACAGCTATCATGTGAGCCATTGCCACCTCAAAACGCCATCAAATCAAGTCAACCGCGCAGAAAATTATAATGCCAATGATGTGTAATAAACGATCGTTTTCCAAAGCACCTATTTAAACCGTTTCTCTAACTGGGGACGGTTTAGTAGCCGATCTTAAAAATAGTATTTGAGTTAGCGCACGCCTCTTTCCCATGGTGTCACGCAGACAGCGCTCGGAGCGGCAGACAGCACGCGGGGCAGTCCGCGGTGCGTCCTTGGGGTCATCATTACTTCTGCAGATACCGTCGCCTGACAGCACCTTGACTAGAGAGTATTATATTGCGTGTAGGCATATATATGGGTGAACATCAGACCACTTTGACCGCATGATGCGTTGAGAAACGCATTATGTATAATGCATTTGTTTTTTGTTTTGTTTAATATTGTCTGATATGTTTTTCAAAATGTTATACGTTTTTTACCTGAATTTGTTTAACGTTGTTTTGTCCTTTTGACAACTGGGTAGCTTCGATTGTTGCAGTGCTAGTAGTGGTGGTGTGGCAATAGTGGAACCTCGGTAGCATACCATTTTTCGTAGGATACTTCCATTCGTACTACTCACGCTTCATAGCTGTGCCCGTTCCCGGAGAAAATGCTCTGCTACTATTGCACAGATCAAATAGAGTCATAAACGAGTCACAAGGAGGCGTTCGGCGGTCGTCTAAGTATCAAAACGACGCTTCCAAAACGATTCATTCAACTATGCTTATAGGGGAAGCATCTGGACTTAGTGGTAGTGATGATTGCTGGCGCCCCAAAATGTGTATCCATCTCGGTCATCTCCATAATATGCAGCACGTTCGCTTCGTCCGATCATTTAATTCGCGTGTGAGCACGTGACGGTCTACGCAAGTGAAGTGGTGAGCTTATTGAAGCCAAATCGCCAGCGACAGTAACAGCAACAGCATTAACATCAGCAACAGTCGTAGTGGTGGCTGTTATATTCGCCTCGTAGACGCAGGGTAGGCGCAGGGTAGACGCAGGGTAGGCGCAGGGTAGGCGCAGGGTAGGCGCAGGGTGGGCGCAGCTATAGCGACTCCAGACCCCACGACGAGCATCAACGAGCAGCATACATTGGCTGTGGCAGGCGCTCTGGCGTCCGGGGAGGAGAGGGGCTGGGCTCCCTTGCCATTCGTCTCGCGAGGAAAAGTCGCAGACGAAACGAGACAGTGAACTGAGCAGAAGACCAGAGGCGATGGCGACAACGCCGGCAGGCTTCCTGTCTGATCTCCGTCGGCTCCCTCCGTTCTGCACCCTGATCCGATCTTCCCAGCTTCTTTCCTACGTCGGAGTGAGTAAGTGGGAGTGATGGTGGTGGTGATGCTGATGACTTGCCGATGATGTGCCGATGAGTGCCTAGTCCCAGATACATATTCTGCGCCAAGCACCCTGCACATTCACCGCGCCGCGTCCTTTTCCAAACGACGACTCAAGTCTCGACTCAATCAGTGCTGACACCACCCTGCTAGGCACATTATGTATTCATGTACGATATGTGCAAGTGTGTGCGTGTGTATATGAAACGCGCAAGCCCTGGCGAATGAAGATCCCGTTCCCTGTCTAGCTGCGATCGAGCCACCAGCAGACGACGGTTGACGCGCCAGACGCCTGAACGCTTGTGCTAGACTGTGTAGACGTCGATACCGCCAACAGCGGCAACAACAACAACAACAATTAGAGCGACGAAGACATCAAATATTACGGTTGAAACTACCCGCCACCACCTCACCCCCGTGACCTTTTCACCCCCTGAGAGCATCTGATCTGAGAAAGAATAGCTACTCTGCTAGCGGAGGGCATAATGACGCTTCTCGAATCTTAGATATCATCCGCGAATTGCTGCTTTTATTGCCGGCTACACGGGATAATCTATATGTGACTTACTCATAAAAGGGAAAGTGTGCGTACGATCCTCGCAAATCCTTTAAAAAAAAAAAAATATATATATATATATATATATGCATTTATATAATTAATAAACAATATATATATATGCAATTATATAGATATATGTATATATATATATATATATATATATATATATATATATATATATATATATATATATATTATTACCCTGGTTGGACAAACTACGTACATTAGACACAACTAGAGCTTCGTTTACATCACTAAATCTTCTGTTGTCCTACTAGTGATTGCCTGCACTGCTGGATATGTTGCAGCATGATATCTGTCGGACTGGCTTTAGTACTTCGCATACGCACAACATTTCTAAGAATCGTGGAATCCTTCTGTACTGAACAAAACCGGAGGGCTGCAAACA
Organism: Dermanyssus gallinae; assembly: GCA_003439945.1. Classification (NCBI taxonomy): domain Eukaryota; kingdom Metazoa; phylum Arthropoda; class Arachnida; order Mesostigmata; family Dermanyssidae; genus Dermanyssus; species Dermanyssus gallinae. The sequence continues at coordinate 60,612 of QVRM01004526.1, forward strand.
TCATCATAGTCAAACAACGTCATCGCTGCTGTAGAGTATATTAATATGTCGATCTCTTTTCGTTTCCCCGTCCACTTCATAGGGTAGTCTTTAAACGCCCTTGTCTTAGGTAAACCCTACCGTGACTGTGATATTTAAGTCCTGAATAATGAACTATTCTATTCCTACAAAAAGTAGCTAATCCCAAATCCGTGGGTAACTCTCTCCAGTGATTGTAGATCTGCCTCCTCTAACTTCTACCATATGGTATACCAAATGGTTCTACCATAATACTGGAAAGGGCAAGCGTTGTATGTGTTGACAACATGTTTTGCTTTTCCCACTCAATTTTCTATTATATATAGTTTCGGAAACGGCTACCACTCGACGTAAGTGTAGTTACAAAATGTACTACATTACTCCTAACTCAAAAACGGCGCCTTTTGTCGATCGCCTTGCTCTTCGGAACGTTACTTTTGCCCGGTAATGGTAAGCCCCATATAGTCCATATAACTATTTTGTCTCTCCTATCCTTGTTTAACACTAAGTAGACTCTTGCGTTAGATCATAATATCATCTACGTACGTTACAGTACTTGTCTTCTATCGTTCACTTAATTTTTGCAAACCATACAACTTAATGTGCGGACTATTTATAAACAAATTTCAAAGCTTCGTTTGTGGACAAAATTGTTGCTTGACTTGCACAATCTCTTTCCCCTCATAGTCGACCTCATTCTTGCGATCCTTTCTGTTCGCAAATGAACACAACTCATAGGGAACTTAATGTTTATTGATATAAATATATATACAAATATATATTTATAAATATGCATTTAATCTGGCCAAAACTAATTTGGAACAGTCTTTAATATATATATATATATATATATATATATATATATATATATATATATATATATATATATATATATATATTTATATATAGAAGAGTCTGCAATGGGCTCTGCCAAATCACAGAAAACAGCAGAAAAAAACAACAAGGTTCCGAGAGGAATAACACAATTATTTTTTAATCTAAAGATATTAGATTATTAAAATATCATTCATTCACTGATATAGACTTAAAGTTGAACACCATTATTTCTTGATAATAATAATAATAATAATCCAACGTTTTTCAAATGATTTTGACACGCTTATTGTCGATTATAAATAAACGGAATCAAGTAGACTGTCGTCGGTTTCAGTCCAACGAGCTCATAAGTTAGCTCGTACCATGCCAGTCAATCTTAATCTATATCTTCAGTATGTGTTACTTGTATTGTTCGGGGCAAAGTAGAAGCTTTTATCTTGTGGTAATGAGCTTTTCGAATTTACATATGCGAGAACTACTCGTTAATATTTGTATAAAGATCTTATATTTAGAAGTTTATGGACGGTGTAGGGGCTAAAAACTTTCATCACTACTTTAATTGAATATTGGAGACAGCGAACTAATTTTAGCTACGTGATGCTTATGTAGGAGCCTTATAAACGTCCGTAAAGAAACGCGAGAAGGACAGGAACCGGCATTCCAAGAGTTCCTCAATTTTGCCAATTCGGCTCAATTTCGGGGGTGGCAGAAGACACAAGAGCTGACATTTGTCCCTCTTATGCGTGACGACGATCGACCTATTGCCAGCATTGAAGCAACTACGTCCACAACAACAGGTCTTGCCTACGTAGATTGAGAGAAAACCCGTCGCACTATTATGTACTATCAAATGCTAATTTGAACCAATAAATATTCTATCTTATACCAATTTGTACCAAAACACATTTTGAACAGAAATAATATGTTACTATTCTATTTTAGATAGATATTTGTATACCCCTGTGATTTTATTCAAAAGTCTATGAGGGAAATTATTTTCCGCATCTGCCCTACCTAGACTATAAGCTGTGGGCGCTTTTCCGTGGGCCGTACGATACTTGGTAGAGCTGACTGTGTAAGAAAGTGGCTTGTTCTGCCGTTCATTTATAATGGCAACCTTGTGTGCCGAGATGAATCTGGGTTGTTGTTGTTCTTCCGGTTATGTTTCCATATCAATGGGAACAAAAAGTCCCCTAAAAGCACATGAACAAAAAACTCGAGCTAGACGGACCGGCGCAACACTAACCCCGATTGTAGCAGTTTAAGGTGGAGGTAGAAAATCCGTATATATATATATATATATATATGTATATATATAGAGAGAGAGAAAGAGAGATGATATGTAGAGAGAGATAAAGGAATATGCTCGAGTCCCCTACTGACGGTTCATATAGGTCTATCCGAACACACTGCGGGGTGGAGTTGCAACAAGGTCTCGGCGGTATTATTATTACGTAATCAAGCCGTTTTCGAGCGATAACAACGCTCGCTTTAGGTCAAAAGCGCGTATTCGCTTTCTCTCTCAAGGGACAGGCGGGGGTCAATGACCCCAGCTGTTGCGTCTGTGTCATAACTGATTGGCCAGCCAATCAGAGCTCATAACGCAAATTGTAGTGGTCATTTTGTCGTGAAAATAAAGGCAATGGCAACAGCAGGAGACGCTAGAGAGCGAACGAGACCAACCAAGGAAGGCACTCAGGCGACGCCTAGCAGATAATGGAGACATCATATACAGGGTGTCCGGACAATCTCGCTGACAGAAACTGTGGGGTAGGATCAAACCCAGTGAAAAATTAATTTTTGCCTATGGAAAAAGGGGTGCGGAAATCACTCGTGTAGGAGTGAGATGACTTTTAACTATTTTTCTAAGCTGTGATAATTAGGTGGGCTGTTCAACATAGGTTTATAAAATGCTCTATTGTGAGAGAACGTATTGCTAAACTGAAAAAAATCGAGCATACTGGCGCATTCGGAAAAAAAACACAATATTGCCTGAATTATACTTGGTCTTAGCTAGAGCAGAAACTATTGCAATAGTAAGAAGAGTTCGCAAAATGTTACTATTGTAAATAGAGTTCCAACTCTGGCTATGATATTAATATATTATTATATCTTTGTAGAATGATGAATTACATTACTGTAGAACGGTGTAGGATTTTCTCTGAAATGCGCCGATATGTCTGGTTTTTCAATTGAATAATGCGCTCTCTCATAATCGCGCATTTTATAAACGTATGTCAGACAGCCTACCTATAATCACAACTTAGAAACATGTTCATCTCACTCGTTTACGATACGTTTACGATGTCATTTTTATCGCTGAGCGTTTTTTTTCTCTGTAAATAATTTTAACTTTACCAGCAAACGAATTTGTTTCACTTGGCTGCTTCGTTCGTTAAGTAAGTCGACTCGTTGCGGATCTTCTCAAGTTTGAGTCGCTTCCTTATTTAATTAAATGCACCTTTCAGTTTGTAAACTTGAGACGTGAAACTAGTACTTGAAGTAATGATGGCATTGCTGCTGCTATTGTAGTTGTCGTTACACCAAGGGCCCAACAACAGTGGGGTTAATGGCCTTTGGATTTCGCTTTCTAAACCTTTAAAGTCTCCCGCCTCCTACAGCCAGCGTCGATTAGCTGTTTGATGAGAATCAATATGGGAGCGGTCGCCTTCTTTGCCGGGCCCGTAATGTTGTATGTCACAACATCACGTCTTAGTTATGGCCGATTAGGCGACGCCTGACTCCATTTGTAAAGATTTGAAGGGTCTTTAACTGTGCCACGTTTTCTTCGACTACTTCAATTTGTTGTACCTTTTTTGACAGCTTCTTGAGCTGTATGTTGATACTAGTCATGTACGCCTGAAGGGTAGAGATAACCGCTATGACGTTGTTAATTATCGACAGTTATTTCAGAATAGATCTACCAGTAAGGTGTGCCCATAAAAGAAGCTTGCTACTACAGTCAGGAGAAAACCACCCAAACCTCTTCATTGCAGTAATTTAGCCAACAGATGAGGAGGGGCTCTGTCAATGGCTTTGACGCAATCAGTAGAGATTGCATGCAGATGACCTTTGGGTTATGTCCCAGCTCTTTTTTCATGTGCGCTCTGATGTAACTCCACGATAGAGATTTGGATGTTGTTTGTCATCGGCATGTCTACCCTTAAACAGGAGATGAATCCTGGCGCAGTCCCAGACTTAAGCCGTCTCTCTTTCTCCATCTTTATGATAATGGAAGAAACCATAAAACGTTTCCGCCAAAAACCGTGCTACTCGTCTTAAATAAACTGGATGGACTCGAGAAAGTAAAACGAGTGCCTCGTTAAGAATCATGCATTAAGCTTAAAGTAGCGGATTTTTCTGGAGATACGCCACCAGGCAGCTAGAATTACAGAGGTATACCTCTTAGGTATCAGACTGAGAAGTACGTATCTCAAAGTACCTAAAGTGTAGCCATGTTTTAGACATTCATTACAAAGTGCCGTATAGCACGGCGCCAAGCATACAGTCTCATCGAGGTGCTCGATGCAACAGACACTCGCAATAATTATCACGAACATTCCGTTCAACGAAGTGATAGTACGGACTGCAAAATCTATGCAATGCACTCGGATGAGGGTTTTCCAAATCCCGCGCGTAGGAAAGTTTAACTCGGATATTAAATGAGAAAAATGCTTGTTTCGACATACCGAGTCGATGCGACATTTTTTTTATAATAACGTATATGCTAATAAGGCTTAATGTCTTTAAGACAAAGAACATTTTTTTCCGAATGGTATGTTTAAAAGAAAAACTCTGCTTGAAAAATTCAGGCCCCGTAAAGCCTCATTTTTATCTGTAACGTTTAGCACACTTAAGTTTTTTCCATTACCCTCATAACACAAAAGCATTCGGAAAAGTAAATTAAATGGTGTGACTTACGTCGTCTGACTCCCCCGAGGACCAGAGCCTGTTTGCCAAATGACCCTTGATGGCGCATCCTAGTTAATGCTGAGGAGTCTCGTACCAGCTGGGGGAAGCACTGATGGATCTACGATTCCCTCATTGATGTGTTATGTGCGAACCATAAGGCCAACAAAGCGAACAGACTAGCTTGATGTACGGTGCTCCTAGGTTCCCTCAATCACAAGGTAATAGCTTCTCTCAGGTGAATATATTTACCGTAGAAACCGCAAAAACCAACCGGCGAAAGACCATTAGCTATAGCAATATTACTGTATATTTTTTAAAGGCTAAACAGTTGCACTGCAAATGTATTGGCATGTTCTGCAACCTGTACCGAAACCGCAGACAAATTCTGCATTTAGTGGTTTGTAATATATGTTTCATTTACTTTCCCGAAAGAGCTCGTCAAGGTGTTTCTGTACGCAATCAATCCAGTCATCTATGGGTTTCAGCTGCAACAAGCATTAGCCAGGCTCTATGAGGCCTCTTCTCAGAAATCGGTTTCACAGTGAGTGTGACGGACGACAGCCTCCGTCTAAATGGCTTCACTCTATCCTATGCCAATAGATGTTGTTAACAAAATCTATTGGCAACGCCTACTGCTTCTCGGCACCCCTGACAGAACGATGCAGCAAGACAGCAGGCGCAATAGGGTCTTCACAACGACTATACCTAACGACAGTAATTCGCCTCTTCGACTTAAAAGTGGTTCTGGTCTCCGCAAATTGAATTGAGGTAATCGGAGAGACTTTACTGTTAAGACTTTGAACAACTCTACTGCGTCAAAGCCGCGCGCAATCGTCTTGTATACCTCCTTTCTAACATCCCCCAATTCAGCAAAGGCCTCAGACTGCGGTTCGTTCTTCTGGCTACGATCCCAGCTCTGCGCCCGTGCGAGCATCTACACCCCTTCAACCGGAGTTCAAGTTCAGTAAAATCAACGTTGAATTCTTAAGTGCGGGAGTTAACTTATGAGAAACGTGAAAATATTGTAGATCGTCCCTACCGCCGCGTTGTAATTTGCTTTGCAGTGCACGGTTTCCGTCACGTCTGTTGCATGTAGCCCATCTTTCATGAGCTCAGTGTCGACTGTGTACGTTAACGGTGTGGTTTACATTGTGACAGAAACCACGAAGTCCGATGACTCTTTTGCTAGGAAAAATAGTCCTTGCTGCAAAGTAATTCGTAGTTCTAGGAAAGTTTGCAATTATGCTTAAAAATATTTTCGACTTTTAGTTATTATATTTGTATGCGTGTATATTTGACGATGTTAATGGCTACTTGGCAAAAATGACCTATTGTAAATAGATTGAATCTGTGCGTTTAACCGGTCACACCACCGTCTTAGGACAGGCATGGCTAACGGAGCAAGTTCTGCCAAAATCACTTGTGGCCGGCTAGCACTTCGGATTTATTTTCTGGAAGACTGTGTGTGGAGCGAGATTAAGTGAGAGTCTAACAAAAACTTTACATAACAACACAGACTCGCCTCTATTCTGAAAGCATTTGTAAATCTTGACTGGCAGGTTTTGCAAGCTGCCTACAAGCAGTTCAAACGGCGCTTACATTTAATAAATATGTCCTCCAAGAAATATCCAACCTGCGCGCCAAAAAATAAGTGTTCAAATATTTGTTCTGATTTAAATACAGCTCTTAAACCAAGCGACATTGGTCGACTTAGCTGTAGTGCTGTAAGAGTAATAACACGCTTTTTTTTTCTGAAACATGATTTAATTGTATTTTTTTCTCTCTCTCTCTATTTGTCTCACTCCCTGCCACTTGTTTCTATCTTCGCTGCCCTCTTTTGGTCTCTCTTTAGCACGCGTTACCCCATATAGCCATTTCGTTCCACGTCCTATGCCGCAACAAGTTCGTGCACTTCTCCTTTCTATAACGCAGATTGAGACAAACCCAGAGCTCTGATGACGAGATGGAGAGCTTGGTGGCTTTGGCAGAGCGGATAAAAGAGGCCGCCGCCGGCCGCTCTAGGCCTCCAGGGACCAGCTTGTGCTGTTGTTGTTGTTAGCTGGCCGTGTCATCGTTGTCGTTGTCTTCGTCACCAGCGATGTTCAAGGGCAAGCGGATGGCGAACGCGGGCGAAGGAGCGTCGACGTGCCCAACGTGACCGCCCATCGTTGGCCCTTCATGTGCACGGCGGCTACAGCATGCATGCATATGCATGTTAGTGCTGCATATGTGCAACACGTGGGCGTATGCACGAGCATATACGTATATATATATGTATGTATGTAAATATATATACGCAACTTACATACTTAATACCCACGTGTACATCTACACATGTGCGGCGGTACGTCGATCAAATTCGACGACGGAAAAAAATGTTGAAGAGCTACAAGAAGAAGGTGAATGGGGGGGGGGCCGTCAAAGCGGCTAAGCAGAGGAATTTGGACAGCAGGGGCGGCGCCGGCCAACTAGAAGGGTCATGTCCGCCAGCAAATGAATAGCCGGCTCTAACCAGCCAACCTCGACAAGCAGCGGGAATAGCGGCAGGGCAGCAGCAGCTGCAGGGAGGGATGGGGTAGTGGTGGCTCATCTGGCGATAGCTGGTTGTAGCAATCGTAGTAGAAATACTCGTAGTGGTGGTGGTTATAGTAGCAGTCGTAGTAGTAGTAGTGGTCGGAATGAAGAACCAGCAGTGGTTCCAACAATAGTGGGGGCCCTTAGATAGGCCTGCCTGCTACATCTTCTCCGTTCGGTCCATGGCCGGCAAGAGCGACGACGCTCACACAGACTGTAGACAGACACTGCTGCAGAAGAACAGCAGCAACAACAATAACAACAACAACGACAACGACGAAAACGACGACAACGACGAACACGACGACAACAACGACAGCCCGAGCCCGTGACCCGCTAAACGAGATTGTGCGCGAACAGCGCCCTATTATATTTATAACAGCGTTTTAGCCGGGATCGGTTAGCTGGTTGGTTGGGCGGATGGGGGGATGTGTGTGTGTGTGTATGTGTCTGTCTATGGCTGTGTGGGTACATGCTTGCTCGGTGGTCGGTTGGTCAGTGCACAAGCTAAGATGAACGCACCGAAGGGGGTCTCGACAAGGGGCTCTCGACGAAGTCGTCGACAACGACAACAATGAGAAGGATTGGATGGCGAATAGAATTTTTCGCTGCCGGCTGCTGGGACGCCCCCAGGGGGGACGACGGCAAGAGAGTCGGCCAGACCCCCCCCCCAGTGTTCACTAGTGGCCCAGGGCAAGCTGCGTCCTCCATAAGCAGAGAGCCGACAGCCGACGAGATAGGGAAGGCATCGTGCAGAGGGGCAGAGAGATAAACCAACAGATAGACCGACAGACTGATAGAGGTCTCTTTAGCCCCTCCAGCCCTCCAGAAGCTCGCCGCTTCGTGCCGAAGCATTTCGAAGTCTGACGGCGAAAAAGAAGACGGACAAGAAAACACACTCAGTCAAATCAGCGAATGTTGTAGAATATTCAAACGGTGATGATACTACTTCAACAGAGCGACTACAAAGAGAAAGGCGTACACAGTCGTTACTTACGAGCCATACCGCTGAGAGTCAATCGTCGTACTCCCGCTGCTATTGCTGCAGCTGCTGCTCCTTCCAGAATGGCTGCTTTCTTCCATGTCATGTTGCGAAGACAGCTGCTGCTGTTACTGCTAATAGTTATTTTGTTCTAAACATGTTTTCACTCTTGTATATAGACCATTTTAAACGACCTTTGTTACGGTAATAGTTAATAGTTATGACATGGATAACTAAATCCTGGAATCGTGTATACTAGTAGAAGATTGAATAGTTTTAGCGGCGGTACATAACAGTAGGCAAATGTGACAAAGCGAGAAAAGTGGCTGTAATAGTAAAGGCCCAAGGGGGTACAGAGGAAAAACGGAAGGCTATCGCTGCCGGAACACTAGTTAGCCGATATGATTTCTAAACAGTCAACAGTTGAACGTTCTGCGTACGAAATATGCACACGTCATCTGGTCAACTAGTTTTATATCTAATACCATATTTCGTTGTGTAACAATTTATGATTACAAGTTTTAAGAAGTGTTCAGTAGATCGGGCCATGTCACCCGCAATGGTAGCCGCAGTTCCTCTACAGTCAGAAGGATGGCATCTGCCTCCAACAAGTATGCCTCGCGTCGATCTCCTGCCATCCGAGGAGAGGAAGGCTGTATCTTCATAGAGCTGCAAAGTGCCATTTGTAGGTGCTTGCTTATCTACCGTGAATGATTCGGTAAAAAGGCCTCAATCTTCGCAGGTAGCACTTGTGGAACTCCGCGTGGACCGACAAAAGCGTCTAAGACATCCACGTCATTTGGATTTAGACGCACTATACAGGGGAGAATCGCGCGTTAAAATGACCGTGATACCAGATCTAAGATACTTAAGCCAAAGAGGACCAGGTCTAACGGGTCAATCTTCTAAACACCTGCGCTCGAATTTTAGCGACGAACCGGCGATACCGTGACAGATGACAACATGACCAGCGCACTGACCCGCTGGACGCCGCCGCCGTCACTTCGCCTGGTAGTCCAAATAGCTCGCCCTCTGGTCCAACAACGGTGACGAGGGTCGAGAAGAATCGCGGAGAAGTATTCGATCTGTAATGCCGGGTCGCTGGCGATGCCGGCCTAGACGTTTACGGTGATTTCGAGTAACAGTCGCTTACCAAGGAGCAGACGACATGTGATAGTGTGCCATGTCGCGGCTCATCCGTAGAGCAGACAGCTATCGAACCATCTCGAACTCTAGACGTTTTCCTTTAGCTTTTGATGACGTATCTACGACGGCCGTCATCTACTATGTAGCGGGAAGTACTTCGCTACTACGTTGCGGGACTTCTCATTTCTCACTACATCAAGCTTTTTTTCAATTCACTCGCATGGTTGTAATCACTGAGTAGAGAAGTATACAAATTTAAGAAGAAGGCACTTGTACAGAAGTGTTGGCACATAAGAATAGGCATCCTTCTAGGCACTTCACACCGATCACAACACTGTATTGAGTGGAAAAATCACGCCATTTTTGGCACCTTAATCCGAACGTGGTCACATGCAGCAACCACAAACGTTGTTACTTTAATTATAATTATAACAAACGGTGCCGTTATGATCACATAAATGGGGTATATGATACAAATGTGCTGATGTGTTATCTAATTAGAGACCCATCGCAACCTGTTTCTTCTTAGATTTAGCTTTCCATTTACGATGTTAACGCACCTACTCAGAGGCTGCAACTTGTGCCCATCGTCGGAGATCTTACAGTCATTTATTGGTCTTAGCATAGACATTCTGAAGGACATACTAAATCCTAGACTAACCACTAAAGCAAGGGATCCGCAATTGTCAGTCGTGCCATTAACCCAAGCTACATTAAATGTTGGGGCATTATTAAAAGGTGATGAGTGGGATGCGTGTCCTCCCCCCCCCCGCTCGATGATAAGGCTAGCCAGGGCAGTTGAAAAACCCCCGGTAAGAAAAGCGATTAGCAAGCCTGATTGGAGAAGTATCTTCTGTTGCTAAGAAAATCGGGCTTTGACCTCTTATACCTAGTCAAGGGCTGAAGCTTGGTTTGATGATCTATCCTGTCTGCGACTTGGAACTCTTTTGGGTGACGAGTGCGTAGGAGCCTTAACCACGGTTGGCTCGTGGTCATTCAAATTATTGTGTCAGCGACTCTCACTTGACACTTAACGAGGAAGTGTAGCTCCTTATTCAATTCAAAGGCTAACATGTTGAACGCTAGTAAAAAGAAATTGTAAGTGTTCAATGGACAGAACCATAGGCTCTATAGCTGCTGCAAACACCATCTATGAATCTTGTTAAACGTTAAACTGATTGATCAGCTCATTAGAAATTATTTGCACAAACGTGTGCCGTCCGAGTATATGCTTTTTGTCACTCACCTTGCTGTACGGGTTCCGTGCATCGCTGTATGTACTGCGGATGATTGTACCCTTTGCCTTGTTCTTATCCTAATATGCAACCAGCCTCAATCAGAGAGATTGGGTACCACAGAGTAGCCAAAACATTACTTAGGAATCAACGTGCCGTTTACGTTGATGTTAGTCTGATTAATGTTTCTGTCGCTCTTATTTCTGCCGCTTTTATTATTCCTACTGCTGGCCACTTTAAGACCATCGATTCACACACCGCGTAATCCCCCGCCATGAACCCCCTACAGGACAATGGCATGCACCTCAGCCTACGTGTCGAAATTACGGACACTTTAATTCAAACCTTTAGACGTGAAGTGAGCCCTTTTAAACGTCATGTCTAACAGTGGAACAACATCTGCGTATAGAGTGAGAAACCACTAAGGGTATGCAGATTAGTGCCATATAAATATCTGTAATGGTAGCACAAATGTATCGTCACTGTTATCGCTTTGCCTTAAAAGCCCTAGTAACTAAAAACATTTACTTAACATAAATACATTTTCCGTTTTACGTAAAATGAGCGTAATTACAATCGGTTGCATTGTACAATACAGGCCACGAAAATAACCGTAGACAGTACTGAATTTAATTTTAGTTTATTAACACCCAGGTTGGTAAATTATAAGCATGTACATCACACACAACATGTGGTTCTTTCACATCACTAAATCTTCTCTCATCTTGCTAGTTCAGCTAATGACAGGACTGCTGGATATACTGCGGCGTGGTATCTGTCGTACTGCCCAAGGCATATCGCGCACCTACAACACTTCTGAGAATCGTGGGATACTTGCGTGCTGCTTAACACGTGATAAAATCCATCGGTTGCAAGGCCGTGGTTAAATATCTACTCTTAAATCCGGTCAAACGCCTTTGTTGTAGATAAATCCAACTGTAGTTGTAGTTCGTGTCATTAGAGTCCCTCTCCTTTAAGATATGAACTATTTGATTTCTACAAGAATTGCCTAAACCCCAAACCCGCTTAATGAAGCAAAATCGAACTCTATCTACATAACTCTCCTAATTTCTCCCATATGAGTCATATACCAAATTTATTTTCCGTATAATACATTATATATATATATATATATATATATATATATATATATATATATATATATATATATATATATATATTATATATTCTACTTCAATCTTGAAGGGAGCGGGCGCGGTATGCACTGACAACATTTGCGGGTTTTTAATTGCTTTTGTCGCTCATGGCTTTGCCTACTCTGCTTTCGATAAGATTTCGGAAACCGCTATCATTTCACGTTATGGTGTCCTCAGATAGGTGAATTTATTTACAAAATGCCCCTTACCCCTGGCTCAAAAAACGTCGTCTTTTGCCAATTAACTACTTCTTCGAAGTTAATCTGCTACTGTATTTTGCCAGTTTATACTAATCCCCATCTCGTTCATATAATTAATTTGCCTTTCGAATCCCTATTTAACCCTAAATAGACTTCTGCCATGGATTGCAATGTCATCTGCGTACACTAAAGAACTTGCCCTTTCTCGGATCCACCCCTGTCTCACCCGGTTAGGTAGTTCTTCCAATAATACCAAAAAATGAACGGTACTGTACTCTCCCTAAGAATAGTCTCCAAAAGTTTTAACAACCGACACGAGAATCTTTCAAAAGCTAACATCTCTATCATTTTGCTTTTTGGCGCTAGGTCAAAGGCGGTCTCAAAATCTATAAGTACCGCGTTTAAAAGCCTTCGCGGCTCAGCAGAGTTCCCCAAATCTCTGCTAGCAATTGGCGCAGGACCGTATGGGTCGGCTTCGATCTTCTAAACCCAGATTGTTCTTCTGATACTGCGTTTCTGGTTTCGAGGAAGTACTTGAGTCTATCTGATATTATTCCCAATAATATCTTATAGAGGCAGCCTTTAAGACTTATTCGCATCCAAGTTTCCGGCTCTGCTTCTGTGCCTACTAATTTAGGTACACCAATTAACGTATCATCTATCCATGCTTTAGCCTCAGATATCAGGTATTCATCAAGTAGAGATTTCCGGCATGGTACCAGGTCCAGCGTTTACTTTAAATGTTCGTTTCTTTCCATATCGTCTTCAGCCGCTTTGCCCCGAGGCGCCCTTTCATTTGCTTGCAAGAACTATTAAACTTTTTGTCAGATTTGCAAGTTTACGCTCATAGGACTATTTGAATCTCCCTTGGTGGACACGCTTTCCTAAGTCCTCTTAAGAAGATCCACTATCCATTTTTTCTCGGTTACCGACCTACGACTAATCTCCACTCTACTGCTGCTAACCTTGCATGCTATCCCCATAGACCACAGATACATCTGTTTCACCATCAGTACCCCCGAGGTGGCCCTCGTCCCGCCCCCTAGTAAGAGATGGCAAATGCAGAAACTCGACGACTACTGGGAGACACAGTAGGGGATGAATTCCAAATAATCAACATACTCTCTATAGCATGCGAAAAAGCTGCTCCCTCACACCACCACGGGTGCCGACCCGTGGTGGTGTGAGGGAGCAGCTTTTTCGCACCCTTTCAACTACTGGTGAAACAAAGAGATCGCAGCTGCCCGCAGGACTTGCATTAGACTAAACAGGGTTTACACGGGAACACGCAGCTGGTAAGCGCGAAGAAACCGCAAGAGCTGAATCCCAATTGACGGAGTACAAGGCTGCTCGATCGAGACTTCGAGGACTCATCGCCAAAAGTAAAGCCCGAGGGGAGAAAGAGCTGATAGGCGCGATGGGGAGCGACGTATGGGGACGTAAGCTCGGAATCGGTTGGCAACCGGCAAAGCGCCCGGCCTAGACGGAGCTCCCCCAGAGGTAGCGAGGCTACTGGTCAAAAGGTGGCCTAAAGTCTTCCAAGACCTTGCCAACAAGCTTCTGAGAGAGGGGAGATTTCCCAGGCTGTGGAAAAGGCCAAGCCTGGTTCTGATCCCCAAACCCGGGGTTACCGGCCCATATGCCTCATTGACGCCATGGGTAAGATCCTGGAGAACGTTATAGTCATGATACTAAACGACGAGATTCAGGAAAAGAACGCCCTATCAGATGCTCAGTACGTTTTTTTGAAAGGCAGATCCGCATTGGAGACTCTAAAGAAGGTTCTGAAGCGGGCGGGTGAGGAGACTATGAAGACCCCCCAAAATAAGGGGATTCGTGCTCCTGACCCTCCTGGATGTCAAAAATGCCTTCAACACAATGAATTTGAAAGTAATTGTGAAGGCAATGAGGAAGAGTTTTTCCCTCTACCTTCGTCGAATGATTTTATCCTACCTGGATGACAGAGGTCTGCTTGCAGGGGGACAGGAGTACGAGGTTACTGCCGGAGTCCCAGAGGGATCGATTCTAGAACCCGTGCTCTGGAACATAGCTTACGACGGGGTGCTCGAGATCCGAGGTCTCTCGTATGGGGGCCATGTTATCTCCTCAAAAGGGTACATTGATGGACCGACGAGATCCCTGATTTGAACCCCTTCGACCTCATGTTATGGGGTTTTGTAAAGAGAACCTCATGCTCATCTCGTTCGTGTGACCTTTGTATTTTTTTAAATAAAACATGTAAATACGATATTACATAGTTGTAAAGCAGACGGTGGCAGTAATATATTCAAATAGGTCTAGTTTAAGGGTCACAATCCAAGATTATGAACATATTAAACTACCGGTGTTGTCTCGTTGCCGAGCGTATACAGTGGCGAACTGCCAACTGATGACGCCACGGCACATTTATATCCTTTCTCACAGCGCCAGCTTGCAGTATTATGAATTGCTAAATGAATAATACTTATAGGGCTATCGGCTGCCCAGTATATTTTTTAAATCGTCCGCAAATAAGAGAAGAATGACACCTTATGCAACCACTGTTATGACACCAAGGTCCTTTTGACTTTGTTTCTTCTTTACTTCAAAGGAATCATCTTTTGCAAATTCTGCCACCTGGCTCTACGATCAATAAGGAATACTACCGCAAATTTTAAAAAGATTGCGCTACCACGTCCAACGCAAAAGGCCTGAACTCTGAGCAGATAACTTTTAGATCCTTCATCACGACAAGGCACCGGCACACTCATCGCTACTTATTTCAGATTTTTGCTGAAAAATTCGGTTTCGCTATTTCCGCAACCTCTCTATTTGCCCGAGCTGACTCTGTGTGCCATTTTTCTGTTCCCCACGGGACAAAAAACAGAAAATCCGACGTTTTGGGACTGTAGTGTAGATAAATAACACTCTTAGTAGCAAACTATCAACTCGATTTTTATAGACACGTTCAAAAACTTGCGAAGAGTGGACAGGGGAAGTGACAGTAGAGCATTGCAGTGGGGCCGGGAGCTATTTTGACGAAAAACTTTGAACGATTAAGGTAATCTTTTTTTGATAAACATGTATCAGAAAACCTTTTTTGATTTGCTTGGTAGATATATATATATATAATATATATATATATCTATAATAGAGAGATATAATATAGATATCGATATATATATATATATAAAGAGGAGATATATATATCGATATAGATATATATAAATATATATATATATAGACTAGATATATTATTAGATATATTATTAATTATATAATATATATATATATATATTATTATATATATATAATATATATATATATATATATATATATATATATATATATATATATATATATATATAATATATATATATATATACATACATAAGTATCGTTATTATTACTCGAGAATCCGGCGTATGTTCGGTTCAACTCTGTATGCCGCATCTATGCAGAGCGACAGCCTCGAATGAGGAAACTGGTGTATAGATGCCCTCAAGGGCCCAAGAAGCATGGTCGCCATCCGCCGATTCGTAATTTCCCTCGAGGCGTTCACAGCACGCTGACAGCGTAGCGGTGTCGTTGTTCTTATGTCCGACCACAGACAACTGCGTCAGAACGAGTTTATTTGGTCAACTCCGTGCCCCGCCGTCATCGTTTTACAATTTGATTGCTGACACGATGGTTATTGGTTGGCTTTATTTTCGAGTACCGTGTTATTATTATTATTATTATTATTATTATTATTGTGTCATTCTCTAGATGAAAAGATTGATGGATCGTGGCACGATCTCGCATGGTTCATAAGGCTCATTTCTAACTTGCAGTCGAAAAATCACGTACATACTAGCTAGACAAAGCTGCCCCTTTACAACAAACAACATTTTTCGGATAGCTGAATGTAGTGCACGGTAACGGAACCGTATCCGCAAATACGGCTCACCCCTGAGTGCGGGTCGCCGAGCAGAGCAGCTGGGGTGGCGGTTGCCGACAACGTAAGTGTTTCGTTAAGATTTCAGGACACACCCCCAATCATCTATTCAAACAACGCACACATTTTCAGACATCGTTGAAATTGTTTTCCCACACCTCTGCCAAAAATTTTGTATTACACTTAGAGAACAAGTGATGTTAATGCTGAATCGTGCTGTGTAACCAGAGGAACAATATCTAGACAGGGTCGACCTTGCAAATGGTGCCTAACGGTTATCAGCAACCTGATCGTGCGACTCATGTGGACCTGTTTGAAAGCTTACCAGTTCGATTTTGTGTCCGCAAATATGAAAACACATTTTGCTTGCGCACATCCTGGGACAAATGCCGGCATTATAGGAGTGTTCAGGTCAGTCGAGGGCTAACGTTTTTTATCCGTTAGCTGAACCACGAACTATTATGGTATTGCCGTAACACGGCGCTTGTGCCTAACCCGACCGTCTGCACTCAGCAATCTGTTAATCGCCAAGTTACTTCAAAATGCACTAATCAAAATTTTCGCCGATAACTTACGGTATATAAAAGCAGAAACAAATAGCGCAAATTCCTTTCTAGGGAGTTGAAATAGCTGACTAGACGTTTTCGCTGAATTGAACGGAGATACGACGACATCCGTAGAATAAATACAAACGATACCATATACCAGTAGATAAAGAGAAAGAGAGAGAGTGAGAGAGAACCAGCAAGGAAAATAAATGCCAACGCATGTCAAGTGTAATCTTCGTTGAAAACTCAGAACCGCACCGCATTCAGTTTGCGAAGCAGAGCAGAGCAAGTCGCCATTTCGCGTCGGCATTGGGGAACTGTATGACGACGTTTGACCGACCAGACCACTCACGCTACTGTCGCGGTCTCACAGGCAGGGCCAAGGCAAACAATTCAACAGGACAGGTTGAATCCAGAAGACCAGATCCATTGTCTGCCACGTAGTCGCCAGCGTCGGCCCGACACCGCCCGGCCACTACAGCACGACGGTTCCCCCGGAGAATGCCACGAACTCGGCATGCAGTCTCGCGACGAGCGCCGCAACGAAGAAATGAACAAACGAACAAATAACAAATAAACACAACAAGCATCGTTGTCGTCTTTGTCATGTTCTTTGGTCGCCCTTCAGTTGCCCTTGGCGCCGAATGAGGCACCAGGATGTGATCAAATCAAAGCAGCAAGCGGGATACACAGGAGCTGACCGCTGAAGACGCTGTTTGAGCATCGGGACGAGATGAGACTACATGGTAAAGAGACACGTATGTCCAGAGAAACTGATCCAGCGTCATATTCTCATCGTCATCATCATCATCATCATGATCGCCATCCACGCCAGCATTACTATCAGCATCGGAACCGCTGCTACCACCATGCCATGCCTGCAATATTGGGCCTGCAAGCAATCGTCAAGAAAACGAGGCCTGTGTCTTCCTTCCTCTCTCTCTCTCTAACCTGATCTCTCATCTCCTGTCGTCTCGAACGCCGCAGGTACCAACTGGTGCCTCGTGTTGACGGACGCCGAGATGAACCGACGTGCTTTCCTTCGCTCCACAGCAAACTGTGAGATTGGTTAGCACTGATTTAGATTGTGGTAGCAACTGTTGTTACTGTTGGTCGGTGACAGAGCTGTGCGGAGGCGGGCGCTGTATGACCGGCCTCTTTGACGGCCGAGCAGGTACTGCCGAGCGGTAATACCCTCGACGGCCACCAGCGGGGGGAGCGGTAGTACCCCCGGCGGCACAACGAGAACGGCAGTGGAGGAGGTGATCTAGCCTACGTTATGCCCCTCGCCGGACGCACACCCGAAAGTGCAGCGTGCACGTGCAGCACAACGGGCAGAGTGACTGGCAGGTGCAGAGCAGCGCGATGCGTAAGGAGCTACGCGCCCCAAGGTGCACATGTGCTAGGCAGCTGTGCACATGTACGGGTGTGCAAATACACATGTGTATGCCAGTGTGCACCAATTACTAGGCAAAGCGTGGCTGAAGGACAACGTGCGACGCATATCTCCCACTTCCCGCACACCCCGGGACCGCGCTCACGTGAGGACCATATTCCACTTAGATATAAGTGGCGAATAAGATAGCGAATCGAGGAGCCTATTCCGGTTACGAATCTCGGGCAAGCGCAGCTAACCCTAGCTCGGGCCTCCACACCTATTTATGGTCCCTACTATGGACAAGGACAACCGCTAATCACTAGCTCGAATGTGCGGTTTCAGAGGCCAAGGGGAGGGGTTCTGCGAGCCAGAGAAGGAACGCAGTGTACAAGATACGTTGCAAGTACTAGGGCTGTACGTAACCCAGGTTGCAAAACTCTGCAAAATACAAAACACAAGGAGCGAGTAAAAGAACTGTCGTAGATCTCGAGCATATATCGAACGAAGGCACCTTGCAAAAGCTGCCATAAGTGAGAAGAACCGTGCAGGAAGAGCCTGGTTGGCGGCTCAAGAAGATACAGAGCGAGGTTTAGAAAATTCGCACTAATGAAAAAGCAATAACACTATCCAATAGCAATTGACCAGCTAAGGCACTGCGGGGCATCTCTCCATCCAGACAGCAGCTACCTGCAATCTGCAGGCGAATCTTTTAGCGGCACTATCCCAAACCGAGACGTTGCATAACAAATAGCGAGAACCATTAGTGACATAACATTTCAAGCCTGAAAAAGTAGAGAGAAACTCGGGTGAAAGTTTCACACTAAATTCCGATATATCTCGGTACCGACAGTACAGTAGGCATTCCCAAAAATCTCCTAAACCAACAAAAAGTGCCAACTAAGACAATCAATTCTGTGGAAAACGTCAAACGGGGCGGAAATCGGTTAAAAAGCAACGACTGGAAGACAACGACGCCAAAACATGCAAGCAGACAGACGTACACGATGAAGCTTCACTCCGACCAATGGGATCAACAGCAGGTGCAAGAACGATATCCACTCTTTCGAGACGGGTACTTTGAATCTTTGACAAACATCTGCGAATCAACTGTAACCTGCTGTAACAATAACGACGCATCTATCCATAAAGATATATAGGGGGTCCGAATACTCAGCTGGCATCTTTCAAATGTTTCCGCGCATTTTTGTTCTACCCTCTTCGCGGTGTGCTGATTTTGCTAACTGAACCAGCTGTAGGAGAAAATCATAATCTCAACGATATTGTATTATTCGTTAGAACTGGTATTCTATCTGTATTAAAATAAAATAAAAACTATTTTCAAAATATCTTAAATTCCTTTGTTTTTATGTCACTTTTAATATACTAGACCATTTTCCAAAAAGCGCTAGCAGATACGTGAACCTGGCATAGAGATCCTTAAGGCTGAATCAGACGACGGCTCTGGCCGGCCTATGAAGACCCAAGTGAATGAGCATCAGCTCGCTGCCATGCTCACTCGTTCTCATCCCTAAACGCGGTCTCTTGGTCTACGGGCCTATAAACCACTTTGACACCTTGAGAAAAATCCTGAGAATCGTTCTAGTCAATAGACTGAATGAGAAAATCGGAATCAGGGAAGATTTATCAGACGCTCAGTACGGTTTTCGGAACGCCAGTTCTACGATCGGCGCCCTTCATAGAGTCCTGAAGCAAACAGGTCGGGCAAAGCGCGAAAACTTTCAACACGAGAGAATTTGTGCTTCTGATCCTTTTAGATCCTGCTGAAAAC
The DNA here is from genome assembly GCA_003439945.1 of Dermanyssus gallinae. Classification (NCBI taxonomy): domain Eukaryota; kingdom Metazoa; phylum Arthropoda; class Arachnida; order Mesostigmata; family Dermanyssidae; genus Dermanyssus; species Dermanyssus gallinae. Next base: position 80,304 of record QVRM01004526.1, read on the forward strand.
GCCTTTAACATAATCAACTGGACAGAAGTGGTAGAAGCGCTGAAGAGAAAGAAATGTCTACGTACTTCTGTCGAGTTACGGCCAGAATCCTACAGGGTTTGACTCGTCCTCGGCAACTTGACGCGGTTCTAGCCATCAGCAACTGCCTACAAGAGGCCGAGCTGTTGGCCTACACGAACGACTTGGCCCTGATAGGCACAGCAAAGACCGAAGCGGCCCTACTGCCAACGAAGCATAATTGATGGTGAGCGAAAGGAGGGGCTGCAACCGTCTGACGCTCCCGCCCGATAAGACCGAGGCACTGTATGAAGTAGACCTGAAGAGGACAAAGGGAATTAACCATGGAGCGACTCCTAAAAGAAACGAAGAAACAGGGGAACTACCTCGGACTGATCCTAGACAAAGGGTCAACGGAGCGGCACATGTAAAACATGTCGCATCAAAGGCCATGCGGGCCGTCTTAAACCTAGAGCGTATTTTATTAAAGGTTGGGGGGAGTGTCACGGCGAACCGAAGTTTTTCTAGCTTTGGTGGTGGTTGATGATTTCATCTCTACGCAGCCCCGGTTTAGGTCGACATGGCACTGCCGACAGAGAACCGTAAAAGAGCACTAAGGTTAGTCCAACGGATGGACTCCGGTCTTAGCTAAGCTGCTGCTATGGTACTTAACAGCAGAAGATGGGAGCAAACTATTTCTGGAGGATCTGGATCTCCCCAGGACCAGGGGTGCCATTATCGCGGCCTGGTAAAGGAAATTGGTGCTGGTTACACCCGGGGTGACTAGATAGAGCTAGACTTAAAGTTTGATATTGGACCTTGGTTCCAGAGCTACATGCAAATAAGGAGGGCTACCAAGACATTCGTGTGCTGTGCGAGTCTGGTGAGGAGGACGGCGTGGAACACACAGTCCTACACTGCAAGTCTCTTTTGAAAGCGAGGTGCACGTGCTCTACTGCCTGGAGGGGTCGCGCCCCCCCAGGGAGGTAGCTAACAATATCGAAGACGACGAAGCTGAAAACTGGACAATCTTTTATGGGGCACGGTGCGTCTATTTTCTGATAAACAATGCGTACAAGGAAACCCCGCGAAAACAACCTGCGTTGTTTAGGTCAGCTATTGGAGATCATCATAGGTCACTCGAACCGTTACAGAAATCACGGGAGGCGTTGCCTTCGGCAAACGCTTTAAATGTTGCGGAAACGTGATATTTTAACGATATATAAATATATATATATATATATATATATATATATATATATATATATATATATATATATATATATCTGAATAAGCCTGTAAGGAAGAAGTAGAATCAGTACAAGAGTTCCGAGTATGCATGAGCCGGCATGTTAAGCGGTGCGAATACACCGATCGGACAACGATGCTGCGCGATAGACTGATTCTAGGCACCCGACTGGGAATGGCCAGGAAAGCATTATTCCGCGACCTCAAAAATCTAACAATTGACGCTGTGTTGAGAAAGTACTATGAAAGTACGAGGGACACGAAATATCGCTACACATAATAGAACGAGACCGGTATCGCGCCGGCGACGAAAGGCACGAAGAAATTGCTGCGGTCCGCATCATGGAAAACCGTCAAACAATAAATAATTTAGAACGACAGAAACACAACATTTGCGCAATAGACAATGAGGCAACCCACAACGACATCGGTGACGGCAACAATGATGACTGTGGCTCAGGCGGGCGGCATGCACCGCATCGAAAAGATCGGTCAGGTGGAATCGTCGCATCATCAGCCACCGAACAAATTCCAGATAATCGACAAAGCAGTCGAAACTCTTCTCTCCGCAACACGTGCCTGGAGCTCAATTTGATGTCGTGTGAACTGCAGTGCCTGAGCACACAGTGATCGGAAAAGACAAGCACCAACTGGAAAAACTTTTTGAGGAATACAAGGACGTGTTCGATGGACTGGGTGAATTGCCGCAGCTGGTGAAAATATATGTGAACCACATTGCACACCCAATACAGCACCCTCCAAGAACTTCCACGGTTGCCTTGACAGACGCTATCTTGCGTCGCATAAAACAGAACGGAAAAACAAAAGGTGATAGAAGCGGTTAGTTATCAAATTGAATGGGCATTGAATCTTGTGGCGGTGGACGGCCCCGGCCGAAAACGTTGCCTCTAACTTTTCAATATAATTTTACAACATCACATCAATATTGTTTTTTAATGTTACATGGCATGCACATGATATATTATTTCTCTCTCTTTATATATATGCATATATCATAACTACACTTTTGCGCACAAACACCTATATATCACCGAACTTCAACAAAGCTTAATTTATTGTTGGTTTATCAACTTAGTAAAGCATTTTAAATAGCCCTTGAAACATGGCGAGAGATCCGGGTTTAGTAAGTATGTGAGTTCCGCCTCAGTCACGCAGGCTGCGAGTGACGCATGTGTATCATACATTTTAGAAACCTCACAGGAAAAGCCCTGGCCTGGAGACCTAAACTTTTTCGGGCTGACCCTCAGCCAACATTTAACATCCACGGGTTTGCTTTTGCATTGCTTCGTAAGATAGACCCCATAAATACAAATGCGCAACGGTGGGGTCGAACCCGCGCACCTATGTGTCTCCTCTGGCCGCGAGGCGCAGACGAATGCACCAGGCCACCAGGCTCAACAGTAGATGTAGTCAGCGAGTAAGTAAGTAAAACGAAAGTAGTTCCGATGAAATTGGTTGTAAGTAGACGCGCCAATGCACCACGCCTCCAGGCTCGACAAGGAGACCTGAATCTTGCACGCTACACCCCCAGAGCTCCTGTCGCTTACGTCGCTAAGTCTGATTGTTCAGGTTATCTGAGACAAGCTTTTTCATCTTTACAGGCACGTACCCATGTATAATATACAAAGTGTTTGCTTTGCATTAGCTACCGTATGACAGAGAGGAACGGCGGAAAATAAGATCAGTTTAGGTTTAGTAGGTAGGGAATACAAGCTGCACCTGAATTCCGCACAATGGGGGGACTTAGGACCTATAGACAGCCATGCCGCCAACCAGTTTTTTTTTAATTGTCGCTAATATACTGGTCTCAAGGCCCCAACAAAACCGCAACCTTTATTGGTGACGATTCTGGTTAGACTACTTATACTTACTTGCGCGGTCAACAGACCGTTTTAGAAAACTCTACGGCGGATTCACCTAAACAGTTGACTAAGAGCCACTGTTCATGCTCATCATGCATCATCGCATGACATACATACTATGTACAAGCCGGCTTTACCTGGTAATGGAACATTAGTGAATTCATGGATTATTAGACTAATTTAACCGAATAGACTAAAAGCCTTGTTTAGGCCAAGGAGGACGATTGCAGAGGCACAAAGAAAACTCGATCGACAACAGAGAACCAGTGACCAAATCGCCGTGAACCAACGACAGTTCATGACAACCATGACTAGTGCACTCGCCGCCCCCTCTGCCCCGTCACTGCCACTAAATACTACTACGCAATCCAAGGCAATTAACACCGACGCTAAATTAGTTTGTCCAAAACTAAAGACAATTTTCAGGAAGCTAGGCTCGGATACGAACTGCACCTGTGCTTACCTCACTAATGTAAGATAAGTGAAATTATAAGCAATGTCTTGCCTGTAGTAGTCTCCGTACACGCACATTTGCCTGTTTGCTTCTGGAACCAGTGAAGCCCCCGACTTTAACCCTTGTAGCACCTATCGAGAGCATCGGAACAACCATCGTCTCGGCCCTACTACGATCGGCTTCCTGTGGTGGCAAATTCACAAGACATCTTGGATGAAGCACGCTGAATACTACATATGCATTATGTATATATATATATATAAATATATTTTTTTTTACAATATATATATTTTTTTTTTTGAGACAGATTCTATATATTTCTATATATATAATCAAGGATTATTCAAATCAACATCTTGCTCTATGTTCATATATTCATTAGTACCAGTTTATATCTTTGACGTTGTACACGTTCTCTTTCCCCCTTCCCCTTTTGTATAGCTACTTTGTTGTATCTCTACCAAGTTCGAGCAGACAACAGTGTCAGTGGAAGTCGGGGATTAGAGAAGGGGGGAGGGAAATTAGGGAATTAGAGAAGGGGGGAGGGAAACCAGCCTTAAGGGTAGAGAAGGATGTTCAGCGAACACGTTGCAATGTGCACTCTGGTGTTGGCTCCCGAGATGGTCGGGTGGCGGAGAAGACGTCGAGTAAACGACGTGAGACGTGAGTTGTACTCTGTGGGATCCTCTACTACGTAGGCAGAAGATAGCACTTTCTGCTTACAATATATATATATATATATATATATATATATATGTATATACATATATTAAGATCTAATTGGGTTGCTGAGAAAGAAAACACGAAAATTAACCACCACGGCTTAGTTTTATTTCGTTCAACTTCTCTGCTACGTCGGTACTGCGTCGCCTCGCCGGCCTGTCTCACTACACTGCGATGCTTTCTCGACCGCGTCTCAACACCGTGTCTGCTTACTCTGTGTTGTATTGTCGTCAGTTCTCCTACCGGCGGCAAACTTGGATCACGGCAGCAATAGCACGTCGGTGCTGCTGCCGTAGCGTTTCTCCTCTCCGCTGAGACTTGTTGATTCTACGTGCGCCGGTACCAGCAGACGTCGCCAAGCTATGTCTCTCGATACCCACATATCCGCTTACAATAACAATGACAATCTACAGCCTTACACATATATATATATATATATAGGTCGACGGGATCAAATTAACATAATGAACGAAATGAAGTACCGACGGCATACCGTAAGCTCTGTTAAGTGGAGTTCAAGTTACACCGAAGACAAGAAATGGCCACACCTATAATCAATCGATCCTCTCGCTCATTGGATGTCCACATACTGAAACAAGCACTACAAATGGCCTACGGCACAGATGACATAAGCCATATTGAAAAAGCGATTAAGCGGTCTATCCACATGGCCGCAAAACCAGAGCACGTAAGACTGTAGATGCACAAAGTGTGGTTCGACAAGGAATATCGATAAATAAAGCAAGTGATCTGTCTTGACAAATCCTTAACGCCAACTGAACTCCTACAGCTAGCTGAATTAAATCGAATACTTAGAAATATGAAGAAAGATGATGATAAAAGACGACACTACGAGGAACAACAACGCATTCGGCTAATTTCGAGCAAGCGTGCAGAAACCATGGCTACTTCTTCCAATGATACCAATGCCTTTAAACCAACTGATAAATGACGAAGAGTGGGTAGCCCACTCTACAAATCTATTAACGAGAGACCTCAGATCAGGACCTTTTAGAAGAAATAGTTAATTTACTGCCAGATCAGGACCTTTTAGAAGAAATAGTTAATTTTACTGAGAACGAAGTCAAAGCCGCAATTGTATCGAAGCAAAACGGGAAATCAGCAGCACCTCGTAATGAACACCTGAAGTCTAATATCGACGCTTCGTGCCATATTGTGACATAACTTTACTATAAATGTGTTCGACAAGGTAAAATCCCTGATGGGTGGCGGAAAAGCTATCTACCTAGCCTATATTTAAGCGAAAGGGGATGCAACTGACCCAAAGCATTATAGAGGCAAAGCACTTACAAGCGTCCTTTACAAGATATTAACGTCGATCGTCGTTGATCGATTTTACTCTAACGTAGAAGACAAAATCTCGGCAGAACAACACAGTTTTTTAAAGAGGCGATCGACGTCAGATGCAGTTGAACTCGTTTTAAACCATGTGTCACACCGCCTTTCTAACAAGGAAGTGACACACGCTGCGTTTATTGATTTTCAAACTGCTTTCGATTGCCTGCCATGGGACCGTTTATTAGACACGCTTTGCAAAAGTTTTAACATAACAGCCCCCCTTTTTAACCTCGTTCATAATATATTAGCACACAATATAATTTGGGTCAAAAACGGCGACCACTTTGTACAAACGCCCATAACACAAACTATTGGGGTAGTCCAATGAAACTCAGCTAGTCTATTTTTTTTATCTTGTATGTAACTGGACTCGCAGACTTACTGCGTAATCTTAGCACCCAGTTTGCATTTTATGTCGACAACCTAGTCATTTTAGCAAAATCTCGTAACCATCTGCAGTTTTACGTCAACGAAACTGCGACGTGATGCAAAGAAAACAAGTTCAAGATTAAAGCTGAAAGTCAAATGTCTTACGTTTCAGCAGAGAGGGGTCATACGCTGCCAAGGATCATTGTCTATCAATTTATGAAAAAAACACTCAAATTAATTAGCCACTTTTCGTATTTAGGCGTCACACTAACTAGGCTCTCTTTAAGGAGACATATCGGGGAGATGCAAGCAAACGCTGCGTCTGCAATGCTTTTGTTAAGCAATGTTATGCATTGAGTGAGCGTAAAAACAGCTATAAATTTCTTTACATAAATCAAACAACTCCCTGTAGCAACTTTCTACAATTGCACCATACCTGACCCTGAGCCATTTAAAAAGTCTAGACAAGCTGAATCTCTGCTACGCTAAGCGAGTATTACGGCTTCCAAACTGCGCATCGGCAACACTTGGCTAGAGATGTGCGAAGAGAGAACACATATTGAAGACCAAGCACTTAACAACACACTATTTACAGCGCATATTATAGACTTATATCGAGCCTCTAACGAGAACAGACATTTTAATTTTGTAGCGGAGAACTATACTGATGACCCAGCCTTTTGTTCACAAAGATGGAAATAGCTGTGTAAAGGAACCCCTTGCTAATCTGCCGAACAACTTGGCGCGGATATCACCACCACATATGCATGAAGCCCAGCTGTTTTAATAGTGAAGAATGTGTTTGTAGCTTCTGTGGAGAGTGTGATATTGGACGCTATCATATACTTGTATGTGCAGAGATTTGCGGAACGTCCTTATCATCCAAAGTTAAAGTGTCACATCGTGATACCTTGAGAAACATGAATCAACTGTCTACCAATTTTGTGGTAAATAAATACTGAATTGAATATTGTGACAAACCGTTCCACCCTCTGGGTAGCACGACAATGCTCTACGCATAATGGCGCGATTTAAACCAATCCTAACCGACCACTTCCAACGAGTGCACTACAACGATCACAGCCTTTCGACTCAAGACGTTCAATCCACGTCAAACCCCAAATAACCGAAGTTTGACGTGATTATTAACAGTATTCCTATATGGACCCGTATTCCTATACGGAATAAACACAAACCGATATCAATTCTGACCGATCTCTGAGCCGAATCTGGCATCGTTTGGGATGCTAGCACGACGCAATGCCAATAAATTATTATCTAATATGACGTTTATTTGTTCTTAATTGTAGTTTCTCATTTGTGTTACAACTTCATATAGCCACATGACTAGTACGAAGCATATATACAAGAGACAATAAGATTTTTATACATTACCAGAATCTCGCGTTATTAAAAGTATTTATCTATAGATTGTGTACATGTTTACATAGTTGTGGTTTAATCATAGTAAGTACATGTTTCTCCCCATCCTCTCTATCGAGCCTGGGAGGGTGGGAAGAAATCCGGGTTTAGTGGGTTTGTGAGCCTCCACACTCAACACGCAGGTTGCTAGTGACGCATGTACGTTCTGCATTTTTAAAACCTTCCTGAAAAACAAGCAAAAAAGTCTCGAAGACTCTTCGAGACCATCCTCCGTCCGCCTATCACAGGTGTTGCATATTGGAAGGCTGCACGTAGGGCTTGTATCTTGCGTGCCATGATGATGATGATCTTTGCCTGTCAGCACATCGCCCTCCCCCGTGCTATTCGTGATTCACAGTCACGAAATCGGTCGTCAGCTCTATAAAAGGGATGCGCACCATTTCACCTACGCCATAGTTATCTCGAGCGTTTAGCGTAACGTGTGCTCAACCACCATCTCTCAGCCCGACGTCGTGTTAGTGACAGCAGCGTGAGCGTGGCAGTGATACAGCACTAGGGTGGTAAGTGAAACAAGCAAGCAGGCGCAGGTAGATTAATATATATATATATATATATATATATATTGCTGAGCGATTGTTACATGAATATGTATATCTAGCGCAGTGTTATTAAGTGTGTGAAGAGTCTGAGTTCCGGTGGCAAAACAGCTTCGTGCTAACCGCCGGGGCACGGCGTAAAGTAAGAATTAGCTAAGCAATAATACGAAGAGAAGCGGCGCTGTCGTATTGCTCTCATTCGTATCGTGAGATATTCTAAATAAGAAACAGTGTCAGCGAACCCGCGCGTTTCGACTGTCTTCATTCAACGGTTCCGTTGGCAACATATTGGCGCCTAACGTGGGGCACGACGTGTAGCAAGAGGCCCGGACGTAGAAATGACCGTAGCGACAGCCAGGATGGCTGAGACAGTCGGACGTGCGACGGCGCTTCGGCGCGCTATGCGTCCGATGGTGTCAAGCTGGACACCACCGTCAAGTTGTTTTGGCCTGATGGCTAGGAGCCTCCGCAGTTCACGCAGCAGCATGAGACACGCGTTATTGGCTGGCTGCTAACATCGGAGGACTTCAAACGAAAGTTAGATGATCTAGACGAGAGTTTTTTGGCCGTAGCCGGCGAGCTTAGTGATGAAGAAATGGATCAAGAAGTAAGTAGATCCACTGACTACACGGAGAGGTTGTCCCGAATCCGGGTTGGGTGGTCCCATGAGCTACAAGCGACATAGTACTCTAGGCGCCGCCATGCCGTCGGGCGGCCTGGACACGGCTGCTCGATGGGCAGAGGCAAGAGCGTCGTTATCGAAGGGACTGTCGGGGCGCGAGGCGCAGAATTTTATGACGAACACGAAGGTGTGCTTAGTTTCTGTATAGGATGACTGGTTGTCTCGCAACAGCACATTTTGTGCTCCTATGTCGGGAAAAAGCACCAGTGTCACAAATTGTAGTAATTTCACTCTCACTCCAAAACAAGACTTCTCAGAGACCATGTTCCATTGAAAAACATATTTGTTTTAACGAGCTCTACAATTCTGTATATCGCTCTTCAAATATTCCTGCAACACCCTGTATATATATATATATATATATATATATACATATATGTGTGTATATATATATAATGACTGTCTCGATTTCGAATTCACACATTTTCAGGTATCTAATCTATACAGCGCTCCGTTATCGTAGGCAGGTGGGCGACACAAACGTGACGATTCGGCACCTCCACCACTGTAGACTTCGTTACGGTGAGGTGTAGAGTCGAAGGCCGAAGCTAGCCACCATCATCTGCACTTGTCGCACTCGATGCCCTCGATCGAACATAGAACAAAACAGGAGCCGCTGGCGAGGTTCTAGGTCTCCACTGCGCGAGGACACGTGCGGGCCGCCGTTAAGATGGGTCGGGTATTTCTGGAGCAGCTGGGAGGAGGCCGGGTGTTTACTTGTGCCTCGTGCGAGACCGAGCTTGCCAATCGAGAAGAGATTATGTCGACGAGGTTTCAAGGAACGACCGGCAAGGCCTTCCTATTCAATTGGGCTGTTAACCTCAATTACAGGTAGTAGCCTTGCTGTGTGGCTCCAACTTTTTTCAGCTAGTATTACTAACGCATTAAAAAACATCAACAAGAGACTTTTGGCTAAAATGGCTTTAACTCTATCTATGCAATGCGAATGTACCTGTCAGCGTAGTGCATATTGATTGGACACATACGTGTATATATATATATATATGTCTGGCGCAGATCTGTCATAACCATATGTAGTTCTCTTTTATGGTTTGATAGCACTCGGCAAGAAAATAATTTATAAATGTAGTTATTCTGTCTTTTTCCTACTACATAGTTGTGCAAAATCAACGTTTGCGGCAGAACCTGTCAGAATGCATCAAGTATACCGACGCGTTCAGCGGAAAATTCTGCACAATCTGAACGACACCCAAAAGGCGAATAGCCTAAGGAACTTCATAAATGGTCGATATGTTGTTATGTCCTACGTTGAAGCTTTTGCGTGTAAAATCGCAAAATTTTGCCATTACGACTAAAAACGTACGCCCGAAAGACTAGTCTCAGGCAATAGCAAATTGAATGCCCCCAATTTTTGTGCCAATGTGGTGATGGTGTCTTACGTAGTTACTGAGTAACTAAGCTGTTCCGACAGCGTAATTATATCAAAAGCGAAAGAATGCATAATTGCTAGCATTTTGGCCTATTTTAGCAAGTGTTTATGAGAAAGTTAGGGTCATGTTTTATTATTTATTTTAATAACACCCGGGCTGGGTAAGTGTGTTTATGTTACATCCAAGTGTTTTGCTACATCCGTTGATCTAGCGTTTTGCTAGTTCTGCTATGAACCGAACCGCCGGACATACTGCGGCGTGATCCATCACATACAGGTTGGCAATAAAATAGATACATATTTTGGAACTTGGCAAGAAAATATTTTTTTCAATGGAAGTAGGAGGCGAAAACGTCTTGGGAAAGGTTTACGGTTCTGAACGTGAAAGCTTCAACGTAAAACAACTATGGCTGTCGGAAAGGCTTAGTTACTCGACAATTACGTTACGCAGCCATACCGTTCGTACGAAAATGATGGGCATTAAATTTTCTATTGAGAACAGTGGTTTGGTCGTACATTTTTGTCGTAATGGGAAAATGTTACGTTTTCGCGCGTGAGAGCTTTAACGTCAGACATAACAACATATATATTTTTATGACTTTCCTTAATTCCTTTTTTGCTTTTCGCTAGCTTGCGTCATTCAGACATTTATCATTATGTGGATTCTTTATGCGACATAATCATGTGTAATCTCGTATACTATGTTGCTAATTTACGTAAAATATGCTTGCTAAGCGTGCATGATGTTTATTCAGCGAGCATACTCATCGCCTAGTGTGTAGAAGCTTAGGCTAGTGTATCAGGAACTAAGTAATATTATCATCCACACTGTCGCCACGATGAGACGGAAATATCACTGTTTAACAAAATTACGATGCTTGTTGTTTCTGTTGCCATGGTGGCTCGTGTACCTTCTACAGCGACATCCAGGAAAGGATGCTGTTGACAGGGCGGCACATCGTTCGCGATGCGTTTTGCAAGAACTGCCACGCCAAGCTGGGCTGGAAATATGAGTTCGCGATGGAGGACACCCAGCGTTACAAGGAGGGAAAGGCGAGTCGTCCGAATAGAAAATAGATGCATGCTGGCACACTTCTGTAGAGTCTCACGTAAACGTGTACAGACATAAACGAATGTTGCTAATACTCACAACATTGTCAATTTGTTAGAAACATTTTCGTGCATCCTTGCTTCGGCGTCTAATATTCATCTTCATAGCGTTATGCGCTATTGACTAGAAAAGAGCTTTCGAGCAGAGTTTGTAACGAGAGAAGAAGCGAAAGCATTGGGCTTGAGCGATCCCGAGGAATAAACAATTATTATTACTATAGTTATAGATTAGATATTATTAAATATTATTTTATATTCGATAGATTATACCATAGTCGAGTTAAGGACAACATTATTTTGATGTAAACGAACAGCAATAATAACAGACAACGGTAATGAACTAAAGTTGCTTAATTAAGTTAAACGTGCAAACGGCGCCTTGTACACGTTTAATGTTACATGCTAAACAATATAAATGATGTGGACGACTATACGTATACATTTTGTATTTGAATATATACCAATATATGCTTTGCATTTTGACATTTTATAGGTGGTTCTGGAATTGGCTCTATTGACTGAGAAAGAAGGCTTCGATGATAGGAGGAATTAAACATGTAATCATAACAGCGCAACGGCAGCGACGACGAATTTACATGCAGTTGTTTTACACTGAAAATATAAAAACGGACACTCGTGCAAGCGAAATGCTCCAGGTTGAACAATAACGACGATGGTGACAACTAGCAAGAAAACCGCCAGCACTGCGCCACTTACAGCATTACCAGCAATAGCAATGACTACAACAACAATATTGAAAAATATGTTGCTGTCGCACGACCCGACGTTCTTTCAGCACGCAATTACAATACTACGAGCTGCCTGTCGGTGAATGGTATGGCGCGAAGTTCCGCGAGGCTTCATTCGTTGCTCAACAAGGCGGACGAGTCAAATTCTGTGTCAAAGTGTCTGTAATGGCACTGCCTCAAACTGACCAGCAAGCTAAATGTGTAGATCTTGTTTTACATTGATGTGAATTGAGTGCATGATGAGCTGGGTGGATTTTCGTCAGGGTAAAACGTATACTTCCTTCTACGTATACCTTCATGAGTGTGCAAACAAATGTCGGCTCAGGGTGCAGTTGACCACGAGGATCTTGATCATATATCACCAATCTTACCTCTCCCATTGCGAACAAAGTGCCCCGAAACGACTCGAAAATGAGAACGAAGGAGAACGCTAAGCATCGTGGGAACCTTAAATAGCCAGAGAGACTTCCGAACAACCCAGGCGCCTACGGTTAATGCAGTTACGTCACTAGTTAGGAACCGTTACGAAGATGGTTAGCACAGCCACCACCACCACCATTATCACTATCATCATCGTTATCAACAAATCATTAGTATTGTTCCGGTTATCTCTTTTCGGTTAATATTTTTCACGTTTTCATTTCAGTACAACAAATTGGTAGTTTCATTTCAGTACAACAATGCACCATTTTGTTGTACTGTCTAGATTATAATCACAATAACTACCTCTGAATTCCGACGACTATTCTTAGTCTGACCAGAGTACTCTGCGTATAATTACAACTATTCGATCTGTGATGTTACACCTCCACACGCGGGAATGATTATCCTCTTGAATAGCTTGTGCGACGATCCTATCACGGGTCGTCACAGGCATGATGAAGGAACCTGGCTCAAAGACGGAGAGAAGAGGTTGTATCCCGACAAACATGATACAAATTATGGTGAGCAATCGTTTCGGATATCGATACCACCGTGAGTGAGAACCCACTGCGATTTTTTTTCGTCTGAACAACTGTCTCAGTGGGTGGGATACCATGGGACAGTAAAGGCGGATATATGCGTATGTGAAAGTGAGCAGCCGTGGTTTCTGTTCACCAGGAAAGTCACTGGCCGGAATGCCTGTTGTCTTTTCTTACTCAACATCCATCTACCAGTGTAAGTCTCTGGCCGATTTACGTCATTTTTACTGTCCACTCTTGTTCATCGCGTTCCATCACGTTCCAGTTTCTCGCTGGCGAATCTGAACTCTTGATAGCTTTTTTTTGGAAGGTCTCGGAAATGCATAATGCACAAGCGCTACTGGCAGCTAGCAGCAGCTAGTGCGGGACTCGCGCCCACTAAAACCGATATCCTCCCCAACCTCTCAAGGCCCGGGATTGCATTAGCATTACTTCGACAAATCTGAGAGGGGAGTCTCGTGTTCTAGCGCTCTATGCGCCTAGCCGATGCTTGCCCGTCCTGGGGAGATGCGTCGAGACCCTCCGGAGCGCCTAGCTGCTCCATCTCTTCTCCCTCCCTCGGCTCCTCCTCTCGACTGCCCCTCAAAGGGGCCTGGTCGTAACGGGCTCGTCTCGCCGTCTCCAGGTTCAGCTTTTTCCTTATAATGGTGTCGAGGTAAAGTCGACCCTTTGTCCAATTCGTCTTATCCTTCATCATGAAGTCCACCACGTACTGCGGAGTCTTTCCCCTCAGCTCGGGCGTCGCAGAGGCACGTGCTCCGACAAGGGCCGCGCAGTGCACGATCCTGTGTTCAACGTCGAGCTTGCCTATGTCGAAGTGACCTGACTTTTCGATCTATCCGTTAGAATTCAACTAAGCACCAATTTTTATTATTGTTTATTGTCATCGGTATTGTTTGAATGGCTGTGCAAGCGCCAGCTGTGAGCAACTATGCGCGCACTGCACGCCAGTCACCTACCAACATACCAATTGGCCAGCGATACGTTCTATGCTAAACCTTCCACCTCTTCATCGCCCATTTACATTAACTTATCTTCGTGTTCGTTTAAAAAGCACATTATTCTATTCTACGACTCAAACTGACTACTGCGCTACCTCATTTTCTATTTTTTTTCACTAGTATGAGTACTGCTATTGAATACCTTATAATTACAGTAGTGGTAGTTTGATATAACTATGCATATATACTAATGCTGAATATATATGAACTAAACTGAATTATAAAATTATTTATACGACTGATTGAGCTCTCGACAAATACGTGTATGCCTACACTGTTACGATTGCGATCACTGAATAAACATGTGCTATATATAGGAACAAATGGTGGTATGTCTTGAATGTGCTGTGTGTATCTTAGATTGTAAGGTGCTTAGCACTATGAAGGCAGTTCCAGGCTTGATTTGTTTAGTTCCATTTCTCAATAGCCTCAAGAGCCAAATGGCCAGCGTCGTTATAATTGAACTAAGCGATCGTTATTTTGGAAATATTGGACCTTGAAGTGCAAAAAATCAAACGCGATTGAATTCGCACTGCGACGTAACGTTAGCCACGACACGGGCGTTTAGTTCCTTATTTAAGGAAACATTATGAGAATGCTGAATTGCAGCTGCATCACACAATCTTTAGGAAGTCGGCCTTGCTTCGCACGCATATTTCTTTAGCCCAAAGCTTAAACTAAGAAGATTGACTTACAAAGGTTGTACAGTTCCTTAAGTATCCATATTAGACATTGCATGAGTGCTTTATATTGTATTTATTATTTATTTAGCAATGAAAACGTTCATTATTACCATTCTTGACAGTAATTGAAATTATGATGCTGTCTTCCGTCGTTTCCGAATTTCAAGTAATGTTTTAGAAGCTGCCGTTCTTTTTCTTTTTCGTTAAAGTTGAAATATCGTTTCTATAATTTTACCCTACCTATTTGTGATATGGCTATTGTAGTACATTGATAAATATAACCGCTGATAATATCAAGTATACGTAAGTGGAAACACACTCCTGTAAATCAGTGCTTTGTAAAGTGTTTTTATCGTTTTTCTGAGAATTTATATGCCAAGTGGCATGGAGCCTACAGTTCGATCAAGTTGTTACTTGCAAGCCGACTGGCGTTTTGTGTTGCACACATCAGTTTTATTGGAAAGAAAAATTTGACACTATAAACGTCTTAAAGCGTCTAAAAGCAATTAACAAGGCTTCATATGACAGTTTATTTATCATATATAGGTACAGGGGTAAACAGTTTATTCATGAACACTTGAAGGAAAAGATGCTTGGCCCTGAAAAGGAGGCGTAGATCATATGAGTGCAATTCTACTCTGCATTTGGCTGGAATCTGCACATTGAGATGGTGTCAGCCTGACGTTACGTTTACGATCTGCTGAAAGCTTGGACATGCCAAAGTATCAACGGTAGTCGCTATTAAATACACCTTCTTATCTCATAGGAGTCATCAGCAGATCATTTTGCTTATCCGATTTCTCATGCCTAACGATTTCTTTCACACACCGAGACTTTTTTTGCCCAAACCTTCGGTAGGCACCAATTTTTTTTTTTTTTTATAGAGGACTAACTGGGAAATGCGGTTGCACACGCGGGCACCGCGGCAGGGGAGCTCCCTGCAGATGCGGGCCGGTAGTGTGGGGCTCCAACCCACTAAAAACCAGTCATGTCCCCGTCCCCCACACTGACTGAGAACTGCGTTGCGCATATCATCAAACAGTCAGGGGGGGCGAGTCTTCTACTCCTGGCGGGTGTGTTCCCCGGGAGCCACGGGGAGGGGGGGGGCGCCGTAGGTAGTTGGCGCTCGTTTTCTTCTGTAGAATGGCTCTGAAGACTCCGGCTGTGGTGTTCCAGTTTAAAAGCGTTTCCGTCATTTTTTTGCAGACGTCGCGTAGGTTAAAATCCGGTGTGTTCATTAGGAGCAGTAGAGGTACGCGCTGCTCCGCCCATGCTGGACACTTCAGTGCCGTGTGGTCTGAAGTGTTTTCCGGTCCGTCGCCGCAGTAGATGCATTTAGGACTGGGAGCCTTCCCGATCCTGAACAGGTAGGACTGGAAGTCGCCATGCCCTGTCAGGATCTGAGTCGTGTAGAACGTGAGTTTACCCCCCGGGCGGTTTAGCCATTCCTTGATGTCGGGTATAACGGCGCGGAGACTGGTGCCAGAGGCACCCTCTTGTAGGCCGGCCCATTCTTCCTGCCAGAGGTCGATAGTATGCCGACGCTCCTCGTCCTTCTTGCGCTGGGGGTTACCCCATAAGCGGCGGCGTTCGGCAGCTTTCAGATCCCAGGGAATTGTTCCAGCAAGGACGAAAGCTGCCGCTGCGCTTACTGTCCGGTACGCCGCGATCACCCTGAGGGCTCCGACCCTCTGGGCCCGACGCAGGCGCGTCCTGTTGACGGCAAGCTTTAGAGTGTCGGTCGGCCAGGCCGGAGCTCCGTATAGGGCGACTGACTCGGCCACGGACATCATTATTCGCCGCTGGGTTTGTCGTGGTCCATGATTATTAGGCATAAGCCGTGCGACGTTGTTTGCTGTCTTGGTTGCCTTCTCCGTCGCCCGCCGCACGTGTTCAATGCCGCGGAGACCCCTGTCTAGGGTGACCCCGAGGTACCTGACCTTGTCAACAAGCGCAATCTCTTGGTCTTCTAGGCGAAGGTGAATGGCAGGACAGTTTCTCCGTCCTACCAAGAGTATTGCCTCGCTCTTGGCGGGGGCGAGTGCGAGTCCCGCCGCTTGCATCCAGCGGGCGACGTCTTCAAGTGCTTCGTTCGCACGGCTTTGCAGCAGGTCTGGTGTCCGAGCCTGGACGGTAAGGACGAGGTCGTCGGCGTAGGCTAGGAGGCTGACTCCGGGGGGCAGGTCCCTTAGTCGCAGCACGTCGTCGTACGTTATGTTCCATAGCAGGGGGCCAAGTATGGAGCCCTGTGGCACCCCTGCAGTCATGTTAAAAACGATTCCGTGAGAATTATTATTGTTTTATTATTATTAAGTATTAAAGTTGTCCGGTCCTTTAGGTAGTTTGATATAATGCGCCGTAGGTAAAAGGAAACGTTCTTCCTGTGAAGAGTCTCCAGGATGACTCTTCAGGGTAGGTTAAAAGCGTTTCGTACGTTTAGTAAAATAGCGAGGTAGAGGTCCCGTCTTCTTGGAGGGAATTCGTGGAGGAGTTCGGCCTGCGTCTGGATCTGCTTTATGACGCCGATTGTCGAGTGGCCTTTGCGGAACCCATGCTGGGCCTCTGACAGCAGGTCGTTCTCCTCCGCAAAGTCCCGCAGGCGTGCCTCCACGATAGACTCAAAAGCTTTGGCCAGGGAGCCGAGTAGGCAAATAGGGCGGTAAGAGCTGGGGCCTTTGAGTATGAGGACCAAGCTTGCGGCCCTCCATGCGCTGGGAAACGAGCCCGACCGGAGCATCCCGGTCGCCGCTGACGCCACCGCTTCTGGAAATTCTTTCATCAGTGTTGTGACCGCGGAGACCGGGACGCCATCTGGGCCCGGTGCCTTTCCCTGTTTGAGGCGTGCCGCCGCGTCCAGCACCTCTTGGAGCGTGACCTCCGGGGTATCCTCTTCCTCCTCCCCTGAAGCTTCTAGGTAGGGGGCGCGGTCGAAGGGTGGGTGTTGAGGAAAGAGCGCCTCGATCGCCACCCGCGCACCTTCCGGAGATATTTCTACCCTGCGCTTGTAAGGGGGGAGCCCCCTGATCATTTTGTATGGGCGCCCCCAGGGGTCGTCCTCCAGCTCCTCCAGGAAGGCCCTCCAGGAGCATTCCTTGCTCCTGAAGATTTCCCTGCGCAGGAGGGCGCGCATGTTCTTGTATACGGCTCTAAAGCGTCTGGTGGCCTCCCCGTCGTGTGACGATCGTCTGGCGCGGCTGAGCCACCGTCGCGCTTTTAGGCATTTCCGCCGTAGTTGTCCCAGTGCCGCGGTCCACCAGTGTTTTGGCTTTCCTCGGTATCCTCGACGTGCGGGACGGCCTAGGGAGACCGCGCACGCCTTTTCTAGGAGCAGCTGGAGACCCTCCGCCGTAGTTGGATGTCCCTCTGCTGCTATAAGGGCCCTGAGGGACCTCTGAAGTTGTTCGGCTCCCTGGCGTATGGTGAGCGGCACCAAAAATCTTAGGAACTGCGCTTAAGCATCAACTAAGTCTGTTTCTCTGTGTTCTCTTGTGTGTATTTTTTTTTATCGAAAGTTCGCAACCGCAGCACCCACTTTGCGCACAGCTCTTTCAATTCTAATCGTTGGTGCAGCATATTATGCACCCCATCTACTGAGATGTCTGCGATCTCAGCTTTCTCATGCATCTTTTCGTCGATGATCTCCTATGGCGATACGGCGGACGTTTTCAGCCGTTCTAGCCAGTCGAGTGAGCTCATCTGCAGGTTCGAGACGCGCCTTATCTTTAGTTGATGACCGGCCGCAATTGACGAATTAATCAGATATGATACGGGGTCAGCAAGAACTTCGGCTGCTCTTCGCATTGTCTGGGATGGAATTTGCTTAGGCGCAACTGAGCATATACTTGTTTTGCGTAAAAGATGTGCAATCCTTAGAGTATGGACCGGCTGAAATGAGATCTCTGTTGCTCCACGAGGAAAATGCTCAGGTATTACATATCTATCAGAGCATTCCGTGTCGGCAGTCAATATTGATTAAACACGTTTACCACTGTAGTCTTATCGGACACCATCTCCTACTTTGAATTTCACACACTTTTTTCCGGTATGCCACCTAGAACAGGTCTAATGGCATTCCAGGGATTTCTCCTATCCTGAATGCTCTTCTGTACCAGCTCTCCAGTAAAATCAAGCCTACACTTTCTTAGATCGGTTTACTTTGTTCCTTAACTTCCTGAATACAACTCGCTTCACGGCATCATCTGGATTAGTTTTTTCTTATTTATCAGTGCCAGCAATTCCTGAGTGACCCAGGCTTTCCTGGGTAACCCAAGATTACTTTTAATTTTTAGTTCCCGCTTGTTACTCGCAGGCCTACTGGGGTTTTGTGCGGCACACAACAGTTTTTTATCGGAAAGAATAGTCGACCTGCGGTGCAACGGACTCAACGTAGTCCCAGAGCACAAATATTAGTGTGCAAGTGTTTTTTTTTTAGAAGTTTCTGTGGAAAAGGACCACTTGTGAGTACAGTAAGGCGCGTTTGGCTACAACGGTCGATTCAAACGAGGCCACACACCGCCAGGTAGACAAAGAAAAAGAGGATTATCTGCAAGGCGTGTGGTCGTACAAGTATTACGTAAAGCAACGAAACAGCAAAACGCTCTACGCTCTCAATAGATACCTGCCTCCATCGAGACTATCATGTCATCCACCTCTAAGACACCCAAAGCCACAAACCAGCTCATTAATGAGACCCCGGTGAGTCGGAATACTACACATAAAATCGTGTGTAAAAAGTGCTCAACTGCGGTACGTGCTACCCCTGTCATTTGCAACAGTTGTGCTTCTGCCTACCACGGCCACTATGCGAAAGACGGTGCGGCCGGTATTAGGAAAGTAAAGCTCGACGACGCATCCTTTTTTTGGCAGTGTAACTCCTGTGTTAAAGATCACCATCAACCGCCATCGAGCGTACAACTGGCACAAAAGGCCGTTGCCGACGTTCCTATGGCACCGACTAAGGCGAGTTCGGCATCAGCTGCAGTAACAGCAGCAGCTGGTGAGAGTTGTCTTAGCGGCGATGTGCCAGTGTGGGGTCAGGAGATACTTCGTGGCCTACAGTCGCTGACGGTCAGGCTTGGCGACCTTGAGAACAAACTTTCTGAATGTGTAGCGGCGTCGAGGGCAATTGTTCAGGCACAGGCTGAGGTTGCGACGCTCAAATCTCGTTTGAACGATGTTGACTCGGCGATGCATTTCTATTCAGAAAAAGTCGCGGAAGCGAAACGTATGGCTGAGGAGGCGAGGGCGATTGCACTCGAGGGCAGAGGCACCATGAGGATGACTACTTCTTCTGGTGCCGGAGGAAGTAGTACCGTCGAAACGCAGATGCGATTTGCGGATCAATATCACCGCCGTAGTGATCTGATAATTACTGGATTTCCGTCGCGCGTCGGAGAGAAGGACGAGGAACTCCGTGCGGATCTCGTCGAACTTTTCCACGCCATTGGGGAGGCGACAGAGGTGAAGGATATTGACGTGGCCCACCGACTACCTAGGACAACGAGAATAGGCGGTAAGGAAATGCTCGATAACCAACATGTGATCGTGCGCTTTGTCAACCGCTGGAAGAAGATGGACGTTCAGCGTGCGTTTCGTGCGAAAAAGCCAAAGGCGTCGTTGGTTCGGGCTCATGCCGGCAAGAACATTCCTGTGTACGCCAATGATCATCTCACAGCCTCCAACTCGACGCTGTTCTATAAACTGCGTCAAATGAAACGACAGAAATTGATTGCCGATGTAAGGTCTATAGACTGTCGGCTTCAGATCAAGTCTACAGCCAAATCGCCCCGGCGGGTGGTGACGCTGGAGACGGAGCTGAAGACTTTAGCTGGACCGGCCGAATCACAAATACCAACACATGAATACGACTATAGATATAACTTCTTTTACATGTGACTCTTCATCGTTTCTGGCAATACACTGTAATGTCAACGGGCTCAAGTCACATTGGCATGACCTCGAAACGTTCCTTGCAAGTCTGCCGTGCGAACCCTCTGTGATAGCCATATCAGAAACCAGGCTTCAGGAAGCCGAAACTTGTTCATTTAAATTGCGCAATTATAATAGTTACTACACCTGTAGGTCAGGCTCTCGCGGAGGTGGAGTAGCTTTGTATATACGATGTGACTATGACGTTAAAGTACGAAAGGAGCTGACTTTTGTAACTTCAGCTACCTTTTTCTGCGAGAGTTTAGTAGTGGAAGTGAGTGGTGTGGTGGAGGGAAAATCTCTTCTGGTTGGCGCATTCTATCGCCAGCCGCCTGGCAAAGCCTCCGATTTCATAAATGGATTAGAAAATATAATTTTAAAGATTAACAGCCAAAATATGCTCCTTCTTGGAGATGCTAATATCGACACTCTTTGCAATGACCAAAACTCTCCAAGAAATACTGTGCTCATTTAACTTTAACGAGTTTGTCGGTGTGCCGACGCGAGTTGCCGTAGTGGAGAGGAGGGGAGACCGCTCCACCTACAGTGCCAATTGTATCGATCACATA
Organism: Dermanyssus gallinae; assembly: GCA_003439945.1. Lineage (NCBI taxonomy): Eukaryota > Metazoa > Arthropoda > Arachnida > Mesostigmata > Dermanyssidae > Dermanyssus > Dermanyssus gallinae. Next base: position 101,390 of record QVRM01004526.1, read on the forward strand.
TACTCCAATATAAGTCCCAAAGTTGTCATTCAAAGCGGATCAATCACAACAACATTCTCCGACCACCAGGCCACGTTCATCTCACTACCGACCACTCGATCGGTTACCAACACCACACGTAAATCGAAATATAACTATGATCAGATAGTGCTAGAGCTCAATAAGACTGATTGGTCCGACGTGTACGCTGTAGATGACATCGATGAAGCATTTGAGTGCTTCAATGCACGAGTAATGACGTCTGTTAACAGCAACAAGCAGGAACTAAGAATTAAAAGCATTCTTGGGGTACCCAGGAAAGCGTGGGTCACTCGGGAATTGCTGGCACTGATAAATGAAAAAAATGCGGCATTTAAAGAGTTTAAAGCTAATCCAGATGATGCTGTGAAGCGAGCTGTATTTGGGAAGTTAAGGAACAGCGTAACCGCTGTTTCTAGAAAGTGTAGGCTTAATTTTAATGGAGAACTGGTACAGAAGAACATTCAGGATAGGAGAAATCTCTGAAATGCCATTAGACCTGTTCTATGTGGCATACCGGAAAAAAAGTGTGTAAAACTCAAAGTAGGAGATTCTATGGTGTCCGATGAGACTACAGTGGCAAACGTGTTTAATCAATATTACTCGACGTGTGTGACTGCCGACACGGAATGCTCTGATAGATATCTAATACCTGAGAATTTTCGTCGAGGAGCAACAAAGATCTCATTTCAGCCGGTCCATACTCTAAGGATTGCACATCTTTTACGCAAAACAAAGATATGCTCAGTTGCACCTGAGCAAATTCCATATCAGGTATTGCGAAGAGCAGCCGAAGTTCTTGCTGACCCCGTATCATATCTGATTAATTCGTCAATTGCGGCCGATAAATATCCCAAAGCGCTGAAATTATATCGCGTCATCCCGCTTCTTAAATCTGGTGACAGACTCGCAAAAGAAAACTACCGTCCAGTCAGCATACCGGCCCCAATCTCTAAGGTATTTGAGAAATGCGCATTCGAACAACTCAGGGACCATCTTGAACAACATACTGTACTCAATCGCCGACAGTTTGGATTCCACCCTAAAATGTCCACCACCGTCCCTGTTATGAGCTTTGTAGATGACGTCCGTCAAAGTCTTGAGAAAAAGAAAACGGTTGCTGCTCTTTTTGTTGACTTGAGAAAGGCGTTTGGTACCGTTGACATCAATATTCTGATTACCAAACTAAGAGTTTATGGAGCTGACGAACGTGTTCAATCGTGGGTACGTTCTTTTATCTCAGAGAGACAACAAATGGTACAGATTGGGCAGAAGTTTTCAGATGTCGAGAACATATCAGTTGGAGTGGCTCAAGGGAGTATCGGCGGCCCACTGCTGTTTAATATATTTATCAACGATATATTTGAAGTACCAAAACACGGCCGACTGGCCCTATTTGCTGATGATACCACAGCACTCTTTGTGGGCGATTCCCCACAAGAGGTAGAGCAAATGATTAAAGAAGACCTTAAGCGACTCTCAGATTGGTTTAGAGCCAATGGCTTGTCCGTGAATTGGTCGAAGACTGGTGTTATCCAGTTCTTATCGCCTAGAGGTGTCCTAAGTATGAACCATGAGACATTTAAATGCGAAAACCACACTCTTAGCATGATCAATAAGACAAAATTCTTAGGCGTTGTCTTGGATTCCAGATTATCATTTGAAGCTCATACAGATCACACTCGTAAACAAATTGTGGGAGCATCGCTGCCCTGTTCAAGAGCCGTAATATTCTGCCCCGTGACTGTCTACTCGCCATGTACTACGCCTACGTTCATAGTTATCTGACCTACGCAGTTGAAATATTTGGAATGACTTATATGCGTTTTTTATGTCCGTTACATCGCCTGCAAAAAAGAGCCTTGCGCGTAATATTGGGATATCCACCATGGGAATCCATGCGTTATAAGTACGTAGAGATGTCGATTCTGCCTTACCCTCTGCAAATAGAGATGTGTGTCGTAACTGAGATCAAACGAATCTTAATGTGACTTCATCCCAACCTGCTTAATCTTTCCCATTCGACATCCACCATGAACGCAAGGGGATCACACACACAACTTCTCATCTTGTCTGCAGCTTCATGTAACCAATCTCGTTTCTCAATATCAAATCTCGGTGCCACATATTCGAACAAGCTCCCCCCAGAGGTGCGCGCAACCTCTTCTTTGACAATATTCAAACAAAGTGCTAAGCAATACTATTTAGGTACCTTTCTCTAATATAAGCCGAACACGATAATAACATATACATAATGACAATAAGTAGAATTATAAGAAAATATGCAATATAAACACTCCATACTAGCCTTTGATGGCTTTGAGGAGCTGTGAACCTATGAACAAATGAAAGCCACTCATAAGAATAATAAAACCTATCTATCTATCTAATAATTTGACACCGTAAACGTCCTAAAGATACTCCAGCGCAATTAACAACGTTCTTTATGACAGTATATCTATAATTTATAGGTACAGAGGTAAACAGTTAACTCGCGAACACTTGAAGGAAAAACCGCTTGGCCCTAAAAAGAAAGCGTAGATCATATGAGTCAGTTTAAGGCACTGCTGCAAAGTGCGTTGATCTACTCTGCATTTGGCTAGAATCTGCACATTGAGATGGTGTCAGCTTAACGTTACGTTTACGAACTGCTAAAAGCTTGGACACGCCGAAGTGTTTACGGTAATCGCTGATTTGTAAAGTGAACAAAAAGAACGAAATAACGTCACCCATACAGCACTTCCAAACATGTCATATTTATGACGTTAAGATTATTGGCTCGGGTTTCAGGCAGGTAGCTTTCTCTATTTTTTTTGTACTGAACGTTCAACTGACAAATATGTATATATCTGTAGATAATGAAACGAACGTGACTATTCTTCAAGAAACCCTCGGTATACTCATGGAATGGTGTAGATGATTAGACCTAAAGCTCTCTGTAAATAAGTGCGCAGGTCGGCACTTCGGTAGCAACAATCCTGCGCATAACTACACATTAGATACCGAACAGCTAGCGGCAAAACCATCAATAAAAAGACTTGGGAGTTCTGACACGTAATACGCTGAGCTACACACCACATGTTCTAGAGGTAGCTGCGTCAGCTAATCGGAGAATGCACTGGATAATGCGATCCGTTGTCTTGAAAGACCCTAATCTCTATGTCAAACTTTATAAGCAATATGTCCTACCTGTGATTGTATGTGCCTCTCCAAAATGGAATCTAGGATTGAAACATGATAGAAATTTGATAATGACTCTGCAGAAGAAGTTTTTAAAACGTGTTGCTTTTCGTTGTAATACGAGGACTTGTGATATAAAATGTGATGATATTGGCGTTGTTCTAGATTATATTGATAAGGCTACGTTCGTCTCGATTTGTAAATTCCCAGATCGAGCGAACAAATTCTTCGATTCTATTTTGACGAACACAAGAGCCGGGATCAACATACATGCTAAAACTGTTGCCCGACAAGGAATCGTTAACAAACTGTTTGCTTGGCGCAGTACCAGGAACGCGAGTTACGCACAAGCAAATGGATCTGTTCAAATAAAGCCTCCCCTGCTAAAGGGTGTGTAAATATATATATATATATATATATATATATAACAGTCAGGATATCGCACCTATACGTATGTGTGGTGCTATCAAATTGAACTAACCGTAATATTAAAAAGGTGTAAGAAAGGCTCAGTCATCACAGTCTTTGTCTTACTTTTCTTGCATTGGTTGCCAGTGCAACACATGTCATGTCACTTACCAGCAGAAAAAGAAGCAAGATATTTCTGGAGGAAAATCTGGATTTCGCCAGGACCTAGGGTGTCATTATCCCGGCAAGAGGAATTGGTGCAGGTTACACCGAGGTTGACCAAAAAGAGCTGAACGAAGAGTTGGATATTGGGCCTCGCGACATGGTATGACTGCCGACTCGAGGAGTTGACCCACTGTACACTTCAGAATCTGACCACGGTTACAGAGCTACATGGTTCAAATAAGGAGGGCCACCAGGACAGGTTTGTTATGTTTTTAAATCCTTACGTTTGTCTAGTCTTATGGCGTCGGCTATATTCTCGCTTAGTTTCATTTTTACTTCTATGTATTCCCTTCACAGCTTATCCGCTTGCTTCGTGTCGTTTTGGTGTACCGCCTTTCTGTGTGGTCTGTACAGGTGTCTTCTTAGTTGCAAACTTCTATTTAAACCTTCATTCCATCAGGAGTTGATCGTGTGACTTGATGCCAAACTGAGAATTGAGTTGTGTAAGATTTGCTTTGCCATTCTAATACCTCGTTCATACGGTAGTCCTACCCCGGTTTCCCTCCACTGCTCTAGCCCTTTCACAAACTTTCTCTTGGTTATTATTTTTGTTCTTATAGTTTTGTTCTGTTTTCTCTTTAATTCGGGTGCCTATTCTAGCCGCTAAAAGTTATCAAATTGTAGTATCTCCCCACATTGTGTTGTTTATCTTTGTCAATACAAATGTTTGCAATCCAGTATTCTGCTCTTAGGTTGGCCAGTACATAGTCGACGGTCGACTTCTTTTTTGCTCTTGTATAGGTGAACGTTCTCACGCACTTCATACTAAATTTCACATTCTTTACGCTGTCTTGGCTACACAGGTTTTCTAAATCCCTACCGGCCTCATCGGTATCTTTATCAAAGTAAAACAGGTGCGTATTGAAATCCCCTATAGTTATGGTATTTACGTTCTCTTTAACAAGCGTCTTAATTGTTTTATAGAATATCTTGTTTTTATGTTCTGTATTGCTATGTGGCCTGTATCCAACTATAATTTTAAAGCAGCTGGGTTTTTCCCTATTTCAACTGCTATAAGGTGATTTCCTTCACTTGCCTCAACAATCTCTACACCGGTGATCTTTTCCTATCAGTACATCAACTCCTCCGAATCTATTTTGTGACATTTTTCTGTATACACCTATCCACCTTACATCTTTATGTAACGGTGGAGTTTCTACTTAAACCAAGTGTGCCCCAATCACAGTTGGCGCATCCAGACTAATCTTGTTCATTATTCTCTATAGTGTCTCCCATTTTTGTATCATTTTCTTGTTTTTGTCCTTTTTGTATATTTAAATGTGCAATATTTAGATTTTGTCTGCCGTCCAAATTGTTCCTCTTTCCCTTCGACGCGTCTTTTTTTCCCTCGTGTCGCTGTGGGTCGGGTTTAAGCCCTCCATCCCCCTTTCCCGCGGTCCCAGCAGTCTCTACTCTTAGTCTCCCTACCCCACATTGCTCTGCACGGTCTTCGGTATTCAACCGCATGTCATTGTTGCAACTGTGCTTTCCCTTCTCCCTCTGTTGCCCTGTTGTTAAATTGGTATATCCCCTGTCCTCCTTCGGTGCGTTTCCAGTTCCAGTTGTTGGTCCTGTTGTATTCCTTATGGTATTTTTGTCGGTTGATTTCCTGTCAGCCTCCTCTATTGTAGTTCCCTTGCTCCGCTGCCATGTCTGTTGCTCCATCGTAGCCTTCCCTGATGCTGTGAAAAAACTTGTTTCTTTTCTGGCAATTTCATTGGTTAACACCATCCGTAGGAGTGATCGAATTAATCCTGTCATACCTCTCCTACACGTGACTGTTGGCGCTAGAACTCTTTCCAATTACGTCTGCTACCGTGCGCCAGGTTACCCCGATCGTCTTATACTTGACGCCTTTCTGTGGTTGCGGCTCCTGTTACTGTTGTGGCCACGCCAAGCCTTGCTGGTGTTGTCTATTCCTCCTCACCCACATAGGGACGTAGCGTGGGGAATCTCGTGAGGCCTTTGATGGGCGCTGCTTAATCTGCATGCATTTACGGAGCCCACTGGCCACCTCGAGCGCCATGATCGCCCTCCAACCAAGCTCACATGGACGTTGTCCTTTGCTAAGAATTGCGCAGCCACTCCAGTCTCGATCATTTCCACCAACGGACTGTCCACCTGCTTGACAGTATCTCGGACGAACTTGTTGAATTAATCAGCGAGTGCGCGTACCTTTGGTATCTTTGGTACTGTACAGATCGTCAGATTCACTCCTAGCTCGACGCATATGTTTATTACTTGCTGTACCTCTTTGTTCACACGCATGTGCGCCAGCTGTTGTTGGTGCTCGTCGGTGGCGCTAATTAAATCGTTCAATCTGCCTTGATATACCACCGTTCTCGCGCCTTCGTTCGCCTGAAACCACTTTTCTGTTTCGTTGGCGATGTCCTCGGCCATCACGCCGCCGAAATAGCGAGTGCATTCTTATATCTCCCGACCCAGAAGTCTCCAGTAACAAGTGCTATCTCTATCATTATACCGTCTCTGTCTATTTGCACATTTTCTTCCAGGGCTTTTCGTGGTTGGTGCTGTTGCTCTTCTACTCGTACATTCGAGACCATCTGCATCGCTCTGCTCGTGAATTCTCTGCTTCTGTTTTGCTTGTCGCAATGCCGCTCTCAGCCCATTCATTTCCTGCGCAAACCTCTCTTTTTTGTCTTTAACATTTTGTATAAGATTGCGTTCATTTCATTAAGGGTGTCCGTCTCGTTATCATCAGCAGCCCCGAAGTTGTCTTTTGGATGCTGCTGTATCGGTAGGGTCGACTTGGCTTGTATATCGGTTTCCGCGGTTCTTCTCCGCGGCTGCCGTCGGTTTACAATGTGCGCCGGTTTTGTTTTTGTCGGTCTGAGGATCGGAAGATTGTCTTCCGTTTTACTTATCGAGATATTTTGATAATCTCTATCGAATAAATCAATTCAGTTAGGCCTTAGGTTAGTTAGGGTGTTTGTACTATCACTTTCAAATCTTCAACGGCCGCATTTCCATTTCATGCTCGCATTTTCCCGCAGCGCCTTTCGTAGTTGCACGCGTCTTAGAGCGCAGCCTATGTTTCGCAGGCACTCATGATGGTGGCACTGGTCACAGACAGAACACTTTACTCCTCTGGTGGCCCTGTCTATAATCTTGTCGCAATGGGCGCACAGTTTGTCTTGTTTTTACTGCCGCTATGATCGTCAAACCCGTTGCTGTTGTATGCTGCCATTTTCTTTCTGAGCACCAGCAGACGGTACCCAACGACTCGCCTCTGCCTAGTTACTCAGAAATACTTGGTATGAAAAATATCTTCTGAATACACCGACTTGTCCACAACACTGAATTAAAAATGTATGTGTGTGTAATTCATAACTACACCCTTGCGTAAAAACAACTATATATCACCGAACTTCAACAAAGCTTTATTTATTTTCGGCATATCAGTTTAGTAAAGCACCTTAAATAACGCTCGTAGATTCGGACCTAGTTTGCGACTTCTATTGTCAGTTAAGTATAAGCAGGCCCATAGTACCAAGCCTCGCTTGCGTCGCTAAGTCGGATTGTTCAGGTCATCTGAGACAAGCTTTTCCATGTGTAATGTAAAATAAATGAAATTATAAGCGATGCCTTGTCTGTACTAGCCTCGGTACACGCACCTTTCCCTGCTTGCTTCTCGAACCAGTGAAGCTCCCGATTTTTAGCCCTTGTAGCACCTATCGAGAGCATCGGAACAATCCTCGTCTCGACTTAATTACGATCCGCTCTCTGCGATGGAGCAGATCGTAGTAGGGTCGAGATACATCCAGGTTATGCTGAATACTACGTGCATATAGAGTATTCAGCATACTTGGATAAAATATGCGCAATATTACATATGCATCACGTTACGTTATATATATATATATATATATATATATATATATATATATACAGGTCAACAGGACAAAATGAAAGAGATAAACGGCAACTCTGAAACTAGAAGTCGAACGTCTCGTATATATATATATATATATATATATATATACATATATATATATATATATATATATATATATATATATATATACAGGTTCATTCATATCGTTATGTACTTAATGCGAGGTTTGGTAGAACTCGGCAAGAAAATATTTTTTTCCAATGGAAGGAGAACGCTTAAACGCCTTGCTTAGGAGAGAGAGTGAAGTTTATAAAAGTAGCTATTTGCCTTTTCTCCTACATAGCTGAAAAATCGAATTTTTTCCATTACGACCAAAAATACATAGTGTGTTCAAAACGTATCGCGACTTTTGTGTTTTTTCAAAAATTATTCATTTATTCATGAATATCTATTTTGTCCCCTTCAAAGTAATCCCCATGAGATATTATACACTTGTGCCAACGGTTTTTCCAATCTTCGAAGCACTTCAAAAAAACATTTTTTTTTTCTTTTTCAGCTCCTCCTTCGATGCCGTCTTTATCTCGTCAAGCGTAGCGTAACGTCGTCCTTTCATGGGCCTCTTCAGTTTAGGGAACAAGAAAAAGTCACAGGGGGCCAGATCTGGGGAATACGGTGGCTGCGGCATCATTAGTTTGTTGTTTTTGGCCAAAAACTCGCGCACAAGCAACGATGTGTGAGCAGGGGCGTTATCGTGGTGCAAAAGCCAATTTTTGTTCTTCCACAAATCCGGGCGTTTCTGGCGGATTGCTTCGCGCAAATTGCGCATAACTTGCAGGTAATATTCCTTATTGACCGTTCTACCCTGTGGCAAGAACTCATGATGCACCACGCCCCTGCAATCGAAGAAAACTGTCAGCAAAACTTTCACATTCGACCGAACTTGGCGCGCTTTTTTCGGTCTTGGTTCGTGCGGCAGCTTCCATTGAGATGATTGAGCTTTGGTTTCCACGTCATAACCATAAACCCACGATTCGTCACCAGTTATGACCCTCTGGAGCAAATTTGGGTCGTCGCGGACAGAGTCCAACATCTCATTAGCAATGTTCATGCGATGCTGTTTTTTGTCGCAATTGAGCAATTTTGGTACGAATTTCGCGGCGACCCGCCTCATGCCCAAATCATTGATAAAAATCGAATGGCACGAGCCAATCGATATGTTTAGGTCCTCAGCAACTTCTCTAACGGTGATTCGACGATTGGCCAATACCATTTTCTCCACTTCATTAATTTTTTCGTCTGTTGTTGAAGTGCTCGGGCGTCCGGCACGCTCTTCGTCGTTCACATCTTCTCGGCCTTCTGAGAACATTTTGTACCACCGATAAACGTTGCTTCGGTCCAAGGTAGCTTCTCCGTATGCCACAGTCAACATTCGGAATGCATCCGCGCACTTAATTTCGTTTTTCACACAAAATTTGATACAGGTTCGTTGATCCATTTTTTTGAATAGGTAAAAATCGAAGACGATCCAAAACACGTGCAAGCAAAGCAGCTGTCAACAATTAAGTGAACATTCAAAATGGCCGAGCTTGTCGGCATAAGTGAGAGACATGAGTACCAACATAACGCCACAAAAAATCGAAATTCGAATATACGTAACCCGCGAAAATTCAAAAGTCGCGAAAACGATTGAACACACCTCGTATACATTCAAAAGACCACTCTCACGCAATAGCAAATTTAGTGCCCATTTTCATGCCAAAGTGATGGTGCTGCGTTACGTAGTTGTCAAGTAACTAAGCTTTTTCGACTGTCAGAGTTGTTATGTTTTACGTGAAAGTTTTAACGTTCAGAATCGTAAAATTTTGCGAAGTCGTTTCTGCCCCCTCCTTTCACTAGGAAAAAATTTTCTCTTGCCGAGTTCTATCAAACCTCAGAATATGTACCTAACTTTCTCATACGCCTTATGCAGGTATACATGCCTTCGCTTTCGATGTGGCTATCGAAAAGCTTAGTTACTTGACAACTACGTAACGCAGCACCATCACTTTGGTACAAAAATGGTTGGCATTCAATTTGCTATTGCGTGAGACTGGTCTTTTGAACATACATTTTTGGTCGTAATGGAAAAAGTTAACGATTTTTCACGAAAAAGCGTTAACGTAAGACATAACAACATAATGACTTTTTATGACTTTCCTCAACCTGGCTATTCGCTTTTCGCTACGCAAGCTAGTGAAATGCCTTTTGTTGTTCCGGCATAATCGGTTCCTTCGTGCGTTAACTGGTTCTCCCGCAAACGTAGATTTCGCACAACTATGTAGGAGATAACTATTTTTATAAATTTCACTCTCACTTTTCAAAACAAGATGTTTTTGCGTCCTTCTTCCATAAGGAAAAATTATTTTCGTGCCGAGTTCTACCAAACCTCGAAATAAGTACATAACGATATGAATGACCCGACTGCGGCAGGGTGAGTCTCTTTTTCACGGGCTAACTGAAGCACCCCAGTAAATCGACCAGAATATGGAGCTGGCGCAGGCCAGCTTTAAACCATACAACAAGACAGCACCCTGTGCGTGTACACGCACACAATGCCAGCCCTGTAATCATATACCACACGTGCAACTTTCTACATAGGAAACAAGTTTGCCAGTTCATTCACCGACATTACCGGTAGGTACAGTTTTTTCATTCCAGACGCTCAATCCCCAAATAACCGAAGTTTGACGTGAATTTTACCAGGATTCTTATACGGACCAGTATTCCTATACGCAACAAACACAAACCAATATCAATTCCGACCGAGCTCAGAGCCGAATCTGGCACCGTTTGGGATGCTAGCACGTCGCAATGCCAATAAATGATGATATGATATTGTAACGTTGTCTCGCTACGCCAAGTTAGCTGGGAATGCAAGCTCAGCAGGGCGGTTACTACAACACGACAGACTCGGGGTAATAAGTGAAAAGACACAGCGTAGAGTCTGACACGCAAAGTTAGCGGACGGAGAATGCGTGGTTAGCATCCTTCTCCCGGGCTATTTATTGGCTCCAGTGATGCTCCAGTAGCGTTCGTATAGTAATAACGTTAAAAGGTTGACTCGAATCTATGATGTTGTTTATCAGTCGGATTACACACACTTCTCTCGGCGGTGCACGTTGTCTTTGGTGGTGGTGGTGGTGGTGGTGGTGATGATGATGATGCCGCCGATACTCTGGACGTAACGCGGTCCGTGGTGCACGATGGTGCACGTGCCATGTGGTCGTATGCACACAGCTGGCTGGTTGTGAATCGAGTTGTCTCGATGCTGGTCTCGATGCTGTGATGGCTGTTGCCGATTCCTGGGGAGGCGAGATGCACGTTCGACTATGTGCTCGGACGGTTGTGGTGTCGCCTCACCGTGCTGCTGCTGCTGAAGATGGTGGAGGTGGTGGTGCCGTGGTTGGGGACAGACGATTCTCCAACCGCTTAATCGGCTTCCCGCTGTCATCGGCTGCCGGTGCTGTATGTAGGTCGTTGACGCTGGAGTTGGTAGTAGTTTCTCATTTGTACTACAACTTCATATAACCACATGTCTAATGCGAAGCATATGTACAAGTTACAGTAAGACAATTGTAGCTCCATCAGTATTCTTAATAAATTGAACTCTTCGCCATATATATATATATATATATATATATATATATATATATATATATATATATATACAGGGTATTACAGGAATATTCGATCAACGATATATGGAATTGTAGAGCTCGTTAAGGCAAATATTTTTTCTAATGGAACATAGTCTCTAAGAGGCCCTGTTTCGGAATGAGAGTTAAATTACTACAATTTGTGACATTGGTGTTTTTGCCCGACATAGGAGCATAGAATGTGCTGTTGCGAGACAACCAGGTTTCCTAGACAGAAGCTAACACACCGCCGTGTTCGTGAGAAAATTCTACTTCTTTCGAAGAACTCATAAGGCCGGTCAGAAGATGCTACATGGTCGCTTAGAAGAGAATTCGCCAAAATGAAGTTATTTTATTAACCTTCACGCCCAATACCTCAAAATCATTACCTTACGACCACTTACAGCGCTCTAAACTAACATATTCAAGCAAATGCGCATTTGCCTGCGCACATGACGATCATTTTTGTACCAAACTTATGGCAATGCGAGCTGTGGTTGCGGAGTAATTACGATTTTTTGGTGGGATGTCCGGATTAAGTGCATGTAAAATGACGCGCTGCGGCTGTCGCGCGACACGTCGGCGGTAGTGAACGTCGCCACACAGTCATTTTACATGCACTTAATCTGGACATGCCCTCCGAAAAATCGTAATTACTCCGCAACCACAGCTCGCATTGCCATAAGTTTAGTACCAAAATGATCGTCATGAAATGCGCATTTCCCCGAATATGTTAGTTTAGTGCTGTAAGTGGTCGTAAGGTAATGATTTTGAGGTATTGGGCGTGAAGGTTAATAAAATAACTTCATTTTGGCGAATTCTCTTCTAAGCGACCACGTAGCATCTTCTGACCAGCCTTCTTATGAGTTCTTCGAAGAAGCAGCATTTTCTCCCGAACACGGCGGTGTGTTTAGCTTCTGTCTAGGAAACCTGGTTGTCTCGCAACAGCACATTCTATGCTCCTATGTCGGGCAAAAACACCAATGTCACAAATTGTAGTAATTTAACTCTCATTCCGAAACAGGGCCTCTTAGAGACCATGTTCCATTGGAAAAAATATTTGCCTTAACGAGCTCTACAATTCCATATATCGTTGTTCAAATATTCCTGTAATACCCTGTATAAATAAATATATAAATACTACAGTTACAGTAAGATTTGTATACATTATCACCGTAGTATCTCGTGTTATTACAATTATTTATCTATAGATTGTGTACATGTTTACATAGTTCTGGTTGAATCACTTAAATAGACGAGAAAGGGTGGAATCAAGCCATCCCCTTTGCCGCTACCGTCGTACTGAATTCTACATGCCCGGCTGACCTGGCATAACGTTCTCATTCATTACACTGTAAAACATCATCGCTACAAGATAAACTGCAAGTAAAGATTTCCTTACATATTGTACGTATGTATGTTTATACTCGTGCATGACGCACGCATGTCATTCTTTCACGCAAGGTAAAGTATCTCTTTGCGTCGCGAAAATGCATACTTTGTCGATGAGACAATTTTTTTTAACTCGTGCTAAACTAAGTGTGCAAGATCAAATAATGTAGGTGAAAAATGAAAAAAAAAAACACTACATTTCTAATGCTTATTATTCGCTTTTGTATTTATTTTTATACGAGACTTACTCGATAGTCTTAGACCATAACGATGTCCAGCGAAGTACCATTAGATCGGCATGTGTTGGCGTTTCTGTCGATTACCTGTCATACTAAATATATATATATATATATATATATATATATATATATATATATATATATACATATATATATATATATATCTTGTCTTGAAATCTCGCGACTAGTGTGGGGCTTAAAAACCCACGAAACCCGGATTCCTCCCCGTCCTCCCTACCGAGCCTGGGAGTGTGGGGAGAAACCCGGGTTTAGTGGGTTTGTGAGCCTCCACACTCGACACGCAGGCTGCTAGTGACGCATGTACGTTCTGCATTCTTAAGAGCGTCCAGAAAAACAAACAAAAATGTCCTCGAAGACTCTTCGAGACCATCCTTCGTCGACCTATCACAGCTGTTGCATATTGGAAGGCTGCACGTAGAGCATGTATCTTGCGTGCCATGATGATGATGATGATGATCTTTGCCTGTTAGCACACCGCCCTCCCCCGTGCTATTCGTGATTCACAGTCACGACACCGGTCGTCAGCTCTATAAAAGGGATGCGCGCCATTCCACCTACCCCATAGTTATCTCGAGCTGTTTAGCGTAACGTGTGCTCAACCATCCCCCTCAGCCCGACGTCGTGCTAGCGACAGCAGCGTGAGCGTAGCAGTGATACAGCACTAGGGTGGTAAGTGACACAAGCAAGCAGGCGCAGGTAGATTCATATATATATATATATATATATATATATATATATAATGTTAAGCAATTGTTTATATCTAGCGCAGTGTTATTAAGTGTGTGAGTTCCGGCGGCGAAACGGCTTCGCGCTAACCGTCGGGACATGGCGTAAAGTAAGCTAGGCAATAATACGAAGAGATGCGGCCTGCCGTATTGCTCTTTTTCCTATCGTGAAACATAATAACTAAGAATCAGTGTCAGTAAACCCGCGCATTTCCACTGTCTATATTCTACGGTTGCTTCGACAACACATGCCATCTGATCAGTGAGTGGCCGCTCATTGTCGCGACCGTGTTCTTCAATGCGTCTCTCGTCTGCGAATTTATCCTGTCCTGAAGCGGCCACGCGAATTGTATCTCCCACCTGCTCTGCGTCCACGACCTCAACGAGGACGTGGAGGAGCAGCAGGTCTGCAGCTACCATTGCTGACTTGGTGTCCACCACCCCGTTTAACTTGTCGTCGACCATCACGAAGAGGAAGACATCGAGGACGGCACGTCAGTATCCATAACACCGTCATCTGATGATGATAATTCGTCTCGCATGTGTCACAAACCAAAAATATACACATATTTCTCTCTAGGCTATATGCTTGTCTATGTTACATAACTGATGTGTCTATGTCGCTAGTGGAAGGTTCATAGGTTTCATGTAGTCGATTTTGCCCTGTTTACTTCTGCGCTGCAGATTGCCCGATACATACAACATGCATGTGCCTCCCTACAAAGAAATGCGCATACATTCCTATAGAGAGAAAAAACACAGGACAGAAGATATCAAATCGATAAGCTGTGGCACACAAGGCGAAAGGGAAACTTGCAATGGCTGTTTACTGTCATGCTCTTTGTGCCAAGTTAGTATTTGAAGTCAGACTTGCCGAATGACGACTTAGTGCATGACCTAGCACAGATTCTTTAAGTATAGTGCCAACAACAACAACAACAACAACAACAAAGCTCATGTTGTTGTTGTTGTTGTTGTTTCTTTTCAAGCTAGATTGGCTTCAACACGAACGCTTGTAAACAACAGCTAGAGAAGGAAAACAGTAACAGCGTGGAAGCTACTTGGTCGCAAACGACAGCAACATCAGTTTTTTTTTGTGGAGGAGGGTTAAATGCAGTTACGCACTACTGCTACGAGTAGGAAATTTCGGTTTCCATCTCGAGCTGTGTGGGACTCGACCCCAGCGGATGGATGTTACGCCGCTGAGACCCATACCCACAAAACGCACCTCCCCCCTTAAGCTTCACTCTCTGATGGCCCAGGGCTCCATAGAACAGTGCTATGAGCAGCAACACCAGTGCTATTTCCACTACTGTATATATATATATATATATATATATATATATATATAACTAAACATGTATATATGTGCGCTTGTGTTCCACATATAAATACTTAACTATCAATTGACAAAAAGAAAATCTTAAATGGTGTTGCTGTTGTTCGTGAGTTGCTTTTGCGCTGTTAATGGCTGCCTTCACTGACTTATATACATGTATATAAATATAAATGTATATATATATATATATATATATATATATATATATAACAATGTTAGCACTTTGGAGTGGACAATTGTCTCCGCGCGAACGTGTGATCACTGGTTCTCTAACCCAGGGTTAGCCCAGTTCAAATTTGTGCCCCGAACAAACGCTGCATTTCCTCGTTGAATGTCGAGCGACAGCCTCTGACGCAGGAATTCGGATGCTTTCGAGTCTCCTGTCGAAATATTAAGACATCTACCGAAGTCTCAATCTTTCGACTTATTATTAACTCATCTTATGACTATAGGAGCTGCAGGCCCCCTTACGTTCAAGCTGATTCAAAGCCAACGAACAAAATTCGTGCGGATAATCAGCTAACCTAGAGGCATGACCCGCTCGGTCCGCACCTGCACCGACCATCGAAGGGGCTAATGTGTCGTTACAGTTGCGTCCCAAACAAGCATGCGGCCACCATCTTTTTATACTGAGCTGCGTTGAAATCACCCCCAATTACGACTTGGCGGTGGTTTTGTTTTATGATCGACGTTGTCAGTTCTTCTAAGAACTCTTTAAGAACCTTGGTAGAAACGTTCGAGGATATGTATATTGAGTAAATGGCCACCTTATCTATGGTGATAAAAGAGAAGTGCACTCCTCGGTCTGCTCCAGTAGGGTAGACATCCGAGGTGGTTCGACGTACAGCTGAGAACTCGTTCGATGCGTGCATAGCCGCTGCGTGTAGCCGACTTTTGGAGGGTTCGGAGGCCAGGATAGAATCTATATCTTCAGAAGCGGTATAAAGAAGTTCCATGTTTAACGCCGGGGCGGACCTATTTAGGTTGACTTATAAAAACTTAAGATCCATGGTTCTTTGTTGTTTTCCGGAGTGGCTCTACTCGTTGCTTATAGGCCGGGCATTGCATGGAGGTTGCGTAGTGTCCGTCTTGCTGGCAATTGTAACAGTGCGGCAGAGCCCTACAGTCCCGGACCACATGCCCTGCCTTCCCGCACTTGTAGCACAAAGGGTTTGTGGGAGGTGGGCTTGTGCAGGCCCGCGTTTGGTGCTCAAAGCTGAGACACTTTGAGCACTTGGGATACATTTGCCAGTTCGTCCAGGCGGCAGCGAGACCAGCCGATCTGGATGTGTCCACGGCGCTGGTGCCGCGCTGCCGCAACTACTACTACTTTTTTTTTTTTTAATATTAGGGTTTTATTCATATAACCATATTCCAGCGGTACACTTTCGTTTTACATCACTGAAACATGGAGATTTCACTTGCTATTCTCCTTTATGCTTTTCCTCGTTCGGCGCTACCCGCTGGCTGTGGACGTCTCTTGTCGTCGGCTCGCGGCCACCCGTGCTCGCTCCAGTTCGTTCTTCAACCTCATTACGCCTTCTACCAGGTCCAGCCCTTGCTTCCATTTCTCCTCGTTTTCGAGCATGGCGTTAACCAGGTCGGTTACCGTCATGCACGGGTCCGCCACTGCGCTCCTACCTGCTCGTGCCGCCTCGAGTGCTGGGCAGAGGAAGACAGTGTGAGTAACATCGTCAACCTCGCCCGTGCCGCAAGTAACGCACGTAGGCTCCGCGACTTTACCCACTCTGTGCAGGTACTTTTGGAAGCATCCATGCCCCGTTAGCACCTGCGTCAGATAATAGTTGACGTGGCCATGCTTTCTTTTGAACCATTTAATGAGGTCGGGGATAACCTGGCGGGTCCAGGCTCCTGGGGCCTCCGTTGGCAGTTGGCTCCATTCCCGTTGCCAGTTCTCGAGCGTTTGCTGTCGAGCTACCGCTTTCTTCTGGCGTTCTCGTCTTCGCCGCACTCGCTCCTCGATTAGCCTAGGCCACGGAATGAGCCTGGCGATCGCGATCACCGCTGTTGTTTCGGCCGTGCGATACGCTCTAGCGACTCTTATCGCGAGCTTGCGCTGCGTCTTCAGAAGCTTGTTTCTATTCCTCTTTAGCTTCATCGCGCTGGGACCCCACGTAGGTGCGGCGTAAAGCACGGTGGACTCTGCCACAGAGGCAAGAAGTCTTCTCCTGCCCTCAGTCGCGCCACGTGTTCTTGGCAGAATTTTAGCCAGGCTGTTGACGATCTTTTCTGCCTTGGCGGTCACCTTATCTATATGTGTGTTGCCATTAAGGGCTTTGTCAATGGTCACTCCCAGGTATCGGGCTGACTGCTTGACTTCGATAGCCACTCCCTCCAGTGCTAGCCGGACATCTCCGTGCCTCTTCCGTCCTGTAAGAAGCACAGCCTCGCTCTTGTCAGGGGCCAGCCGGAGCTCGTGCCCCACCATCCAGTCGTTTATTACTTCGATGGCACGCTGGGCCCGCCCCTGAAGTGCGTCCGCATTGCGCGCCGTGACAAGGACAGCCAAGTCATCGGCATACGCAATGGTCTGGACGCCCTCCATGTCGCAGAGCCGCAGCACATCATCGTACGCCATATTCCACAGCGTGGGCCCTAGGACAGAGCCTTGTGGGACTCCTGCTGTCATGGCAAACTCCCTGTCTGTATGCACGACTTTTCGGTTGCTGAGATAGGAGGATATTACCCTCTGCAGATACGGAGAGACACCCTTCTCAGCCATAACCTCTAGGATTACTTTCCAGCTCAGTGAGTTGAAGGCGTTGCGGACGTCCAGAAGGACGACCATGCAAAGCTCCCTTGACCACTGGTTCCTCTGTCGCTGCCTTTCGGCTTCCTCTAGCACCAGATTGATGGCCATTTCTGTCGAGCGCCTACGTCGGAAGCCAAACTGGCTGTCGGACAGTGCTCCTTTTTCCTCCAGTTCAGCAATCAGTCTGTAGTTGAGTATCGTCTCAAATGTCTTCCCGATGGTATCTAGGAGACATATCGGGCGATACCCACCTGGGTCTGTCGGTAGCTTTCCTGGTTTCCTTATCAGGACCAGGTCTGCTGTCTTCCACTCTGTTGGATAGACCCCCTCCTCGAGGATCTTGTCTGCCATCCGCCTGAACACTTCTGGCTGCTCCTGTAGGAGGATCTTCACCGCCTCTGCTGGTACTCCATCGGGGCCGGGGGCCTTGCCTTTCGGCGAGCGATCCGCGGCGGCCATTATCTCGCAATCCTCAATGGGTGGCACGCCCGCCTCTGGAACCTCAATCTCTGGCCGAGCGGGGTCAGCGCGACTCGGAAAAAGTCGTTCTACCGCGCACTTCACAAGACCGTTCGGGAGTGCCGGGCGAGATCTTCTTAATTTATCCATGACAATTTTATAGGGTTTCCCCCATATATTGTCATTCACCTCTTCGCACAGTTCTTTCCATTTTCTCTCTATGCTGCTCCTGATGGCTTTTTTAAGAGCCTTTCTTGCAGCTTGTAGAATCTGCCAGATTACTTCTATGCCGATCCTCTTCCTTCTGGCCCGCGTGTATTTTCTCCGGGCCGCGTTGCTCGCCTTTCTGAGGTTAGCAATTTCTGCTGTCCACCAGTATTTAGGCGGCGGGTGCCGACGCGTTCCGGTCGATCTCTGGGTGGATGCTGCTGCGCATGACCGCCGCAGAAGATCTACAACGTCGCCGGGCAGAATCTCCTCCTTCTCTCTGAGAAGTCTTTGGCTTCTCTCGCTCAGCTCCGTACGAAGCCGTTCCATGTCCATCTTATCGGCACGCCATGCTAAGCGACGGATGTTTCCCTCTTGATGGGCAGTGTTAGCGCCGTACTCAAATTGAATATACCGGTGGTCGCTCAGAGAATCTTCTTCTGAAATCTTCCACCCCGTCACCAGATTTACCGTAGCTTCATTACCGAACGTTAGATCGATAAACGAAGACTGGTCCCTTCGTTCAAACGTAGGCCGCAGGCCATCGTTGAAGAGGGTCATGCCCAATTGGGCCAACCGCAACTACTACTACTACTACTACTACTACTACAACAACTACTACTTCTACTTATACGACTGTGTAGCGTTGGTTAAGTTGTTAAGTTAAACATTGTTAAGTACTGCTATTTACTTTGCAAGTAAGTAATTTATTTCGCCTATAGTATAAGTACAATTATTTACCGCCACCACAACTACTGCCACGTTATTTAGTAGCAATTGCACTTAATATAACATCGCAACAGACAGAGAAAGGGAATAGCAAAAGCAACGTGCATCGTGCATCGAGCAGCCGATGATGGATGCAACGCAGCCTAACGCAAGGGCAAAACAATGCATGCGTATTTTGCGTCAGTCAGCGCAACAGGTTCATAATATTCCGATTCAGCTGCAGCAACAGGAACAGCGAACAATATCCAGTCGTTGGAGAAGCAGCAGTAGTAGTAATAGTAGTATTAACAGCTGAAATAGCTGTGATAGTTAGCTGTTTATTATACCTATAACTGGATGTATACTAACTATTGTTGCTTTTATTGTTATTGATGCTGTTGTTGTTGTTGCTGCGTGATTGCACTAGTTTTCGTAGTTGTTTATCTATTGCTGCCTCCTGCGTGTGAGAGGAGGATGCTGGAATAACACTCTCTCTCACACATGCAGACACACACACAGACACACAAAGACAAAGATGGATTGCTGGCATACTTTCACTGAAGTATTACCGCAAACATCCCGGTCATATAGGTTAGGGGATCACTAGGGTTTTCAGTGGGGGGCTGAGAGTTCCACACTACCCAGACCAAAGGGTGTGCATAATGCATTTTTGTTCCTGGTTCCCTGTACAAAAAACAAGATTGTTGACATACACGCCAAGTTGGCAGGCTAACCGCTTCCCGACTCAAACACGAGTCGATATCTTATCTTTTTTTTTGCAGTTAACAACATACTTTCTTCGTAAGCACTCACTGGACACATTTAGTCTCATCATCATCATCATCATCGTTATCATTATCCGACTACCCAATTATGACAACAGTGGGGCGTCAACCGACATGCAAGAAACGATCTTCTTTCGCCCCTATTTCTTAATTAACCACACTGATTGATAGCCGTTAATGTAAAACATAAGGCATAATCTGCACTGACCCACGAACAACATAGCAGAAAGACAAACAAACGTAATCGATACGCACACACGCATATCGATTAAGGTTTTTCGTTGTTTTGTTTTATTATGGGAAGTTTCGGGGAATGCATGGCACACATGCATCGCGGGCAGCTAGCAGTGACTAGTGTGGGGCTCACAAATCCACTAAACCCCTGGGTGTTCTTCGCTCCCCCCTCCCATCCTCTTCCCGTCAGACTCTACGTAGTACCATAGCCTTATTTCGATAATTTCGATTAGGGTCACAGTACCTATTTCCACGATGTGCATACGCTAATATGATACCCCGACCCGACGAGAGGTTACCGTAGTGAAAGACTAAATACAAACTGATATATTTCATTTCTTCTCTGAAAATCAATACGAACCTGCTTTCAACCTGCTTTAAGCTAGTTTTGACGAGTTTCGACAATCGAATTATGCTGCTAACCTATGTTACTTAGCTCTTAGTCATACATGTGTTTAACTACATTTATTATTATCGATAACACATTATTGAAACATATTTAAAATTATGAAGCATTTGAGTGTTGCGTATATATATATATATATATATATATATATATATATATATATATACATATACATATTTATATATATGAACAACATCATAAGTCATAGGTTTAAGTCACAGATGACACAACCTTGTTAGGTGCCAAGTTTTTGCTACAGCCCAATACGCAGATGTATAGACACGCACTTATAGTAGAATATTTCTTTTTTTTGCATGTCGCGTAATTTAAACATATATATATATATATATATATATATATATATATATATATATATATATATATATATATATATATAACTGTTTCGATTTCAAATGTACAAATTTTCAGGTGTCTAATCTATGCAGCGCTCCGTTGTCTCGGTCACCACGACCTCAGACGAAACATCGGAGGCAGGTGAGCAACACAAACGTGACGATTCGGCACCTCCACCACTGTAGACTTCGTTACGGTGAGGTGTAGAGCCGAAGGCCGAAGCTAGCCATCATCTGCACTTGTCGCACTCGATGCCCTCGATCGAGTGGCGAACATAGAAAACAGGAGCCGCTGGCGAGGTTCTAGGTCTCCACTGCGCGAGGACCCGTGCGGGCCGTTAAGATGGTTTGTCGGCGTCTCGAGCGCATAGGAGGATCCCGGTTGTACACTTGTGCCTCGTGCGACACCGAGCTTACCAAACGGAAAGAGCTTATCTCGAAGAGGTTCACAGTAGCGACCGGCAGGGCCTATCTATTCAATCGGGTTGTTAACCTCAATTGCAGGTAGGCTTGCTGTCTGGCTTCGATTTTTTTTCGGCTAGAATTACTAAAGTACTAAACGAGAAGAGGAGGTTTTCTAAAAAGGCTTTAGCTCTACCTATGAACCGAATGTTCCGGTCAGTGTATTATTTGATTGGACACCTATGTTCACGTATATAAATAAATTTATATACCCTGCATATATATATATATATATATATATATAAATATATATATATATATATATATATATATATATATATATATATATATATATATATATATATATATATATATATATATAAATATATATATATATATATATATATATATATATATATATATATATATATCACCAGATTAAGGAAATTAATAAACAGTCGATATGTTGTTATGTCCCACGTTGAAGCTTTCGCGTGCAGAATCGTAATTTAGTCTCAGGCAATTGCAAATTTAATGCCTAGCATTTTTGTGCCAAAGTTGTGGTGCTGTCCTACGTAGTTGCCGAGTAACTAAGTTTCTTCGACAGTTTTATTATTTATTTCGATTGTTTTATTATGCATTTTATTAACACCCGGGCTGGGTAAGTGTGTTTATGTTACATCAGAGTGTTTCGATACAATCGTCAATCTAGCGTTTTGCCAGTTCTGCTATGGACCGAACCGCCGGACATACTGCGGCGTGGTCCATCACATACATGTAGGTAATAATATAGGTACATATTTTGAGGTATGGTAGAACTCGGCAAGGATATATTTTTTCAATGGAATTATGGGGCGGAAACGTCTTGGCAAAAGTTTAAAGTTCTAAATGTGAAAGCTTCAGCGTAAAACGTAACAACTATGGCTGTCGAAAAAACTTAATTACTCGGCAACTACGTTATCCAGCACCATAGTTTGGTACGAAAATAATGGGCATCAAATTTGCTATTGAGAGTACTGGTTTGGTCGTACATTTTTTAACGTCAGACATAACAACATATAGCCAATTGTTGGCATAAATTTGGGAAACTCTATCAGGGCCGAGAAGACCGTTATACGCAATATCTATAGATCTTAAAGCTGCCATTAGCGCCACAAAGTAGGATTATAGAAAAAATAGACTTGGAGGAAGTTCTGTATCGTTTACAAAAACTCTTAAGCACCATTCTTGGGAAGAGTACAGTATACATCAATAACCGTATTGGGATTATAGGAAAAATAACACAGACTACAGGAGTGGCCCAAGGTGACAGACTTAGCCCATTGCTTTTTTTTGTACTATTGGGAGGGCTACCCAACCGGGTGAGGCTGGAGCGGTCCCGAGAGTGGGCAAGTACTTTAATGTATGCAGATGGCATTGTGATCTATGGCAGGAGTTTATTTAGGGTTAAGCAAGAACTAGAACGGCTAATTGATTATATGGACGAGATGGGACTTAGTATTAGCTGGCAAAAAACAGTAGCAGTAAAATTTCGGAGAGGAGGTCGATTGACGAAAGACGACAATCTTCGAGCCAGGGGTAATGTTGTACTTTCCGAAAGCAGAGTAGGAAAAGCCATTAATTAAAAACCCGCGAATGTTATCAATACATACCCCGTGCGACCTTTTCAAGATTAAAGTAGAAACATTTGGTATATCACTTATATAATGACACAGGAATTATGAGTACGAAGGGGTTTACCTAAGACCACGGTATTCGTGGCCTACACTATGAATTGGGGGAAAATTAAAGGACATAGACATAGGAATATACACGACGATAGCAATGAGAAGTACAGCCTGGCGAACAGCCGGATATAAGAATAGACATCTGACTACGGCATTTGCAGCCCACGGGTTCCATCACGTGTTATGCAGCACACAAGAGTTCCACAATCTTCAGGAGTGTTGTAGATGCGCGAGATGCTTAGAGCATCGCGATAGAAACCACGCCGCAGCATGTCCAGCAGTGCAGTCAATAGCTGAATTTGCAACATGAGAGAAGATCCTGTGACTTAGAAAAGCCACTAATTAAGACTGAAGTACTTGGTTATAATTTACCCAGCCTGGGTGCTAATAAACCATAATAATAACAACATATCGATTTTTCTTAATCCCTTTTTGCTTTGCACGAGCTTGCGCCGGGTGTCATTCAGACATTTATCATTATGTGATTTTTTTTAATGTGACATAATCATGTGTGATCTCGTATACTATGTTGCTAATTAACGTTAAATATGCGTGTTAAGCGTGCATTATGTTTATTCAGCGTAGTCATTGCCTAGTGTGTAGAGGCTTAGGCTAGTGTATCGGGAACTGAGTATTACAATATCATCCACATTGTCGTCACGATAAGAAGGAAATATCGCTGTTTAACAAAAACGCTATGCTTGTTGTTTCTGTTGTCATGGGGGGGTCGTGCACCTTTTACAGCGAAGCCCGGGAGACAGAGATGTTGACAGGGTGGTACGTCGTTCGCGATGTGTTTTGCAAGAACTGCGATGCCAAGCTGGGCTGGAAATATGTGTTTGCGATGGAGGACGCCCAGCGTTACAAGGAGGGAAAGGCGAGTCGTCCGGATAGAAAATAGATGCAAGCTGGCACACTTTCGTAGAGTCATACGTGAACATGTACAGACATAAGCTAATGTTGCTAATACTCACAGCATGTCGAGCCCGGTGGCGTGGTGAACTAAGTCTGCGTCTCGCAACCGGAGGAGACACATAGGTGCGCGGGTTCGAGCCCCACCGTTGCACATTTGTGTTTATGGGGGTCCGTCTATGAAGCAAGGTGAAAAACAGTTCCGTGGACGTTAACTCATGACTGAGGATTAGCGCGAAAACTTTACTTTAATTCTCAATTTGTTAGAACCATTTTCGTGCATCCTTTCTTCGGCGTCTAATATTTATCTTCATAGCGTTATGCGCTATTGAATAGAAAAGAACGGAGGAACTTTCAAGCAGAGTTTGAGAGAAGGAGGAAGCGAAAGCATTGGGCGATCCCGAGGAATAAACAATTATTATACTATAGTCGATCATTACTATAGTTATAGATTATATTATTATTATTATTATTATTATTTTATAGTTAATAGATTATATCATAGTCGAGTTAACGACAACATTATTTTGATGTAAATAAACGGCAATAATAACAGACAACGGTAATGAACATAAAGTTGCTTAATTATTATAAACGTGCAAACGGCGTCTTATACACGTTTAATGCTACATGCTGAACAATAGAAATGATGTGGACAACTAGCAAAACATATATGTATATAAATAGATAGATACATTTTGTATTTGAATATATACCAACATATGCTTTGCTTGTTGACCTTTTATAGGTGATTCTGGAACGGGCTCTAGTGACTAAGAGACATGGCTACGAGGATAGGGAGGTTATAAACATGTAATCATAACAACGCAACGGCAATGACGACGAATTCACATGCAGTTGTTTTACATATAGAAAATATAAAAGCGGACACTACTCGTGCAAGCGAAATGCTGCAGGTTGAACAGTAACGACAATGGGAACAGCTAGCCAGAAAGCCGCCAGCACTGCGCCACCTACGGCATGTGCAAACTGAACTGCGGCCATCAAGATACCACACAAATGATTTCATACCATAGTTCCCTGGGTTGACTGAGCTATTTAGATTGACTGCTGGAGAATGAATGTTTGTATTCATCCGGCCAAGGCTGTCACTATAAGCAGTGCTCGTGTTCTAAGCCGCTTTGCAATTGCGCTAGTGTTTACTAACTGTCAGTCACCGCGCTATGCACGGCTGATACATGATGAACAACAACGACATCATCATCACCTAAACAATGAACGCGGTGGATTGCATAATCGCAATGTGTACGCGCAAACGGGTGAATTCTGCAATTGCCCATGGCCGGCTAGTTCTGTTTACGGATCGGAACACTAGGGGGCATTCATTCATTCATAGTACGCAATTTACGCAAACAAACCTTATGTAGTATTCATCACATCGTACTATCGCCGCCTACGCTTAATGGCTAGCAACTGCAGTAACACTACATACAGTACAGCCTGAAGAAGGTAGACAGTTCGAAGTGGCAGTAGAGTTTGAGCACGGAAGAGCGAAAAGAAAAGGAGCTATGAGAACGCAGTTGTGGCGATCGTGGAATGGAGCAAAATCATTCACTTGCAGTTTCACGGGCGCCATATGACTTGCACTTGAAGTTTGGCATCTTTCGTTCTTTCGTCTCTGCTACTGTGTTACTTGTCGGTGGCCGCATTAAGAGGTTTAGTGAGCAGCCGTGGTTTCTGTTCACCAGGAAAGCCGAAACTGGCCGGAATGTCTGTTGTCTTTTCTAACTCTATATTCGTCTACCGGTGTAAGTCTCCGGCTGATTTACGTTGTTTTTACTGTCCACTCTTGTTCATCGCGATCACTTTTCATCACGTTCCAGTTTCTCGCTGGCAAATCTGAACTGTTGATAGCGAGCTTTTAAAATTAATGTCAAAGGTGAGCTGCTGCTACTGAGCTTGCCTACGTCTAAGTGACCTGACTTTTCGATCTATCCGTTAGAATTCAACTAACCACCAATTTGTAGTATTGTTTGTTGTCATCGGTATTGTTTGAATGGCTGTGCAAGCGCCAGCTGGGAGCGATTATGCGCGCACTGCACGCCAGTCACCTACCGACATACCAACTGGCCAGCGATACGTTCTATGCTAAACCTTCCACCTCTTTATCGTCCATTTACTTTAACTTATCTTCGTGTTCGTTTAAAAAACACATTATTCTATTCTACGACTCGAACTGACTATTACGTGACCTCATTCAAATTTTTTTTACTAGTTTGAGTACTGCTATTGGAAACCTTTTAATTACAGTAGTAATAGTAGTAGTAGTAGTAGTTGGATATAACTATGCTTGCCTCTTGCATGTAAGCAAATAAAACTGTAACTATATTAGAGCTTCGCATACCTGTGGAAAAAAAAACTATGCTCGCTTATATTGGGTCTACAATTTTTTTTCGGATTTTTTAATGATTCTTTACGGACAAAACCGAAAAAACTTTTGTGTAGCCCCTATATATTTCATAAGCGAATGTGATACCTACATAACATGAGAACGAAAACATCTTCTTACATCAGTACACAGACCGATTGTCTCAAGCAAGCAAATCAACAACATACAGCGGAAGGAGAAAAAGTGAAAGAAAAAATTGCTAAGTATAAAATCCATGCTAAACATATATAAACTGAACTGAATTATTAAATTATTTATGCGACTGATTGAGCTCTCGATATATACGTGTATGCGTACACGATTACAATTGCGATCACTCAATAAACATGTGCTATATCTAGCAAGAAATGGTGGTGTGTCTTGGATGTGCTCTGTTTATCTTAGATTGTAAGGTGCTTAGCACTATGAAGGCAGTTCCAGGCTTGATTTGTTTGGTTCTATTTCTCAGTAGCCAAATTGCGAGCGTCATTAGAATTTAACTACAGGATCGCTATTTTGGAATTATTAGACCTTGAAGTGCAAAAAGCGCACTTGAATTCGCACTGCGACGGAACGTTGGCCAAGACACAGTTCCATATTTCAGGAAAGCTCGCTGATTAGGAGCTACACCGCGCAATCTTTAGGAAGTCTTGCTTCGCACGCATATTTCTCTAGATCAGAGCTTGAGCTAAGAAGCTTGACTTACAAAGTTTGTGAAGTTACTTAAGCACATATATTTAGACATTGCATGAGGTGTAAAATTCCTAAAATTTTCATCCTCAACTTCACGTCAGACGTCAGGAATTTCAGCACCACAACTCTCAACTTGTGAGTCGTTACTCAAAATAAAACAGGTGTCTTCTTAGTTGCAAACTTCTATTTAAACCTTCATTCCATCAGGAGTTGATCGTGTGACTTGATGCCAAACTGAAAATTGAGTTGTGTAAGATTTGCTTTGCCATTCTAATACCTCTTTTATACGGTAGTCCTACCCCGGTTTCCCTCCACTGTTCTAGCCCTTTATCAAAATAAAACAGATGCGTATTAATTTCCCCTATAGTTATGGCATTTACGTTCTCTTTAACAAGCTTATTAATTGTTTCATAGAATATCTTGTTTTTATGTTCTGTATTGCTATGAGGCCTGTATCCAACTATAATTTTTAAGCAGCCTGGGTTTTTTCCTATTTCCACTGCTATTAGGTAATTTCCTTCACTTGCCTCAACAATCTCTGCACCGGTGATCTTTTCCTATCAGTACCCCAACTCCTCTGAATCTATTTTGTGACATTTTTCTGTATACACCTATCCACCTTACATCTTTATGTAACGGTGGAGTTTCTACTTAAACCAAGTGTGTCTCAATCACAGCTGGCGCATCCAGACTAATCTCGTTCATTATTCTCTATAGTGTCTCCAATTTTTGTTTTATTTTCTTGTTTTTGTCCTTCTTGTATATTTAAATGTGCAATATTTAGATTTTGTCTGCCGTCTAAATTGTTCCTCTTTCCCCTCGACGCGTCTTTTTCTCCCTCGCGTCGCTCTGGGTCGGGGTTGAGCCCTCTATCCCCCTTTCCCGCGGTCCCAGCAGTCTCTATTCTTACGTCTCCCTCCCCCACATTGCTCCCGTACGGTCTTCGGTATTCAACCGCATGTCATTGTTGCAACTGTGCTTCCCCTTCTCCCTCGGCTGCCCTGTTGTTGTTAAATTAGTAGATCCTCTGTCCTCCTTCGGTGCATTTCCAGTTCCAGTTCCCGAACCTCGTTCACCTACTCGTTTCCTCCTGCGATCCAACTGGCATCCGTGACGCACCTCTCCTCGTGTAGCGCGGCCGTCCAGTTCGACCCGCAAGGCCTCTTCGAGGAGGAGCTTTTCTCTTACCTGTGGCCTTGTCGCCCCAGAATGAGGTGGCTCCTCAACACCAGGGTTCGAACGTCGAGCTTGCACCTCACTACCAGTCACCGCAGTGCCGCTAAGTACTCACCGTTGTCTTCACCGGCAACAGCTGCCGAATTTGTCGTCGGCAGCAGCTTTTCCCTGGTGTTCCTTGAACAGCTTCGTCATCATCCTGACGTAGTCACCTCGCCGTCTTCCTCCGGCTCCGTGCCTGGTGCCATTTCCCCGACGGTGTTGTTGGCCGGTCCATGGATGGCAGAACCGGAGGTGGGGGTGGCAGACCTGTGGCATTGTTGCACTGCCTTTTTGTTCTTCCGGATCCTGTCGACTGCGCCAGTTGTAGTGTCCACCACCCCCGCGACTGGCTGGCGGCAACCGTTACGAGTTCGCCATTCTCTCGCTCAAACAACACACGTCCTCTGCCTGACTCAAACAAACGACTACTAACTCATTTATTCTCATGCCTCCTTATATACTCACAGATTGCCCGCGCATTTACTGACTTCCCGCGTCTTTGCTAGTAGGGTGGCGGCATCTTCTAATTGGGGCCATGTATTTAGCTTGCTTCGGCATTGCCGCTAACCAACGCTGTCTATGCCCGCGCTGCTTAACGGACACTGCTATCCTACAACACCTTTTGTATGTTTGGTACTGTACAGATCGACAGGTTCACTCCTAGCTCGACGCACATGTTATTGCGTCAATTATTAGTTCAGTCCGCCTTTCCACATTCCAAGGACTTTACGGCCTACCAAGATACTTACGGCTACTACCCTTCTCAATAGGGCGAGTTTGTTTGTGCGGCCACCTCGACGCTGCTTTACGAAGCATCAGCTGTTAAGAACAACTGCACTGGTGCTTGCACTCTTGCTCCTATGCGGCGACGCCAAGGTTAATCCAGGGCTGCCATGCGTAAATTAAGCAGGACAAATGCTTAAAGTAAAGGAGCGCACAGTTTGCAAAGCATGCAGCAAACCTGCACACAGTCACTGCACTTTCCAAATACCCAAAAAAAATTGTACTGCACGTCGTGCTTTTGGAGAGAGGTGTCAATAGATGTTTCAAGAAATACAGCCCTGGTCACCCCAGCATCCTGTGATTGCATCGCAAAAGTTGAAGCCCTCAAAAACAAATTAAATATCTTACAAAAATATAGTTAGCAGGAATGGCCCGACTCCCAAATCAGCTGATCACCGAACAATCCAATGGCCCACTGGCAAACAACAGCAACATCAACAATGCCAAAACAAAACCTGTCTATAAGTCGCAACGTCCCTACTCCACGTCGCCTTCACTTCAACACTAGCCAACATTTCTAAATCACAAAATGTTTTATGGACTGGCGGCTATATCAGAGGGCCGGAGACGACCAAAATGGGACGTATGTATAGGCGTGCGAACGGGAGCATGCCAAGCTTCTTCGTAGGACCGCCAGGCAGATAGTACTAGAACTAATTGATTACTACCTTGAACATATGTGTTTATAGCCCACCAGAACGGACCGTCCATCATGCATGAAATTCTGCACAAATCTAAATAAAAAATGTAATTATAGATGGTGGTTCTAACTGTGATATGACAAAAAAGGTGTTTTTTAGAGATAGTTTTAAAGCTGCGGTTAACGAACTTAGATTAAGCATTCTTAATAAATGTGATTACCCTCTTGCACATTGGATGTCCACACATTGAACCAAACACTACAAACGGCCTACGGCACAAATGATATAGATCATATAGAAAAAGATTAAATGAATCAATCACATGGCCGCAAAACCAAAGAACGTGAGACTGCAGAGGCACAAGCCGTGGTTCGACAAGGAATGTCGACAAATAAAGCAAGTGATCTGTCGGTACAAACCCACAGCGCCAACTGAACTCCTATAGCTGGCTAAATTAAAACGGATATTTAGAAATATAAAGAACGAATAGCGACGACACTACGAGAAACAACAACGCATTAGGCTAATTTAGGCTGCAAGCGTGCAGAAACCATGGCTACTTCTTCCAAGGAGACCGGTGCCTTCAAACCCACGGGTAAATGACAAAAAGTAAGTGGCTCACCTTACAAATGTATTAACGAGAGACGTCATATTGCCAGATCAGAAGAACCTTTTTGAAGAATTGTTGATTTTACTGAGGACGAAATCAAAGCCGCAATTTTATGGAAGCAAAACGGGAAGTCAGCAGTGCCTGATCGTTGTAGTCTTAATAAACACCTGAAGTCTAACATCGACGCTTTGTGCCTTATTGTGACAAAACTTTACAGTGAATGTGTTCGACAAGGCAAAATCCGTGATGAGTGGCGGAAAAGCTATGCACAGCCTATATGTAAGCGAAAGGGGGATGCGACTGACCCAAAGAATTATAGAGGCAGAGCACTTACAAGCGTCCTTTACAAGATATTAACGTCGCTCATTGTTGGTCAATTGTACTCTTACGTAAAAGACAAAATCCCGACAGAACAACACGTTTTTTAATAAATATGATATGCCAGATAGAGTTGAGTTTGTTCTCTATATATCTTCAATATATATATATATATATCCCTACCGAGCCTGGGGGGGGTGGGGAGGAATTCGGGTTTAGTGGGTTTGTGAGCTCCCACACTCGACACGCAGGCTGCTAGTAACGCATGTACGTTCTGCATTCTTAAGAGCGTCCAGAAAAACAAACAAAAATGTCTCGAAGACACTTCGAGACCATCCTCCGTCGACCTATCACAGGTGTTGCATATTGGTAGAGCTTGTATCTTGCGTGCCATGATGATGATGATGATCTTTGCCTGTTAGCACACCGCCCTCCCCCGTGCTATTCGTGCACAGTCACGACACCGGTCGTCAGCTCTATAAAAGGGATGCGCGCCATTCCACCTACCCCAAAGTGACATCGAGCGTTTAGCGTAACGTGTGCTCAATTATCCCCCTCAGCCCGACGTCGTGCCAGCGACAGCAGCGTAAGCGTGGCAGTGATACAGCACTAAATTGGTAAGTGAAACAAGCAAGCACGCGCAGGTAGATTAATATATATGAAAAATGTATTCGAATCAACGAATGTGTTTGTAAATATTGTGGTGAAATTGGCATCGACCGATATCACGTAATGAAATGTATAGAACTGAACACCAACTCAGCAACAAATGCTGTAATAGACGTACTTGAGCGGAATAACCCGTAAATATTGTGAAAATCTACCAATAATGGTGAATAAACATCAATAAAATGTATATCTATATATATATATATATATATATATATATATATATATATATATGTATATATATATAGCCAGCTTGTGTGACCTGGACATGCCGTCCGAAAAATCGTAATCACTCCGCAACCACAGCTCGCATTGACATATGTTTGGTATCAAAATGATCGCCATGAATTGCGCTATGAGTGGCTGTAGGGTTATGATTCTGAAGTATTTGGCGTAAACGCTAATAAAGATCTTTATTTTTGGCAAATTCTCTTCTAAGCCACCATGTCGCGTCTTCAGACCGTCCTTGCATATTCTTTGGATGGAGCAGAATTTTATCACGAACAAATATTCCTGCAACACCCTGTATATATGTATATATAAACATCATCATGCGTCATTTGTTTAAGTTCCAGACGACACAACATTGTTAGGTGCCAACTTTTTGCTTCCGTCCAGCCCAATACACAGACGTATACACACACACTCATAGTGTATTATTCCATTATTTTTGCCTCATATTTCGCATGCCGCATAATTCAAACCCATATATATGTATATATATATACAGTCTTTGCTCAGCTGTTGAGCCGGACAGTCGCACTGGTGCGAGCTCCCGCTTAAATTGCCTAGATCGCAAGTTATTTCCGGCTCTTTAACGGGAGTTTTGTCACAGACCATCGTGACCACCAGTGTGACGAACTGGAGCCGATCCAACACCGTCAAACAGTTCCTTTTTGCAGTTAAAAGATGCAAAACTGTTATAATTCGCCGCGTCACTGTGTTAGATATGTTAGCAGTGCGTTCACCATTGGCCCACCAAAGGCCCATCTTATGTGTATTTTATCGTTTTTAAGTGGAAGTGACTGTGCCGGTCTTAGATTTGTATGCTGCGTCTTATGCTGCGTGTCGTCATTCATCGTTCCTGAGTCCCTCGCGCTGCAGTACCCGTTCAGATGAGTCTACACCGCCCAAGCTGACTTAGCGTAACAAAACAACTTTACAATATATATATACATATATATATACACACAATGACTGTTTGGATTTAGAATTCACCAATTTTCAGGTATCTAATCTATACAGCGCTCCGTTGTCGGAGGCAGGTGGACGACACTGCAACGTGACGATTCGGCGCCTCCACCACTGTAGACTTCGTTGCGGTGAGGTGTAGAGTCGAAGGCCGCTAGAACTAGCCGCCATCTTCACTGGTCGTACTTGCGGCCCTCGACCGAGTGGCGAACATTGAACAAAACAGGAGCCGCTGGCGAGGGTTTAGGACTGCACTGCGCAAGGACACGTGCAAGGCGTTAAGATGGTTGCACAGTCTCTCGAGCGCATAGGAGGAGCCCGGTTGTTTACTTGTGCCTCGTGCGACGCCGAGCTTACCAATCGCAATGAGATTAATTCGAAGAATTTCAGAGGAGTGATCGGCAAGGCCTACCTATTCAATCGGGCTGTTAACCTCAGATACAGGTAGGAGGCTTGCTGTCTGGCTCCAACGTTTTGTCAGCTAGTATTACTAAAGTACTAAGCGACGACAGGAGGTTTGTTCCAGTCAGTGTAGTGCATATTGATTGGATTGGACAGTGTCCAATCCTTATGATCGACCGCATCTCAACACTAACGCTGTCTTCACTCACTGTAGTGTCGTCCGTTATAACGGCTCCGGGTTCAAACCCGCCGCTGTTGCTGCCGCCGCCGCAGCGTTTTCTCCGCTAAGTTCGCCACTACTAGCAACGGTCGCTAGTAGCTCTCTCAACCTATATAGCCGCTTATAACAACGACGTTACTCTACAGTCTTACATTCGGCCATTCTGCTGCAGTCGCTGCCCTCAGCGACAATAACCTATTACCGTCGAAGTGTACACATTCATTTATGCATGCAATGTTTTTGCAAATGTCTCATGTTGTTTTTTCTCTCCATTTTTTCCAGTAATGTTGCGAAAAAGGCGAAAATACGTCTTAACATGACTACTGCCGGCACTAGACAACGGTTCCTCCACAAATACCTAATAACTATTAACGGTAACGTTCCGGCTCACTACGAATTCGTTGCGGGTTCAATCTCAGGATGGTCTCCTGTTGCGTGAACGCCTCGTTACCCTCGACATTCGTAGCTCGTCCGTCTCCTCTTATTAGCTCACCCGAGCCAGCTTGTGTGCTCGAAGCTGCTTCAGCTGCTCCTGATAGACTTGCGCAGGTTTCCTGATCTGTCGCGGTTTCGCTGTCCTTGTCGCCTGCATCGATCATATTATCCTCTTCGTCGACGTCATTTTTTTTATCTTTCAGTTGCATTTCCAGCAGGGTAACGCAGTCCCGGGGAACCTCATCTTTTTATGCAACAGCGAACAGGTAGCCGACTGGCTTCTTCCGGGTGTGATTCGGCGCTAAGAATAAGAGCACGTACTCCACGGAAGACAATGACAAGCTCATTCCGATCCAACAAGTTCTTGCCGAGTAAAATCGCCTCTCCGCACAGTGCCGAATATTCGAGTACCGTTAGCGCCACCTCGTGATGTACAAGTCCATCTGCTGCTACCGCCACCACGCTCCTCTCCCAATGGAGTGCACCAGCTGCCGCCGACGCCTCTAACGCTCTTCAGCTCGGTCGGCCGAACCGTCAACCCCATTCGATTGGCTACTCTGTGAGATATACACGTGATATCTGCCTGAGTGTTCACCTTAGCAGTCCACTCTTTATCGCCCACCCACACAGTTTTTGTTCCGTCCTCCACCAGCGGTTCATCGGGGCCCGCCTCTTCATGTTGTCGACCGCCGTCCTCTCGACTCGCATCGGCGGTAGTACAACTTTTCGCATAGTGGCCGCGTTGGTTGCATCGGGAGCAGCGTACCAGAGCATCCCGATCTGCTCTGCCACTCTCACGATCAGCGATCATGGGCTGGCCACCACTCCGTGGGCCTAGTCGCTGTTGTTGTCGTCTTGCTTGGGAAATAGGATAAAATCTATCAATGGAGTTATTCTGCCTTTTTACCAACTACATAGTTGTGCAAAATCAACGTTTGCGGGAGAACCAGTCAATGCATCAAGGATGAAGAACTTGATAAAGAGTCGATCTGTTGTTATGTCCTACGTTCAAGCTTTCGCGTGTAAACTAGTAAAATTTTGCCATGACGACTACAAATGTACGCCCGAAAGGCTAGTCTCAGGCAATAGCAAATTGAATGCCCACCATTTTTGGGCTAAAGTGGTGGTAGTGTCTTACGTAGCCACTGGGTAACTAAGCTTTTCCACAGCGTATTTATATGGAACGCGAAGGCATGCATATTTGCTAGCATTTTGACCTGTTTCAGCAAGTGTGTATGAGAAAGTTAGGTTCATGTTTTATTATTTACTTTATTAACACCCGGACTGGGTAAGCTTGTTTATGTTACATCAGAGTGTTTCGATACCACCGTTAATCTAGCGTTTTGCCATTTCTGCTATGGACCGAACCGCCGGACATACTGCGGCGTGGCCCATCACATACTGGTAGGTAATAATATAGGTACATATTTTGAGGTATTGTAGAACTCGGTAAGAAAATATTTTTTCCAATAGAAGTAGGGGCGGAAACGTCTTGGCAAAGCTTTACGGTTCTAAACGTGAAAGCTTCAACGTAAAACATAAAAACTATGACTGTCAAAAAAGCTTAGTTACTCGGCAACTAGTTACGCAGCACCATAACTTTGGTACGAAAATGATGGGCATTACATTTTCTATTGAGAACAGTGATTTGGTCGTATTTTTTTTGTCGTAATGGGAAAATGTTACGTTTTCGCGAGTGAAAGCTTTCACGTCAGACATAACAACATATATATATATATATATATATATTTGTATGGCTTTGCTTAATTCCTTTTTTGATTTTCGCTAGATTCAGACATTTATCATTATGTGGATTATTTATGCGGCATAATCATGTGTAATCTCGTATACTATGTTGCTAATTCACGTTAAATATGCCTGCTAAGCGTGCATGATGTTTATTCAGCGAGCATACTCATCGCTTAGTGAGTAGAAACTTAGGCTAGTGTATCAGGAACTGAGTAATATTATCATCCACACTGTCGCCACGATGAGACGGAAATATCACTGTTTAACAAAATTACGATGCTTGTTGTTTCTGTTGCCATGGGGGTTCGTGCACCTTCTACAGCGACATCCAGGAAAGGGTGCTGATGGCAGGGCGGCACATCGTTCGCGATGCGTTTTGCAAGAACTGCCACGTCAAGCTGGGCTGGAAATATGAGTTCGCGATGGAGGACGCCCAGCGTTACAAGGAGGGAAAGGCGAGTCGTCCAAATAGAAAATAGATGCATGTTGGCACACTTCCGTAGAGTCTCACGTAAACGTGTACAGACATAAACGAATGTTGCTAATACTCACAACATTGTCAATTTGTTAGAAGCATTTTCGTGCATCCTTGCTTCGGCGTCTAATATTCATCTTCATAGCGGTACGCGTTATTGACTAGAAAAGAGCTTTCGAGCAGAGTTTGAAAGAAGAGAAGAATCGAAAGCATTGGGCTTGAGCGATCCCGAGGAATAAACAATTATTATACTTTAGTCGAATATTACTATAGTTATAGATTATATAATATTATATATTATTTTATGGTCGATAGATTATACAATAGTCATGTTAAGAACAACATTATTTTGATGTAAACGAACAGCAATAATAACAGACAACGGTAATGAACTAAAATTGCTTAATTAAGTTAAACGTGCAAACGGCGCCTTGTACACGTTTAATGTTACATGCTAAACAATATAAATGATGTGGACGACTATACATATACATTTTGTATTTGAATATATACCAATATATGCTTTGCATTTTGACATTTTATAGGTGGTTCTGGAATTGGCTCTGTTGACTGAGAAAGAAGGCTTCGATGATAGGAGGAATTAAACATGTAACCATAACAACGCAACGGCAGCGACGACGAATTCACATGCAGTTGTTTTACACTGAAAATATAAAAACGGACACTACTCGTGCAAGCGAAATGCTCCAGGTTGAACAATAACGACGATGGTGACAACTAGCAAGAAAACCGCCAGCACTGCGCCACTTACAGCATTACCAGCAATAACAATGACTACAACAACAATATTGAAAAATATGTTGCTGTCGCACGACCCGACGTTCTTTCAGCACGCAATTACAATACTACGAGCTGCCTGTCGGTGAATGGTATGGCGCGAAGTTCTGCGAGGCTTCATTCGTAGCTCAACAAGGCGGACGAGCCAAATTCTGTATCAAAGTGTCTGTAATGGCACTTCCTCAAACTGACCAGCAAGCTAAATTTGTAGATCTTGTTTTACATTGATGTGAATTGAGTACCTGATAAGCTGGATGGATCTTCGTCAGGGGAAAACGTATACCTATTGGCCTTCACGAGTGTGCAAAAAATGTCGACTTAGGATGCAGACCGCCATTATCACTATTATCATCGTTATCAACATATCATTAGTATTGTTGCGATGATTTCTTTTCGGTTAACTATTTTTAAGTTTTCATTTCAGTACAACAAATTGGTACAATGTACCATTTTATTGTACTGTCTAGATTATAATCACAATAACTACCTCTCAATTCCGACGACTATTCTTAGTCTGACCAGAGTACTCTGCGTATAACTACAACTATTCAATCTGTGATGTTACACCTCCACACGCGGGAACGATTATCCTCTTAAATAGCTTGTGCGACGATCCTATCACGGGTCGTCACAGACATGATGAAGGAACCTGGCTCAAAGACGGGGAGAAGAGGTTGATGGATTGTATCCCGACAAACATGATACAGATTATGGTGAGCAATCATTTCGAAGGTCGATACGACCGTGAGTGAAAACCCACAGGGATTTGTTTTCGTCTGATCAACTGTCTCAGTGGGTGGGATACGATGGGACAGTAAAGGCGGATATATGCGTATGTGAAAGTGAGCAGCCGTGGTTTCTGTTCACCAGGAAAGTCACCCGGAATGCCTGTTGTCTTTTCTTACTCAACATCCGTCTATCAGTGTAAGTCTCTGGCCGATTTACGTTATTTTTATTGTCCACTCTTGTTCATCGCGATAACTTTCCATCACGTTCCAGTTTCTCGCTGGCGAATCTGAACTCTTGATAGCTTTTTTTTGGAAGGTCTTGGAAATGCATAATGCACAAGCGCTACTGGCAGCTAGCAGCAGCTAGTGTGGGACTCGCACCCACTAAAACCGATATCATCCCCACCCCCCCAAGGCCCGGGATTGCATTTGCATTACTTCGACAACCCTGAGAGGGGAGAGTCGTGTTCTAGCGCTCTATGCGCATAGCCACTGCTTGCCCGTCCTGGGGAGATGCGTCGAGATCCTCCGGAGGGCCTAGCAGCTCCCTCTCTTCTCCCTCCCGCGGCTCCTCCTCTCGACTGCCCCTCAAAGGGGCCTGGTCGTAACGGGCTCGTCTCGCCGTCTCCAAGTTCAGCTTTTTCCTCAGGATGGTGTCGAGGTAACGTCGACCCTTTGTCCAATTCGTCTCGTCCTTCATCATGAAGTCCACCGCGTACTGCGGAGTCTTTCCCCTCAGCTCGGGCGTCGCAGAGGCGCGTGCTCCGACAAGGGCCGCGCAGTGCGCGATCGTGTGTTCAACGTCGTCCGCGTCCCCGAAGGAACTCTTGATAGCTGCTGCTACTGAGCTTGCCTATGTCTAAGTGACCTGACTTTTCGATCTATCCGTTAGAATTCAACTAAGCACCAATTTTTATTATTGGTTATTGTCATCGGTATTGTTTGAATGGCTGTGCAAGCGCCAGCTGTGAGCAACTATGCGCGCACTGCACGCCAGTCACCTACCAACATACCAATTGGCCAGCGATACGTTCTATGCTAAACCTTCCACCTCTTCATCGCCCATTTACATTAACTTATCTTCGTGTTCGTTTAAAAAGCACATTATTCTATTCTACGACTCAAACTGACTACTGCGCAACCTTATTTTCTATTTTTTTTCATTAGTATGAGTACTGCTATTGAATACCTTATAATTACAGTAGTGGTAGTTTGATATAACTATGCATATATACTAATGCTGAATATATATGAACTAAACTGAATTATTAAATTATTTATACGACTGATTGGGCTCTCGATAAATACGTGTATGCCTACACTGTTACGATTGCGATCACTGAATAAACATGTGCTATATATAGGAACAAATGGTGGTATGTCTTGAATGTGCTGTGTGTATCTTAGATTGTAAGGTGCTTAGCACTATGAAGGCAGTTCCAGGCTTGATTTGTTTAGTTCCATTTCTCAATAGCCTCAAGAGCCAAATGGCCAGCGTCGTTATAATTGAACTAAGCGATCGTTATTTTGGAAATATTGGACCTTGAAGTGCAAAAAATCAAACGCGATTGAATTCGCACTGCGACGTAACGTTAGCCACGACACGGGCGTTTAGTTTCTTATTTAAGGAAACATCATGAGAATGCTGATTAGCAGCTGCATCGCACAATCTTTAGGAAGTCGGCCTTGCTTCGCACGCATATTTCTCTAGCCCAGAGCTTAAACTAAAAAGATTGACTTACAAAGGTTGTAGAGTTCCTTAAGTATCCATATTAGACCTTGCATGAGGTGTATAATTCCTCAAATTGTCATCCTCAAGTTCACGTCAGACGTAAACAACACATTTCTCAACCTGTGCGACGTTACTCAAAATAAAACTGTTATATCTATTGTAGCATAAATAGACTGAACTTTGTTATTATTTTTTATTATTTTCCGTACAGTTTATTTAATATAATTGAAAATTATATATATATATATATATATATATATATATATATGCTCGTCGACCTAGTTGCTCCTTCTGCGCGCAGTAGCCGTTCTATCGCTCCTGCCCGTGAGGAAGTCCTGCCCGCCCCCTGGCGCGAAGGTCCGGGTCCATCCAGTCTTTCATAGTTCCGAGCACTGAGGTCGCGTTACCTCTTTGGATCTCTAGGGACAGTCGCTGGGAGAAGAAGGCGTGCGCCCTCTTGTCCATCGTCGCCTGCTGTAACGCGCCGCCAACCCGAGAGATCAATGTTACCGTGAGGGGCCCAGGGCCACCCTTCGTCTCGAACGCGAATGGCGAAAAGTGGTGCGCCGACTGAGGTCCGCATACTTTCTTATTTTAGAGGTCTCAGCTCGCGAAACGGCAGTCCCCGGACGAGACGCGCCGGGACCGACAAGAGAAGGGGTCAGAGAGTCGGTCACCGTCGCATCCCACACCAGGGAACGACCCTTATAGAAGGGTATCAAAGTCATACCGTCGGAGCGCTTACCGTCGTCTCCTGAAAGCCCAGGTGGTTCCAGGACGAAGGGAATCCCCGCCCTCCGCAGCGATCTTGCAAGTATTTCATTGAGGGCAGTGTGTCTTGGGCGCCGGCCCGCTGCGTGAGCGCAAGACAGGCCGTGTCTGGCGAGTCGCCCGACGGTCTCGCCACAAGAGCATCTGTGTGGCTCAACCAAATCAGCTCCCAATCTCAGGCCAACGCATATCCGGGTGGATTTGTCGTCAAGGCGGATACCCAGTGAGCCAGCGGGTAGTGCATAATAGACTGAACACAATTTCTTCTTCAGGGTACGGCAAGAGAATGTATGAGCCTTGAATAAAAGTTGTTTTATATTGTATCAGGTATACGTAAGTAGAAACACACTCCGGTAAATCAGTGCTTTGAAAACTGTTTTTATCGTCTTTCTGAGAATTTATATGCCAAGTGGCATGGAGCCCACAGTTCGATCAAGTTGTTACTTGCAAGCCGACTGGCGTTTTGTGTTGCTCACATCCGTTTTTATTAGAGAGAAAAAGTTGACACCATAAACGTCTTAAAGGTCCTCCAACGCAATTAACAACGCTCCATATGACAGTTTATCTATAATTTGTAGGTACAGGGGTAAACAGTTTATTCATGAACACTTGAATAAAAAGCCGCTTGGCCCTGAAAAGGAGGCGTAGATCATATGAGTGCGTTGATCTACTCTGCATTTGGCTGGAATCTGCACATTGAGATGGTGTCAGCCTGACGTTACGTTTACGATCTGCTGAAAGCTTGGACATGCCGAAGTATCTACGGTAGTCGCTAATAAATACACCTTCTTATCTGATAGGAGTCATCAGCGGATTGTGCTTATCCGATTTCTCATGCCTAGCGATTACGTTCACACACCGAGACACTTTTCTTGTACTCAACGTTCAACTGACAACAGTCAGGATATCGCACCTATACGTATGTGCGGTGCTATCAAATTGAACTAACCGTAATACTAAAAATATGTAAGAAAGGCTCAGTCACCACAGTTTGTATTTTACTTCTCTTACATTGGTTATGGGACTTACCAGCAGCGTGTGAAGTAATATGCTCGTGCGACTGCCCAAACCTTCGGTAGGCACCAAAAATCTTAGGAACTGCGCTTAAGCATCAACTAACTCTGTTTCTCTGTGTTCTCTTGTGTGCATTTTTTTTTTATCGAAAGTTTGCAACCGCAGCACCCACCTTGCCCACAGCTCTTCCAATTCGAATCGTTGGTGCAGCATATTATGCACCCCATCTACTGAGATGTCTGCGATCTCAGCTTTCTCATGCATCTTTTCGTCGATGATCTCCTATGGCGATACGGCGGACGTTTTCAGCCGTTTTAGCCAGTCGAGTGAGCTCATCTGCAGGTCCGAGACGCGCCTTATCTTTAGTTGATGACCGGTCTCAGTTGACAAATTATCCAGCTATGATACGGGGTCAGCAAGAACTTCGGCTGCTCTTCGCATTGTCTGGGATGGAATTTGCTTAGGCGCAACTGAGCATATACTTGTTTTGCGTAAAAGATGCGCAATCCTTAGAGTATGGACCGGCTGAAATGAGATCTCTGTTGCTCCACGATTTTTTCCACGAAAATTCTCCGGTATTACATATATATCAGAGCATTCCGTGTCGGCAGTCAATATTGATTAAACACGTTTGCCACTGTAGTCTCATCGGACACCACAGTATCTCCTACTTTGAGTTTCACACACTTTTTTTTCGATATGCCACCTAGAACAGGTCTAATGGCATTCCAGGGATTTCTCCTATCCTGAATGGTCTTCTGTACCAGTTCTCCATTAAAATCAAGCCTACACTTTCTTAGAAAGAGCGGTTACTTTGTTCCTTAACTTCCTAAATACAAATCGCTTCACGGCAACATCTGGATTAACTTTAAACTCTTTAAATGCCGATTCTTTTTCATTTATCAGTGCCAGCAATTCCTGAGTGAGTTTACGATCTGCTAAAAGCTTGGATACGCCGAAGTGGTTACGGTAATCGCTGATATGTAAAGTGAACAAAAAGAACGAAATAACGTCACCCATACAGCACTTCCAAAAATGTCGTATTTATGACGTTAAGATTATTGGCTCGGGTTTCAGGCAGGTAGCTTTCTCTATTTTTTTTGTACTGAACGTTCAACTGACAACATATGTATATATCTGTAGATAATGAAACGAACGTGACTATTCTTCAAGAAACCCTCGGTATACTCATGGAATGGTGTAGATGATTAGACCTAAAGCTCTCTGTAAATAAGTGCGCAGTTCTGCACTTCGGTAGCAACAATCCTGCGCATATCTACACATTAGATACCGAACAGCTAGCGGCAAAACCATCAATAAAAAGACTTGGGAGTTCTGACAAGTAATACGCTGAGCTACACACCACTCGGAGAATGCACTGGATAATGCGATCCGTTGTCTTGAAAGACCCTAATCTCTATGTCAAACTTTATAAGCAATATGTCCTACCTGTGATTGTATATGCCTCTCCAGTATGGAATCTAGGATTAAAACATGATAGAAATTTGATAATGACTCTGCAGAAGAAGTTTTTAAAACGTGTTGCTTTTCGTTGTAATACGAGGACTTGTGATATAAAATGTGATGATATTGGTGTTGTTCTAGATGATATTGATAAGGCTACGTTCGTCTCGATTTGTAAATTCCCAGATCGAGCGAACAGATTCTTTGATTCTATTTTGACGAACACAAGAGCCGGGATCAACATACATGCTAAAACTGTTGCCCGACAAGAAATCGTTAACAAACTGTTTGCTTGGCGCAGTACCAGGAACGCGAGTTACGCACAAGCAAATGGATCTGTTCAAATAAAGCCTCTCCTGCTAAAGGGTGTGTAAATATATATATAACAGTCAGGATATCGCGCCTATACGTATGTGTGGTGCTATCAAATTGAACTAACCGTAATATTAAAAAGGTGTAAGAAAGGCTCAGTCATCACAGTCTTTGTTTTACTTTTCTTGCATTGGTTGCCAGTGCAACACATGTCTTGGCACCTATTAGCAGAAAAAGAAGCAAGATATTTCTGGAGGAAAATCTGGATTTCGCCAGGACCTGGGGTGTCATTATCCCGGCAAGAGGAATTGGTGCAGGTTACACCGAGGTTGACCAGAGGGAGCTGAACGAAGAGTTGGATATTGGGCCTCGGGACATGATATGACTGCAGACTCGAGGAGTTGACCCACTGTACACTTCACAATCTGACCACGGTTACAGAGCTACACAGTTCAAATAAGAAGGGCCACCAGGACAGGTTTGTTATGTTTTTTAAATCTTTAAATTTCTCTAGTCTTACGGCGTTGGCTATATTCTCGCTTAGTTTCATTTTTACTTCCATGTATTCCCTCTACAGCTTATCCGCTTGCTCCGTGTCTTTTGGTGTACCGCCTTTCTGTGTGGTCTGGACAGGTGGCTTCTTATTTGCAAACTTCTTTTTAAACCTTCATTCCATCAGGAAATGATCGCGTGACTTGATGCCAAGCTGACAATTGAGTTGTGTAAGATTTGCTTTGCCATTCTAATACCTCGTTCATACGGTAGTCCTACACCGGTTTCCCTCCACTGTTCTAGCCCTTTCGCAAACTCTTGGTTATTATTTTTGTAGTTTTGTTCTGTTTTGTCTTTAATTCGGGTGCCTATTCTAACCGCTAAAAGTTATCAAATTGTAGTCGCTCCCCACATTGTGTTGTTTATCTTTGTCAACACAAATGTTTGCAATCCAGTCCATCTTTAACAAGCGTCTTAATTGTTTCATAGAATATCTTGTTTTTATGTTCT
Organism: Dermanyssus gallinae; assembly: GCA_003439945.1. Classification (NCBI taxonomy): domain Eukaryota; kingdom Metazoa; phylum Arthropoda; class Arachnida; order Mesostigmata; family Dermanyssidae; genus Dermanyssus; species Dermanyssus gallinae. The sequence goes on from QVRM01004526.1 coordinate 145,047, forward strand.
GTATTGCTATGTGGCCTGTGTCCAACTATAATTTAAAAGCAGCCTGGGTTTTTTTCCTATTTCCACTGCTATAAGGTGATTTCCTTCACTTGCCTCAACAATCTCTACACCGGTGATTTTTCCTATCAGTACCCCAACTCCTCCGAATCTATTTTGTGACATTTTTCTGTATACACCTATCCACCTTACATCTTTATGTAACGGTGGAGTTTCTACTTAAACCAAATGTGCCTCAATCACAGCTGGCGCATCCAGACTAATCTTGTTCATTATTCTCTATAGTGTCTCCCATTTTTGTATCATTTTCTTGTTTTTATCCTTCTTGTATATTTAAATGTGCAATATTCAGATTTTGTCTGCCGTCCAAATTGTTCCTCTTTCCCTTCGACGCGTCTTTTTCTCCCTCGCGTCCCTGTGGGTCGAGTTTTAGCCCTCCATCCCCCTTTCCCGCGGTCCCAGCAGTCTCTACTCTTACGTATCCCTACCCCACATTGCTCCCGTACGGTCTTCGGTATTCAACCGCATGTCATTGTTGCAACTGTGCTTCCCCTTCTCCCTCTGCTGCCCTGTTGTTGTTAAATTGGTATATCCCCTGTCCTCCTTCGGTGCATTTTCAGTTCCAGTTGTTGATCCTGTTGTATTCCTTATGGTATTTTTGTCGGTTGATTTCCTGCCAGCCTCCTCTATTGTAGTTCCCTTGCTCCGCTGCCATGTCTGTTGCTCCGTCGTAGCCTTTCCGGATGCTGTGCGATTTCATTGGTTAACACCATCCGTAAGAGTGATCGGATTAATCCTGTCATACCTCTCCTCCACGTGACTGTTGACGCTAGAACTCTCTCCAATTACGTCTACTACGCCAGGTTACCCCGATCGTCTTATACTTGTCGTCCTTCTGTGGTTGCGGCTCTTATTGCTGTTGTGGCCACGGCGGACCTTGCGGGTGTTGTCTGTTCCTCTTCACCCACATAGGGACGTAGCGTGGGGAATCTCGTGGGGCCTTTGGTGGGCGCTGCTTAATCTGCATGCGTTTACGGAGCCCACTGGCCACCTCGAGCGTCATGATCGCCCCTCCAACCGAGCTCACATGGACGTCGTCCTTTGCTAAGAACTGCGCAGCCATTCCAGTCTCGATTATTTCCACCAACGGACTGTCCACCTGCTTGACAGTATCTCGGACGAGCTCGTTGAATTCATCAGCGAGTGCGCGTACCTTTGGTATGCTTGGTACTGTACAGATCGATAGGTTCACTCCTAGCTCGACGCATATGTTTATTGCTCGCTGTACCTCTTTGTTCACACGCATGTGCGCCAGCTGTTGTTGGTGCTCGTCGGTGGCGCTAATTAAATCGTTCAATCTGCCTTGATATACCACCGTTCTCGCGCCTTCGTTCGCCTGAAACCACTTTTCTGTTTCGTTGGCGATGTCCTCGGCCATCACGCCGCCGAAATAGCGAGTGCATTCTTATATCTCCCGACCCAGAAGTCTCCAGTAACAAGTGCTATCTCTATCATTATACCGTCTCTGTCTATTTGCACATTTCCTTCCAGGGCTTTTCGTGATTGGTGCTGTTGCTCTTCTACTCGTACATTCGAGACCATCTGCATCGCTCTGCTCGTGAATTCTCTGCTTCTGTTTTGCTTGTCGCAATGCCGCTCTCAGCCCATTCATTTCCTGCGCAAACCTCTCTTTTTTGTCTTTAACATTTTGTATAAGATTGCGTTCATTTCATTAAGGGTGTCCGTCTCGTTATCATCAGCAGCCCCGAAGTTGTCTTTTGGATGCTGCTGTATCGGTAGGGTCGACTTGGCTTGTATATCGGTTTCCGCGGTTCTTCTCCGCGGCTGCCGTCGGTTTACAATGTGCGCCGGTTTTGTTTTTGTCGGTCTGAGGATCGGAATATTGTCTTCCGTTTTACTTATCGAGATATTTTGATAATCTCTTGATGACCCCGGTTGATACTGGGGTTCATTATTCGGGAAATACTGGTATTTGCATCCTGGCTCGGTTGTATTCGGTAACGGGGTGCTTGTACTATCACTTTCAAATCTACGACGGCCGCATTTCCATTTCATGCTCGCATTTTCCCGCAGCGCCTTTCGTAGTTGCACGCCTCTTAGAGCGCAGCCTATGTTTCGCAGGCACCCATGATGGTGGCACTGGTCACAGACAGAACACTTTACTCCTCTGGTGGCCCTGTCTATAATCTTGTCACAATGGGCGCACAGTTTGTCTTGTTTTTACTGCCGCTATGATCGTCAAACCCTTTGCTGTTGTATGCTGCCATTTTCGTTCTGAGCACCAGCAGACGGTACCCAACAACTCGTCTCTGCCTAGTTACACAGAAATACTTGGTATGAAGAATAGGCTCTGAATACACCGACTTGTCCACAACACTGAATTTAAAATGTATGTGTGTGTAATTCATAACTACACCCTTGCGTAAAAACAACTTTATATCATCGAACTTCAACAAAGCTTTATTTATTTTCGGCATATCAACTTAGTAAAGCACCTCAAATAACGTTTGTAGATTCGGACCTAGTTTGCGGCTTCTATTGTCAGTTAAGTGTAAGCAGGCCCACAGTACCAAGCCTCGCTTGCGCCGCTAAGTCTGATTGTTCAGGTCATCTGAGACAAGCTTTTCCATGTGTAATGTAAAATAAGTGAAATTAAAAGCAATGCCTTGCCTGTACTAGCCTCGGTACACGCACCTTTCCCTGTTTGCTTCTCGAACCAGTGAAGCTCCCGATTTTTAACCCTTGTAGCACCTATCGAGAGCATCGGAACAATCCTCGTCTCGACTCTACTACGATCCGCTCCCTGCGGTGGAGCAGATCGTAGTACGGTCGAATTCCAATCCAGGTATGCTGAATACTACATGCATATATAGTATTCAGCATACTTGGATGGTTCAATGAGGTATGCTCAATACTACATATGCACCACGTTACGTTATTTATATATATATATATATATATATATATATACAAGGTGTGACTGAAATATTTTTAGAGCGATGCATGGAATCTTTCGAAGAACTCATAAGGTCGGTCAGAAGATTCTACATGGTCGCTTAGAAGAGAATTCGCCATAATGAAGTTATTTTATTAACCTTCACGCCCAATACCTTAAAATCATTACCTTATGACCACTTACAGCGCTCTAAACATATTCAGGCAAATGCGCATTTCATGACGATCATTTTGGTACCAAACTTATGGGAATGCGAGCTGTGGTTGCAACCACATCTCGCATTGCCATAAGTTTGGTACCAAAATGATCGCCTGAATATGTTAGTTTAGAGCGCTGTAAGTGGTCGTAAGATAATGATTTTTGGGCGTGAAGGTTAATAAAATAACTTCATTTTAGCGAATTCTCTTCTAAGCGACCATGTAGCATCTTCTGACCGGCCTTATGAGTTCTTCGAAAGAAGCAGAATTTTCTCACGAACACGGCGGTGTGTTTAGCTTCTGTCTAGGAAACCTGGTTGTCTCGCAACAGCACATTCTATGCTTCTATGTCGGGCAAAAACACCAATGTCACAAATTGTAGTAATTTAACTCTCATTCCGAAACAGGGCCTCTTAGAGACCATGTTCCATTGGAAAAAATATTTGCTTTAACGAGCTCTACAATTCCATGCATCGCTCTAAAAATCTTTCAGTCACTCCCTATATATATATATATATATATATATACAGGTCGACAGGACAAAATCAAAGAGATAAACGGCAACTCTGAAACTAGAAGTCGAACGTCCCGGCATGTCACATACCCATTTGAAGTACTTTCTTGCGATTTACAGATATGGGTCATGTTATAACTCATCAAATAAAAGGTATATATATATATATATATATATATATATATATATATATATATATATATATATATATATATATATATATATATATATATATATATATATATATATATATACAGGTTCATTCATATCGTTATGTACTTCTTGCGAGGTTTGGTAAAACTCGGCAAGAAAATATTTTTTTCCAATGGAAGGAGAACGCTTAAACGTCTTGCTTAGGAGAGAGAGTGAAGTTTATAAAAGTAGTTATTCTGCCATTTTTCTCCTACATAGTTGTGCGAAATCTACGTTTGCGGGAGAACCAGTTCACGTTCATAAAGGAACCGATTATATCGGCGTGTTCGGAGGAAAATTCTGCACAAGATTCGGAAGTCACCTCACTTGCTTGCGTAGCGAAAAGCGAATAACCAGATTAAGAAACGTCATAAAAAGTCAATATTTTACGTTAACGCCTATTTATAAAAAAAAATTAAATAAACACATTTTGCCGTAAAAATTTGCCAAGACGTTTCCGCCCCTTCCTTTCACTAGGAAAAAATATTCTCTTGCCGAGTTCTATCAAACCTCAAAATATGTACCTAACTTTCTCATACGCCGTATGCAAGTATGCATGCCTTCGCTTTCGATATGGCTATCGAAAAGCTTAGTTACTTGACAACTACGTAACGCAGCACCATCACTTTGGTACAAAAATGGTGGGCATTAAACTAAATTTGCTATTGCGTGCGACTGGTCTTTTGGACATACATTTTTGGTCGTAATGGAAAAAGTTTACGATTTTTCACGAAAAAGCGTTAACTTAAGACATAACAACATAATGACTTTTTATGACTTTCCTCAACCTGGCTATTCGCTTTTCGCTACGCAAGCTAGTGAAGTGCCTTTTGTTGTGCAGACTTTCCCTCCAAACACGCCGGTATAATCGTGCGTTAACTGGTTCTCCCGCAAGCGTTCGCACAACTATGCAGGAGAAGAAAAGGCAGAATAACTATTTTTATAAATTTCACTCTCTCTCTCTCTCTCAAAAACAAGACGTTTTGCGTCTTTCTTCCATTGGGAGAAATGATTTTCTTGCCGAGTTCTACCAAACATCGAAATAAGTACATAACGATATGAATGACCCGACTGCGGCAGGGTGAGTCTCTATAGGGAAGATGCCCTATGATATCGGTTAATGTATTAACCGTGCAATACAGTCGCATATTTTCTGTTCTTGTGTGCAATTTTCAATTTTAGACTATCGAGTAAGGCGAGCAGCGGTTAGATGAAGGCGCTGCTTGATTCTACAGTGCTAGAGCAGTAGTTTTTCACGGGCTAACTGCAGCAGCCCAGTAAATCGACCAGTATATGGAGCTGGCGCAGGCCAGCTTAAAGCCATACAACAAGACAGCACCCTGTGCGTGTACACGCACACAATGCCAGCCCTGTAATCATACACCACACGTGCAACTTTCTACATAGAAGAAAAGTTTGCCAGTCCGACATTCACCGACATGACCGGTAGGTACAGTTTGTTCATTCAAGACGCTCAATCCCCAAATAACCGAAGTTTAACGTGAATATTACCAGGATTCCTATACGGACCAGTATTCCTATACGCAACAAACACAATCAATTCCGACCGATCTCAGAGACGAATCTGGCACCGTTTAGGATGCCAGCACGTCGCAATGTCAATAAATGATGATATGATATTGTAACGTTGTCTCGCTACGCCAAGTTAGCTGGGGATGCAAGCTCAGCAGGACGGTTACTACAACACGAGAGGCTCGGAGTAATAAGTGAAAACACACAGCGTAGAGTCTGACACGCAAAGTTAGCGGACGGAGAATGCGTGGTTAGCATCCTTCTCCCGGGCTATTTATTGGCTCCAGTGACGCTCCAGTGGCGTTCGTATAGTACTAACGTTAAAAGGTTGACTCGAATCTATGATGTTGTTGATCAGTCGGATTACACACACTTCTCTCGGCGGTGCACGTTGTCTTTGGTGGTGGTGGTGATGATGATGCCGATACTCTGGACGTAGCGCGGTCCGTGGTGCACGATTGTGCACGTGCCATGTGGTCGTATGCACACAGCTGGCTGGTTGTGAATCGAGTTGTCTCGATGCTGTGATGGCTGTTGCCGATTCCTGGTGAGGCCAGATGCACGTTTGACAATGTTGTGGTGTCGCCTCACCGTGCTGCTGTTGAAGATGGTGATGGTGGAGGTGGTGGTGCCGTGGTTGGGGACAGACGATTCTCCGACCGCTTAATCGGCTTCCCGCTGTCATCGGCTGCCAGTGCTGTATGTAGGTCGTTGACGCTGGAGTTGTCTTGGGTGGTTGGTTGGTCGGCCTGCTGACGTCATAATTGGCTGTTGGCGTCTCAGTGACTGGCGGTTCTGTTACTACGCTGTGGTTGGCTTCTGTTACTACGCTGTGGTTGGCTTCTGTTACTACGCTGTGGTAGGCTTCTGTTACTACGCTGTGGTAGGCTTCGTTACAATACTACATGACGTCCATTTATTCTTAATTGTAGTAGTTTCTCATTTGTGTTACAACTTCATATAACCACATGGCTAATGCGAAGCGTATGTACAAGTTGCAGTAAGACAATTGTAGCTCCATCAGTATTCTTAATAAATTGAACTCTTCGCCATATATATATATATATATATATATAAAGTGTGTTGCAAAAAATTAGCAACTCATGTTTTTTGCTGATAATTTCGGCTTGGTTTATTTGAATTTTAAGCGCATCATGTACATGACGAAACACGAGTATGGTGTTAATTTCGTTGCAATCTCACAATCGGTTCATACGAAAAATAAAAAAGTGTGAAAAAACAGTGTTGCAAAATATTAGCAACAATAACGCCTTACGGCGTATTCGATTCTTAGCAGGGCTGTATGACTTATTTGATACTACATATTCTATTTTTGAAACGGGGTTTTCGTCCCTTCTTCTGAATCAAATCGTAAACTTGGTCTTTCATGGAGTTAATGAGCTGTTGTAAGTACGAAAGTGGAATATTAGTCTATGCTTGCTGGACAGCTTCTTTGAGGTCCGACAAATTATCATATTGTCGACCATTTGCGTAAATATGCTTTGCCAAATGTCCCCAAAGATTTTCGATGGGATTCAGGTCTGGACTCAATGCCGGCCAGTCAAAAAGTGGCACTCCTTGTTCTTGAAAAAAGGCTATAGTGCTAGCCGAGGTATGAAACGTGGCGCTGTCTTGTTGAAAAACTGCGTCAGGTCCCCCAATTCTTTTGAAATGGGCTTCTAACTGGGAACCGACGATACGCTGGTACTTGTCGGAATTGTTTCGGTCCACAATCGCGACTAGATCGAACTTCCCATTATATCCAAACGCGCCCTAATATTTCACAGAACCACCACCGGCCACACGTTTCGAGAACCATTTAGGTTCCTTCCGTAAGTCGTGCCAATAATACTGACAGCCGTCAGGGCCATCGAGATTAAATTTCTTTTTATCCGAGAAGACGATGTTTTTCCACTCGTTATCCCAAGTTTGGTATCTATGCGAAAATTCACGCCGTGCGACAATGTGCTTCGCTTGCAGTTGCGGTATAAGCTTCCTTTTCGCGTATCGCGCGTTTTTGTCAGAACTTAACACTCGGTACACTGTGGATCGGTGCACTGGCACTCCCAAAGTAGTCCTGATTCTGGAAGAAAACATTTGGTCATGAGTAGCCAACTATATGATCCTTCGCCGATCTCGAATAGTCAAAACTGGCTTACGCCCACTGTTAGATCTGCACCTTTGGTTCCCTCCAGGCTGTAAGAACCTGCTGATGGCGCTCTTATGCCGTCCTCATCTGGTTGCTATAGCAGTTACTGTATGACCGAGCTCAGCATATGCCTCAATTCTTGTATTTTCGTTATCCGAGAGATCCTTTGTACGACCCATGGTTTAAACATACGCTTCGCCGTTAGTTTGGAACAACGACTAAGCTGTAGAACATTTTGCAGCTATAGAACGATTGATTTAGCCAGACAATATTCCTGACATTTGATCCCCGGGATCGAATATCAGCTGTAGTATCGACTATCCTCTACAAACAAGAGCTGTGTCGTTAGCATGTTATTGTTGCTAATATTTTGCAACACTGTTTTTTCACACTTTTTTATTTTTTGTATGAACCGAGTATGAGATTGCAACGAAATTAGCACCATACTCGTGTTTTGTCATGTACATCATGCGCTTAAAAAAATCAAGCTATTCAAATAAACCAAGCCGAAATTATCACAAAAAAACATGAGTTGCTAATTTTTTGCAACACACTTTATATATACAGGAATATTTGATCAACGATATATGGAATTGTAGATCTCGTTAAGGCAAATATTTTTTTCCAATGGAACATGGTCTCTAAGAGGCCCTGTTACGGAATGAGAGTTAAATTACTACAATTTGTGACATTGGTGTTTTTTCCCGACATAGGAGCATAGAATGTGCTGTTGCGAGACAACCAGGTTTCCTTGACAGAAGCTAAACACACCGCCGTGTTCGTTCTGCTTCTTTCTAAAAAAAAACTCAAAACAAAAACTCATAAGGCCGGTCAGGAGATGCTACATGGTCGCTTAGAAGAGAATTCGCCTAAATGAAGTTATTTTATTAACCTTCACGCCCAATACCTCAAAATTATTACCTTACGACCACTTACAGCGCTCTAAACTAACATATTCAGGCAATTGCGCATTTCATGACGATCATTTTGGTACCAAACTTATGGCAATGCGAGCTGTGGTTGCGGAGTAATTACGATTTTTTGGTGGGATGTCCAGATTAAGTGCATGTAAAATGACGCGCTGCGGCTGTCGCGCGACACGTCGGCGGTAGTGAACGTCGCCACACAGTCATTTTACATGCACTTAATCTGGACATGCCCTCCGAAAAATCGTAATTACTCCGCAACCACAGCTCGCATTGCCATAAGTTTGGTACCAAAATGATCGCCATGAAATGCGCATTTGCCTGCTAATATGTTAGTTTAGAGCGCTGTAAGTGGTCGTAAGGTAATGATTTTGAGGTATTGGGCGTGAAGGTTAATAAAATAACTTCATTTTGGCGAATTCTCTTCTAAGCAACCATGTAGCATCTTCTGACCGGCCTTATAAGTTCTTCGAAATAAGCAGAATTTTCTCACGAACACGGCGGTGTGTTTAGCTTCTGTCGAGGAAACCTGGTTGTCTCGCAACAGCACATTCTATGCTCCTATGTCGGGCAAAAACACCAATGTCACAAATTGTAGTAATTTAACTCTCATTCCGAAACAGGGCCTCTTAGAGACCATGTTCCATTGGAAAAAATATTTGCCTTAACGAGCTCTACAGTTCCATATATCGTTGATCAAATATTCCTGTAATACCCTGTATGAATAAATATATAAATACTACAGTTACAGTAATATCTGTATACATTATCACCGTAGTACCTCGTGTTATTACAATTATTTATCTATAGATTGTGTACATGATTACATAGTTCTGGTTTAATCACTTAAATAGACGAGAAAGGGTGGAATCAAGCTATCCCCTTTGCTGTTGCCGTCGTACTGAATTCTACATTCCCGGCTGACCTAGCATAACGTTCTCATTCATTACACTGTAAAACATCATCGCTACAAGATAAACTGCAATTAAAGATTTCCTTACATATTGCACGTACGTATGTAGGTTTATACTCGTGCATGACGCACGCATGTCATTCTTTCACGCAAGGTAAAGTATCTTTTTGCGTCGCGAAAGAGCATACTTTGTCGATGAGACAAATTTTTTTTAACTCGTGCTAAACTAAGTGTGCAAGATCAAATAATGTAGGTGAAAAATGAAAAAAAACACTACATTTCTAATGCTTATTATTCGCTTTTGTATATATTTTTATACGAGATTTACTGGATAGTCTTGGACCACAACGATGTCCAGCGAAGTACCATTAGATCGGCATGTGTTGGCGTTTCTGTCAATTACCTGTCATACTAAAAAAAAAATATATATATATATATATATCTCGTCTTGAAATCTCGCGACTAGTGTGGGGCTTAAAAACCCACGAAACCCGGATTCCTCCCCATCCTCCCTACCGAGCCTGGGAGTGTGGGGAGAAACCCGGGTTTAGTGGGTTTGTGAGCCTCCACACTCGACACGCAGGCTGCTAGTGACCCATGTACGTTATGCATTCTTAAGAGCGTCCAGAAAAACAAACAAAAATGTCTCGAAGACTCTTCGAGACCATCCTTCGTCGACCTATCACAGGTGTTGCATATTGGAAGGCTGCACGTAGAGCTTGTATCTTGCGTGCCATGATGATGATGATCTTTGCCTGTTAGCACACCGCTCTCCCCCGCCCTGTTCGCGCACAGTCACGACACCGGCCGTCAGCTCTATAAAAGGGATGCGCGCCATTCCACCTACCCCAGAGATATCTCGAGTGTTTAGCGTAACGTGTGCTCAACCATCCCCCTCAGCCCGACGTCGGGCCAGCGACAGCAGCGTGAGCGTAGCAGTGATACAGCACTAGGGTGGTAAGTGAAACAAGCAAGCAGGCGCGGGTAGATTCATATATATATATATATATATAATGTTAAGCAATTGTTTATATCTAGCGCAGTGTTATTAAGTGTGTAAGTTCCGGCGGCGAAACGGCTTCGCGCTAACCGTCGGGACATGGCGTAAAGTAAGCTAGGCAATAATACGAAGAGATGCGGCCTTCCGTATTGCTCTTTTTCCTATCGTGAAACACAATAAATAAGAATCAGTGTCAGTGAAGCCGCGCATTTCCACTGCTTATATTCTACGGTTCCTTCGACAACACATGCCATCTGATCAGTGAGTGGCCGCTCATTGTCGCGACCGTGTTCTTCAATGCGTCTCTCGTCTGCGAATTTATCCTGTCCTGAAGGGCCACGCGAATTGTATCTCCCACCTGCTCTGCGTCCACGACCTCAACGAGGACGTGGAGGAGCAGCAGGTCTGCAGCTACCATTGCTGACTTGGTGTCCACCACCCCGTTTAACTTGTTGTCGACCATTACGAAGAGGAAGACATCGAGGACGGAACGTCAGTATCCATAACACCGTCATCTGATGATGATAATTCGTCTCGCATGTGTCACAAACCAAAAATATACACATATCTCTCTCTAGGCTATATGCTTGTCTATGTTACATAACTGATGTGTCTATGTCGCTAGTGGAAGGTTTCATGTAGTCGATTTTGCCCTGTTTACTTCTGCGCTGCAGATTGCCCGATACATACAACATGCATGTGCCTCCCTACAAAGAAATGCGCATACATTCCTATAGAGATAAAAAACACAGGACAGAAGATATCAAATCGATAAGCTGTGGCACACAAGGCGAAAGGGAAACTTGCAATGGCTGTTTACTGTCATGCTCTTTGTGCCAAGTTAGTATTTGAAGTCAGACTTGCCGAATGACGACTTAGTGCATGACCTAGCACAGATTCTTTAAGTATAGTGCCAACAACAACAACAACAAAGCTCATGTTGTTGTTGTTGTTTCTTTTCAAGCTAGATTGGCTTCAACACAAACGCTTGTAAACAACAGCTAGAGAAGGAAAACAGTAACAGCGTGGAAGCTACTTGGTCGCAAACGACAGCAACATCAGTTTTTTTTGTGGAGGAGGGTTAAATGCAGTTACGCACTACTGCTACGAGTAGGAAAATTCGGTTTCCATCTCGAGCTGTGTGGGACTCGACCCCAGCGGATGGATGTTACGCCGCTGAGACCCATACCCACAAAACGCACCTCCCCCCTTAAGCTTCACTCTCTGATGGCCCAGGGCTCCATAGAACAGTGCTATGAGCAGCAACACCAGTGCTATTTCCACTACTGTATATATATATATATATATATATATATATATATATATATAACTAAACATGTATATATGTGCGCTTGTGGTCCACATATAAATACTTAACTATCAATTGACAAAAAGAAAATCTTAAATGGTGTTGCTGTTGTTCGTGAGTTGCTTTTGCGCTGTTAATGGCTGCCTTCACTGACTTATATACATGTATATAAATATATATGTATATATATATATATATATATATATATATATATATATATATAACAATGTTAGCACTTTGGAGTGGACAATTGTCTCCGCGCGGACGTGTGATCACGGGTTCTCTAACCCAGGGTTAGCCCAGTTCAAATTTGTGCCCCGAACAAACGCTGCATTTCCTCGTTGAATGTCGAGCGACAGCCTCTGACGCAGGAATTCGGATGCTTTCGAGTCTCCTGTCGAAATATTAAGACATCTACCGAAGTCTCAATCTTTCGACTTATTATTAACTCATCTTATGACTATAGGAGCTGCAGGCCCCCTTACGTTCAAGCTGATTCAAAGCCAACGAACAAAATTCGTGCGGATAATCAGCTAACCTAGAGGCATGACCCGCTCGGTCCGCACCTGCACCGACCATCGAAGGGGCTAATGAGTCGTTACAGTTGCGTCCCAAACAAGCATGCGGCCACCATCTTTTTATACTGAGCTGCGTTGAAATCACCCCCAATTACGACTTGGCGGTGGTTTTGTTTTATGATCGACGTTGTCAATTCTTCTAAGAACTTTTTAAGAACCTCGAACGTTTTAAGAAACGTTCGAGGATATGTATATTGAGTAAATGGCCACCTTATCTATGGTGATAAAAGAGAAGTGCACTCCTCGGTCTGCTCCAGTAGGGTAGACATCCGAGGTGGTTCGACGTACAGCTGAGAACTCGTTCGATGCGTGCATAGCCGCTGCGTGTAGCAGACTTTTGGAGGGTTCGGAGGCCAGGATAGAATCTATATCTTCAGAAGCGGTATAAAGAAGTTCCATGTTTAACGCCGGGGCGGACCTATTTAGGTTGACTTATAAAAACTTAAGATCCATGGTTCTTTGTTGTTTTCCGGAGTGCCTCTACTCGTTGCTTATAGGCCGGGCATTGCATGGAGGTTGCGTAGTGTCCGTCTTGCTGGCAATTGTAACAGTGCGGCAGAGCCCTACAGTCCCGGACCACATGCCCTGCCTTCCCGCACTTGTAGCACAAAGGGTTTGTGGGAGGTGGGCTTGTGCAGGCCCGCGTTTGGTGCTCAAAGCTGAGACACTTTGAGCACTTGGGATACATTTGCCAGTTCGTCCAGGCGGCAGCGAGACCAGCCGATCTGGATGTGTCCACGGCGCTGGTGCCGCGCTGCCGCAACTACTACTACTACTACTACAACAACAACTACTACTTCTACTTATACGACTGTGTAGCGTTGGTTAAGTTGTTAAGTTAAACATTGTTAAGTACTGCTATTTACTTTGTAAGTAAGTAATTTATTTCGCCTATAGTATAAGTACAATTATTTACCGCCACCACAACTACTGCCACGTTATTTAGTAGCAATTGCACTTAATATAACATCGCAACAGACAGAGAAAGGGAATAGCAAAAGCAACGTGCATCGTGCATCGAGCAGCCGATGATGGATACAACGCAGCCTAACGCAAGGGCAAAACAATGCATGCGTATTTTGCGTCAGTCAGCGCAACAGGTTCATAATATTCCGATTCAGCTGCAGCAACAGGAACAGCGAACAATATCCAGTCGTTGAAGGAGCAGCAGTAGTAGTAATAGTAGTATTAACAGCTGAAATAGCTGTGATAGTTAGCTGTTTATTATACCTATAACTGGATGTATACTAACTATTGTTGCTTTTATTGTTATTGATGCTGTTGTTGTTGTTGTTGCTGCGTGATTGCACTAGTTTTCGTAGTTGTTTATCTATTGCTGCCTCCTACGTGTGAGAGGAGGATGCTGGAATAACACTCTCTCTCACACATGCAGACACACACACAGACACACAAAGACAAAGATGGATTGCTGGCATACTTTCACTGAAGTATTACCGCAAACATCCCGGTCATGTAGGTTAGGGGATCACTAGGGTTTTCAGTGGGGGGCTGAGAGTTCCACACTACCCAGACCAAAGGGTGTGCATAATGCATTTTTGTTCCTGGTTCCCTGTACAAAAAACAAGATTGTTGACATACACGCCAAGTTGGCAGGCTAACCGCTTCCCGACTCAAACACGAGTCGATATCTTATCTTTTTTTTTTGCAGTTAACAACATACTTTCTTCGTAAGCACTCACTGGACACATTTAGTCTCATCATCATCATCATCGTTATCATTATCCGACTACCCAATTATGACAACAGTGGGGCGTCAACCGACATGCAAGCGATCTTCTTTCGCCCCTATTTCTTAATTAACCACACTGATTGATAGCCGTTAATGTAAAACATAAGGCATAATCTGCACTGACCCACGAACAACATAGCAGAAAGACAAACAAACGTAATCGATACGCACACACGCATATCGATTAAGGTTTTTCGTTGTTTTGTTTTATAATGGGAAGTTTCGGGGAATGCATGACACACATGCATCGCGGGCAGCTAGCAGTGACTAGTGTGGGGCTCACAAATCCACTAGACCCCTGGGTGTTCTTCGCTCCCCCCTCCCATCCTCTTCCCGTCAGACTCTACGTAGTACCATAGCCTTATTTCGATAATTTCGATTAGGGTCACAGTACCTATTTCCACGATGTGCATACGCTAATATGATACCCCGACCCGACGAGAGGTTACCGTAGTGAAACACTAAATACAAACTGATATATTTCATTCCTTCTCTGAAAATCAATACGAACCTGCTTTCAACCTGCTTTAAGCTAGTTTTGACGAGTTTCGACAATCGAATTATGCTGCTAACCTATGTTACTTAGCTCTTAGTCATACATGTGTTTAACTACATTTATTATTATCGATAACACATTATTGAAACATATTTAAAATTATGAAGCATTTGAGTGTTGCGTATATATATATATATATATATATATATATATATATATATATATATATATATATATATATATATATATATATACATATTTATATATATGAACAACATCATAAGTCATAGGTTTAAGTCACAGATGACACAACCTTGTTAGGTGCCAAGTTTTTGCTACAGCCCAATACGCAGATGTATAGACACGCACTTATAGTAGAATATTTCTTTTTTTTGCATGTCGCGTAATTTAAACATATATATATATATATATATATATATATATATATATAACTGTTTCGATTTCAAATGTACAAATTTTCAGGTGTCTAATCTATGCAGCGCTCCGTTGTCTCGGTCACCACGACCTCAGACGAAACATCGGAGGCAGGTGGGCAACACAAACGTGACGATTCGGCACCTCCACCACTGTAGACTTCGTTACGGTGAGGTGTAGAGCCGAAGGCCGAAGCTAGCCATCATCTGCACTTGTCGCACTCGATGCCCTCGATCGAGTGGCGAACATAGAAAACAGGAGCCGCTGGCGAGGTTCTAGGTCTCCACTGCGCGAGGACCCGTGCGGGCCGTTAAGATGGTTTGTCGGCGTCTCGAGCGCATAGGAGGATCCCGGTTGTACACTTGTGCCTCGTGCGACACCGAGCTTACCAAACGGAAAGAGCTTATCTCGAAGAGGTTCACAGTAGCGACCGGCAGGGCCTATCTATTCAATCGGGTTGTTAACCTCAATTGCAGGTAGGCTTGCTGTCTGGCTTCAATTTTTTTTTCGGCTAGAATTACTAAAGTACTAAACGAGAAGAGGAGGTTTTCTAAAAAGGCTTTGGCTCTACCTATGAACCGAATGTTCCGGTCAGTGTATTATTTGATTGGACACCTATGTTCACGTATATAAATAAATGTATATACCCTGCATATAAATATATATATATATATATATATATATATATATATATATATATATATATATATATATATAAATATATATATATATATATATATATATCACCAGATTAAGGAAATTAATAAACAGTCGATATGTTGTTATGTCCCACGTTGAAGCTTTCGCGTGCAGAATCGTAATTTAGTCTCAGGCAATTGCAAATTTAATGCCTAGCATTTTTGTGCCAAAGTTGTGGTGCTGTCCTACGTAGTTGCCGAGTAACTAAGTTTCTTCGACAGTTTTATTATTTATTTCGATTGTTTTATTATGCATTTTATTAACACCCGGGCTGGGTAAGTGTGTTTATGTTACATCAGAGTGTTTCGATACAATCGTCAATCTAGCGTTTTGCCAGTTCTGCTATGGACCGAACCGCCGGACATACTGCGGCGTGGTCCATCACATACATGTAGGTAATAATATAGGTACATATTTTGAGGTATGGTAGAACTCGGCAAGGATATATTTTTCCAATGGAAATATGGGGCGGAAACGTCTTGGCAAAAGTTTAAAGTTCTAAATGTGAAAGCTTCAGCGTAAAACGTAACAACTATGGCTGTCGAAAAAACTTAATTACTCGGCAACTACGTTATCCAGCACCATAATTTGGTACGAAAATAATGGGCATCAAATTTGCTATTGAGAGTACTGGTTTGGTCGTACATTTTTTAACGTCAGACATAACAACATATAGCCAATTGTTGGCATAAATTTGGGAGACTCTATCAGGGCCGAGAAGACCGTTATACGCAATATCTATAGATCTGAAAGCTGCCATTAGCGCCACAAAGTAGGATTATAGAAAAAATAGACTTGGAGGAAGTTCTGTATCGTTTACAAAAACTCTTAAGCACCATTCTTGGGAAGAGTACAGTATACATCAATAACCGTATTGGGATTATAGGAAAAATAACACAGACTACAGGAGTGGCCCAAGGTGACAGACTTAGCCCATTGCTTTTTTTTGTACTATTGGGAGGGCTACCCAACCGGGTGAGGCTGGAGCGGTCCCGAGAGTGGGCAAGTACTTTAATGTATGCAGATGGCAGGAGTTTATTTAGAGTTAAGCAAGAACTAGAACGGCTAATTGATTATATGGACGAGATGGGACTTAGTATTAGCTGGCAAAAAACAGTAGCAGTAAAATTTCGGAGAGGAGGTCGATTGACGAAAGACGACAATCTTCGAGCCAGGGGTAATGTTGTACTTTCCGAAAGCAGAGTAGGAAAAGCCATTAATTAAAAACCCGCGAATGTTATCAATACATACCCCGTGCGACCTTTTCAAGATTAAAGTAGCAACATTTGGTATATCACTTATATAATGACACAGGAATTATGAGTACGAAGGGGTTTACCTAAGACCACGGTATTCGTGGCCTACACTATGAATTGGGGGAAAATTAAAGGACATAGACATAGGAATATACACGACGATAGCAATGAGAAGTACAGCCTGGCGAACAGCCGGATATAAGAATAGACATCTGACTACGGCATTTGCAGCCCACGGGTTCCATCACGTGTTATGCAGCACACAAGAGTTCCACAATCTTCAGGAGTGTTGTAGATGCGCGAGATGCTTAGAGCATCGCGATAGAAACCACGCCGCAGCATGTCCAGCAGTGCAGACAATAGCTGAATTTGCAACATGAGAGAAGATCCTGTGACTTAGAAAAGCCACTAATTAAGACTGAAGTACTTGGTTATAATTTACCCAGCCTGGGTGCTAATAAACCATAATAATAACAACATATCGATTTTTCTTAATCCCTTTTTGCTTTGCACGAGCTTGCGCCGGGTGTCATTCAGACATTTATCATTATGTGATTTTTTTAATGTGACATAATCATGTGTGATCTCGTATACTATGTTGCTAATTAACGTTAAATATGCGTGTTAAGCGTGCATTATGTTTATTCAGCGTAGTCATTGCCTAGTGTGTAGAGGCTTAGGCTAGTGTATCAGGAACTGAGTATTACAATATCATCCACATTGTCGTCACGATAAGAAGGAAATATCGCTGTTTAACAAAAACGCTATGCTTGTTGTTTCTGTTGTCATGGGGGGTCGTGCACCTTTTACAGCGAAGCCCGGGAGACAGAGATGTTGACAGGGTGGTACGTCGTTCGCGATGTGTTTTGCAAGAACTGCGATGCCAAGCTGGGCTGGAAATATGTGTTTGCGATGGAGGACGCCCAGCGTTACAAGGAGGGAAAGGCGAGTCGTCCGGATAGAAAATAGATGCAAGCTGGCACACTTTCGTAGAGTCATACGTAAACATGTACAGACATAAGCTAATGTTGCTAATACTCACAGCATGTCGAGCCCGGTGGCGTGGTGAACTAAGTCTGCGCCTCGCAACCGGAGGAGACACATAGGTGCGCGGGTTCGAGCCCCACCGTTGCACATTTGTGTTTATGGGGGTCCGTCTATGAAGCAAGGTGAAAAACAGTTCCGTGGGCGTTAACTCTTGACTGAGGATTAGCGCGAAAACTTTACTTTAATTCTCAATTTGTTAGAACCATTTTCGTGCATCCTTTCTTCGGCGTCTAATATTTATCTTCATAGCGTTATGCGCTATTGAATAGAAAAGAACTGAGGAACTTTCAAGCAGAGTTTGAGAGAAGGAGGAAGCGAAAGCATTGGGCGATCCCGAGGAATAAACAATTATTATACTATAGTCGATCATTACTATAGTTATAGATTATATTATTATTATTATTATTATTTTATAGTTAATCGAGTTAACGACAACATTATTTTGATGTAAATAAACGGCAATAATAACAGACAACGGTAATGAACATAAAGTTGCTTAATTATTATAAACGTGCAAACGGCGTCTTATACACGTTTAATGCTACATGCTGAACAATAGAAATGATGTGGACAACTAGCAAAACATATATGTATATAAATAGATAGATACATTTTGTATTTGAATATATACCAACATATGCTTTGCTTGTTGACCTTTTATAGGTGATTCTGGAACGGGCTCTAGTGACTAAGAGACATGGCTACGAGGATAGGGAGGTTATAAACATGTAGTCATAACAACGCAACGGCAATGACGACAAATTCACATACAGTTGTTTTACATATAGAAAATATAAAAGCGGACACTACTCGTGCAAGCGAAATGCTGCAGGTTGAACAGTAACGACAATGGGAACAGCTAGCCAGAAAGCCGCCAGCACTGCGCCACCTACGGCATGTGCAAACTGAACTGCGGCCATCAAGATACCACACAAATGATTTCATACCATAGTTCCCTGGGTTGACTGAGCTATTTAGATTGACTGCTGGAGAATGAATGTTTGTATTCATCCGGCCAAGGCTGTCACTATAAGCAGTGCTCGTGTTCTAAGCCGCTTTGCAATTGCGCTAGTGTTTACTAACTGTCAGTCACCGCGCTATGCACGGCTGATACATGATGAACAACAACGACATCATCATCACCTAAACAATGAACGCGGTGGATTGCATAATCGCAATGTGTACGCGCAAACGGGTGAATTGTGCAATTGCCCATGGCCGGCTAGTTTTGTTTACGGATCGGAACACTAGGGGGCATTCATTCATTCATAGTACGCAATTTACGCAAACAAACCTTATGTAGTATTCATCACATCGTACTATCGCCGCCTACGCTTAATGGCTAGCAACTGCAGTAACACTACATACAGTACAGCCTGAAGAAGGTAGACAGTTCGAAGTGGCAGTAGAGTTTGAGCACGGAAGAGCGAAAAGAAAAGGAGCTATGAGAACGCAGTTGTGGCGATCGTGGAATGGAGCAAAATCATTCACTTGCATTTTCACGGGCGCCATATGACTTGCACTTGGAGTTTGGCATATTTCGTTCTTTCGTCTCTGCTACTGTGTTACTTGTCGGTGGCCGCATTAAGAGGTTTAGTGAGCAGCCGTGGTTTCTGTTCACCAGGAAAGCCGAAACTGGCCGGAATGTCTGTTGTCTTTTCTAACTCTATATTCGTCTACCGGTGTAAGTCTCCGGCTGATTTACGTTGTTTTTACTGGCCACTCTTGTTCATCGCGATCACTTTTCATCACGTTCCAGTTTCTCGCTGGCAAATCTGAACTGTTGATAGCGCGCTTTTAAAATTAATGTCGAAGGTGAGCTGCTGCTACTGAGCTTGCCTATGTCTAAGTGACCTGACTTTTCGATCTATCCGTTAGAATTCAACTAACCATCAATTTTTATTATTGTTTGTTGTTTTCGGTGTTGTTTGAACGGCTGTGCAAGCGCCAGCTGGGAGCGATTATGCGCGCACTGCACGCCAGTCACCTACCGACATACCAACTGGCCAGCGATACGTTCTATGCTAAACCTTCCACCTCTTCATCGTCCATTTACTTTAACTTATCTTCGTGTTCGTTTAAAAAACACATTATTCTGTTCTACGACTCGAACTGACTATTACGCGACCTCATTTAATTTTGTTTTTACTAGTATGAGTACTGCTATTGGAAACCTTATAATTACAGTAGTAATAGTAGTAGTAGTTGGATATACCTATGCTTGCCTCTTGCATATAAGCAAATAAAACTGTAACTATATTAGAGCTTTGTATACCTGTGAAAAAAAACTATGCTCGCATATATATTTCATAAGCGAATGTGATACCTACATAACATGAGAACGAAAACATCTTCTTACATGAGTACACAGACCGATTGTCTCAATCAAGCAAATCAACAACATACAGCGGAAGGAGAAAAAGTGAAAGAAAAAATTGCTAAGTATAAAATTCATGCTAAACATAAACTGATTATTAAATTTTTTATACGACTGATTGAGCTCTCGATAAATACGTGTATGCCTACACTATTACAATTGCGATCACTCAATAAACATGTGCTATATCTAGCAACAAATGGTGATGTGTCTTGGATGTGCTCTGTTTATCTTAGATTGTAAGGTGCTTAGCACTATGAAGGCAGTTCCAGGCTTGATTTGTTTGGTTCTATCTCTCAGTAGCCAAATTGCCAGCGTCATTAGAATTTAACTACACGATCGCTATTTTGGAAATATTAGACCTTGAAGTGCAAAAAGTCAAACGCACTTGAATTCGCACTGCGACGGAACGTTGGCCAAGACACAGTTCCATATTTCAGGAAAGCTCGCTGATTAGGAGTTACACCGCGCAATCTTTAGGAAGTCTTGCTTCGCACGCATATTTCTTTAGATCAGAGCTTGAACTAAGAAGCTTGACTTACAAAGTTTGTGAAGTTCCTTAAGCACATATATTTAGACATTGCATGAGGTGTAAAATTCCTAAAATTTTCATCCTCAGAATTCAGGAATTTCAGCACCACAACTCTCAACTTGTGAGCCGTTACTCAAAATAAAACAGGTGTCTTCTTAGTTGCAAACTTCTATTTAAACCTTCATTCCATCAGGAGTTGATCGTGTGACTTGATGCCAAACTGAAAATTGAGTTGTGTAAGATTTGCTTTGCCATTCTAATACCTCTTTTATACGGTAGTCCTACCCCGGTTTCCCTCCACTGTTCTAGCCCTTTATCAAAATAAAACAGATGCGTATTAATTTTCCCTATAGTTATGGCATTTACGTTCTCTTTAACAAGCTTCTTAATTGTTTCATAGAATATCTTGTTTTTATGTTCTGTATTGCTATGAGGCCTGTATCCAACTATAATTTTTAAGCAGCCTCGGTTTTTTCCTATTTCCACTGCTATTAGGTAATTTCCTTCACTTGCCTCAACAATCTCTACACCGGTGATCTTTTCCTATCAGTACCCCAACTCCTCCGAATCTGTTTTGTGACACTTTTCTGTATGCACCTCCACTCCCACGTCTCCCTCCCCCACATTGCTCCCGTACGGTCTTTGGTATTCAACCGCATGTCGTTGTTGCAACTGTGCTTCCCCTTCTCCCTCTGCTGCCCTGTTGTTGTTAAATTAGTAGATCCTTTGTCCTCCTTCGGTGCATTTCCAGTTCCAGTTGTTGGTCCTGTTGTATTCCTTCTGGTATTCTTGACAGTATCTCGGATGAGCTCGTTGAGTTCATCAGCGAGTGCGAGTGATACCTTTTGTATGTTTGCTACTGTACAGATCGACAGGTTCACTCCTAGCTCGACGCACATGTTTATTGCGTCAATTATTAGTTCAGTCCGCCTTTCCACATTCCAAGGACTTTACGGCCTACCAAGATACTCACGGCTACTACCCTTCTCAATAGGGCGAGTTTGTTTGTGCGGCCACCTCGACGCTGCTTTACGAAACATCAGCTGTTAAGAACAACTGCACTGGTGCTTGCACTCTTGCTCCTATGCGGCGACGCCAAGGTTAATCCAGGGCTGCCATGCGTAAATTGTGCAGGACAAATGCTTAAAGTAAAGGAGCGCACAGTTTGCGAAGCATGCAGCAAAAGTGCACACAGTCACTGCACTTTCCAAATACCCAAAAAAAATTGTACTGCACGTCGTGCTTTTGGAGAGAGGTGTCAATAAATGTTTCAAGAAATACAGCCCTGGTCAAACCAGCATCCTGTGATTGCATCGCAAAATTTGAAGCCCCCAAATACAAATTAAAGATTTTACAAAAATATAGTTAGCAGGGATGGCCCGACTCGCAAATCAGCTGATCACCGAACAATCCAACGGCCCACTGACAAACAACAGTAACATCAACAATGCCAAAACAAAACCTGTCTTAAGTCGCAACGTCCCTACTCCACGTCGCCTTCACGTCAACACTAGCCAACATTTCTAAATCACAAAATGTTTTATGGACTGGCGGCTATATCAGAGGGCCGGAGACAACCAAAATGGGACGTATGTATAGGCGTGCGAACCGGAGCATGCCAAGCTTCTTCGTAGGACCGCCAGGCAGATAGTACTAGAACTAATTGATTACTACCTTGAACATATGTGTTTATAGCCCACCAGAACGGACCGTCCATCATGCATGAAATTCTGCACAAATCTAAATAAAAAATGTAATTATAGATGGTGGTTCTAACTGTGATATGACAAAAAATGTGTTTTTTAGAGATAGTTTTAAAGCTGCGGTTAATGAACTTAGATTAAGCATTCTTAATAAATGTAATTACCCTCTTGCACATTGGATGTCCACACATTGAACCAAACACTACAAACGGCCTACGGCACAAATGATATAGATCATATAGAAAAAGATTAAATGAATCAATCACATGGCCGCAAAACCAAAGAACGTGAGACTGCAGAAGCACAAGCCGTGGTTCGACAAGGAATGTCGACAAATAAAGCAAGTGATCTGTCGGTACAAACCCACAGCGCCAACTGAACTCCTACAGCTGGCTAAATTAAAACGGATATTTAGAAATATAAAGAACGAATAGCGACGACACTACGAGAAACAACAACGCATTAGGCTAATTTAGGCTGCAAGCGTGCAGAAACCATGGCTACTTCTTCCAAGGAGACCGGTGCCTTCAAACCCACGGGTAAATGACAAAAAGTAAGTGGCTCACCTTACAAATGTATTAACGAGAGACGTCATATTGCCAGATCAGAAGAACCTTTTTGAAGAATTGTTGATTTTACTGAGGACGAAGTCAAAGCCGCAATTTTATGGAAGCAAAACGGGAAGTCAGCAGTACCTGATCGTCGTAGTCTTAATAAGCACCTGAAGTCTAACATCGACGCTTTGTGCCTTATTGTGACAAAACTTTACAGTGAATGTGTTCGACAAGGCAAAATCTGTGATGAGTGGCGGAAAAGCTATGCACAGCCTATATGTAAGCGAAAGGGGGATGCGACTGACCCAAAGAATTATAGAGGCATAGCACTTACAAGCGTCCTTTACAAGATATTAACGTCGCTCATTGTTGGTCAATTGTACTCTTACGTAAAAGACAAAATCCCGACAGAACAACACGTTTTGTTTATTTAATATGATATGCCAGATAGAGTTGAGTTTGTCTTCTATATATATTTAATATATATATATATATATATATCCCTCCCTACCGAGCCTGGGGGGTGGGGAGAAATTCGGGTTTAGTGGGTTTGTGAGCTTTCACACTCGACACGCAGGCTGCTAGTGACGCATGTACGTTCTGCATTCTTAAGGGCGTCCAGAAAAACAAACAAAAATGTCTCGAAGACACTTCGAGACCATCCTCCGTCGACCTATCACAGGTGTTGCATATTGGAAGGCTGCACGTAGAGCTTGTATCTTGCGTGCCATGATGATGATGATCTTTGCCTGTTAGCACACCGCCCTCCCCCGTGCTGTTCGTGCACAGTCACGACACCGGCCGTCAGCTTCATAAAAGAATGCGCACCATTCCACCTACCCCAGAGATATCTCGAGTGTTTAGCGTAACGTGTGCTCAATCATCCCCCCTCAGCCCGACATCGTGCCAGCGACAGCAGCGTAAGCGTGGCAGTGATACAGCACTAAATTGGTAAGTGAAACAAGCAAGCACGCGCAGGTAGATTAATATATTTGAAAAATGTATTCGAATCAACGAATGTGTTTGTAAATATTGTGGTGAAATTGGCATCGACCGATATCACGTAATGAAACGTATAGAACTGAACACCAACTCAGCAACAAATGCTGTAATAGACGTACTTGGGCGGAATAACCCGTAAATATTGTGAAAATCTACCAATAATGGTGAATAAACATCAATTAAATGTATATATATATATATATATATATAGTTGAGCGAGTGTTACATACATTTGTATATCTAGCGCAGCGTTATAAGTTTGTGAGAAGTGTGAGTTCCGGCGGCAAAACGGTTTTGTTCTAACCGCCGGAACATAGCGTAAAGTAAGAGTTAGCTAAGCAATAATACGAACAGAGGCGGCGCTGCCGTATTGCTCTCTTCCGTATCGCAAGATATTCTAAATAAGAAACAGTGTCAGTGAACCCGCGCGCTTCGACTGTCTTCATTCAGCGGTCCCGTTGGCAACATATTGGCGCCTAACGTGGGGCACGACGTGTAGCAAGAGGCCCGGACGTAGAAATGACCGTAGCGGCAGCCAGGATGGCTGAGACAGTCGGACGTGCGACGGCGCTTCGGCGCGCTATGCGTCCGATGGTGCCAAGCTGGACACCACCGTCAAGTTGTTTTGGCCTGATGGCTAGGAGCCTCCGCAGTTTACGCAGCAGGATAAGATACGCGCTATTGGCTGACTGCAAACTGCGGAGGACTTCAAACAAAACGTAGATGATCTAGACGAGCGTTTTTTGGCCGTAGCCGGCGAGCTTAGTGATAAAGAAATAGATCGAGAAGTAAGTAGATTCACTGACTACACGGAGAGAATCCGGGGCGGGTAGTCTCATGAGCTACAAACGACATAGTACTCTAGGCGCCGCCATACCGTCGGGCGGCCTGGACACGGCTGCTCGATGGGCAGAGGCAAGAGCTTCGTTATCGAAGGGACTGTCGGGACGCGAGGGCCCCGATGGGCAAGAATCAAGTTCTGCGCTAGGCCCGACTTCAAATCGGCCAGTCGCGTTTCAAGAAATCAACGTAACGGGCGGGGCGACGTTGCCAAGCTAAAAAGTTCAACGGTGATCGAGAGCTCTTTCCTCCATTCCGTAAGGCTACCCGAGTCTTTATCTACGAAAAGGAAGGAAGTGGTTGCAGCAACGTTAGCGGTGCGTCTCGTAACCCAGAGCCCGAAGTTTCTAAAGAAGCCGTCGACGCAGTACCCCGCCTTCCAGCGCAGTTTGTCGCAACGTGCGAACCCCCGCTTATAGAGTTTAGATCGATCTATAAGCGAGGTGTTCAAGCTTGCGCACTGATCCGAATCGTCGCCACTGTGCGACATACAAATCGACTTAACCCCTGGATGTTCTCCCCCCCCCGCCTCCTCCTCCCGTCAGGCTCTACGTAGTCACATAGCCTT
Organism: Dermanyssus gallinae; assembly: GCA_003439945.1. NCBI lineage: Eukaryota > Metazoa > Arthropoda > Arachnida > Mesostigmata > Dermanyssidae > Dermanyssus > Dermanyssus gallinae. The sequence continues at coordinate 170,591 of QVRM01004526.1, forward strand.
ACTTCGGTTATATCTATTAGGATCACAGTGCTTATTCCCCCGATGTGCATACGCTAATATGATACCCCGACCCGACGAGACGTTACCATAGTGAAAGACTAAATACAAACTGATACATTTCATTCCTTCTCTGAAAATCAATACAAACCTGCTTTCAGAGTTGACGCAATTTTTGCCGATTTTTGATAATCGAATGAAGCTGTTAATCTATGTTACTTAGCTCTTAGTCATACATGTGTTTTATTACATGTCTTGCTATATATTGACACATATTTGGCATTGTGGAGCATTTGAGTATATACAGGGTGTTGCAGGAATATTTGAAGAGCGATATACAGAATTGTAGAGCTCGTTAAAGCAAATGTTTTTTTCCAATGGAACATGGTCTCTGAGAAGTATTGTTTCGGAGTGAGAGTGAAATTACTACAATTTGTGACACTGGTGTTTTTGCCCGACATAGGAGCACAAAATGTGCTGTTGCGAGACAACCAAACTAAGCACACCTTCGTGTTCGTGATAAAATTCTGCTCCATCTGAAGAATATGCAAGGCCGGTCAGAAGACGCGACACGGTCGCTTAGAAGAGAATTCGCCAAAAATGAAGTTCTTTATTAGCGTTTACGCCAAATACTTCAGAATCATAGCCCTACAGCCACTCACAGCGCTCAAAACGGACATATTCAGCCAATGCGCAATTCATGGCGATCATTTTGGTACCAAACATATGTCAATGCGAGCTGTGGTTGCGGAGTAATTACGATTTTTCGGAGGGCATGTCCAGGTTAAGTGCATGAAAAATGACGCGCTGCGACTGTCGCGCGACACGTCGGCGGTAGTGAACGTCGCCACACAGTCATTTTACATGCACTTAACCTGGACATGCCCTCCGAAAAATCGTAATTACTCCGCAACCACAGCTCGCATTGACATATGTTTGGTACCAAAATGATCGCCATGAATTGCGCATTGGCTGAATATGTCCGTTTTGAGCGCTGTAAGTGGCTGTAGGGTTATGATTCTGAAGTATTTGGCGTAAACGCTAATAAAGAACTTCATTTTTGGCGAATTATCTTCTAAGCGACCATGTCGCGTCTTCTGACCGTCCTTGCATATCCTTTGGATGGAGCAGAATTTTATGACGAACACGAAGGTGTGCTTAGTTTCTGTATAGGTATGACTGGTTGTCTCGCAACAGCACATTTTGTGCTCCTATGTCGGGAAAAAACACCAGTGTCACAAATTGTAGTAATTTCACTCTCACTCCAAAACAAGACTTCTCAGAGACCATGTTCCATTGAAAAACATATTTGCTTTAACGAGCTCTACAATTCTGTATATCGCTCTTCAAATATTCCTGCAACACCCTGTATATATGTAAATATAAACATCATCATGCGTCATTTGTTTAAGTTCCAGACGACACAACATTGTTAGGTGCCAACTTTTTGCTTCCGTCCAGCCCAATACACAGATGTATACACACACACACTCATAGTAGATTATTCCATTATTTTTGCCTCATATTTCGCATGCCGCATAATTCAAACCCATATATATATATATATATATATATATATATATATATATATATATACAGTCTTTGCTCAGCTGTTGAGCCGGACGGTCGCACTGGTGCAAGCTCCCGCTTAAATTACCTAGATAGAAGTTATATCTGGCTCTTTAACGGGAGTTTTGTCACAGACCATCGTGACCACCAGTGTGACGAACTGGAGCCGATCCAACACCGTCAAACAGTTCCCTTTTGCAGTTAAAAGATGCAAAACTGTTATAATTCACCGCGTCACTGTGTTAGATATGTTAGCAGTGCGTTCACCATTGCAAAGGCCTATCTTATGTGTATTTTAGCGTTTTTAAGTGGAAGTGACTGTGCCGGTGTTAGATTTGTATGCTGCGTCTTATGCTGCGTGTCGTCATTCATCGTTCCTGAGTCCCTCGCGCTGCAGTACCCGTTCAGATGAGTCTACACCGCCCAAGCTGACTTAGCGTAACAAAACAACTTTACAATATATATATATATATATACATATATATATATATATATATATATATATATATATATATATATATATATATATATATATATATATATATATATATATACATATATATATATATACACAATGACTGTTTGGATTTCGAATTTACCAATTTTCAGGTATCTAATATATACAGACTTCGTTACGGTGAGGTGTAGAGTCGAAGGCCGCTAGAACTAGCCGCCATCTTCACTGGTCGTACTTGCGGTCCTCGACCGAGTGGCGAACATTGAACAAAACAGGAGCCGCTGGCGAGGGTTTAGGACTGCACTGCGCAAGGACACGTGCAAGTCGTTAAGATGGTTGCACAGTCTCTCGAGCGCATAGGAGGAGCCCGGTTGTTTACTTGTGCCTCGTGCGAGGCCGAGCTTACCAATCGCAATGAGCTTTTGTCGAGGAACTTCACAGGAGCGACCGGCAAGGCCTACCTATTCAATCGGGTTGTTAACCTCAGATACAGGTAGGAGGCTTGCTGTCTGGCTCCAACGTTTTGTCAGCTAGTATTACTAAAGTACTAAGGGACGACAGGAGGTCTGTTCCAGTCAGTGTAGTGCATATTGATTGGATTGGACAGTGTCCAATCCTTCTTCGACCGCGTCTCAACACTAACGCTGTCTTCACTCACTGTAGTGTCGTCCGTTATAACGGCTCTGGGTTCAAACCCGCCGCTGTTGCTGCCGCCGCCGCAGCGTTTTCTCCGCTAAGTTCGCCACTACTAGCAACGGTCGCTAGTAGCTCTCTCGACCTATATAGCCGCTTATAACAATGACGTTACTCTACAGTCCTACATTCGACCATTCTGCTGCAGTCACTGCCCTCAGCGACAATAACCTATTACCGCCGAAGTGTACACATTCAATTATACATGCAATTTTTGCAAATATCTCATGTTGTTTTTTCTCTCAATTTTTCCAGTACTGTTGCGAAAAAGGCGAAAATACGTCTTAGCTGTCCTTGTCGCCTGCATCGATCGTATTATCCTCTTCGTCGACGTCATTTTTCTTTCTCTTTCAGTTGCATTTCCATGGAACCTCATCTTTTTATGCAACAGCGAAACAATTCGCTCCCGCATATATATATATATATATATATATATATGCGCTCGTTCTGGATGACGACGTTGCTCTCATTGAGGGCCTCGCGCATCATGAACAGTTCGCGCTCGAGTTCGGCGCGTTCGGCAGCTGTTCGCATGTGGTTCGGCACGCCGACGGATCGCTCGAGTGTGGCAAACTGCTTTCGAAGTCGCTTCTCCACTTTTGTGCTGCGCTCGCATTCGGCCTTCTCTCGTTCATTATGGCCTTTTGGCGAGGCCATTTCGGTCTCGGCCACGACAACGTTTAGCTGGTAGGACTCGTCGAGCACGAGGAACATCTCGTTCGTAAGGCGCGACTTATACTCGTCAGTGGTTCTCTTGAAGCGATTGCGTAGTGTTCGCCGATCTGTGTCTCATATCTTCCGACTTCATCTCCTCGATAGCCTCCTGATGTTGAAATCGGGCTTCCCGAGCTTGATCTTCATAGAAACGGCGAATTTTGTCGATTTCCTTCTCGACCTGAGTCGCAGTCTGCTGGACCGTCTGAGTACGGCTGCGCTCCCTCTGGCCCTCTTCTTTGGCAGTGGTCACCTCTTTGGTCTGCAAATGATCGACCTCACACGGCGATCCTGTCTCATTTTTCGACCACAGCAGCGCATGATCCACTGCCGGTAGCCTGTACTCGGACGATGTTAACACTACGAGGACGCAGCGTCACTTCGTCTCTAGCCCTCAGTTCGACCCTGCGCGCACTTAGCCGACTGGCTTCTTCCGGGTGTGATTCGGCGCTAAGAATAAGAGCACAGAAGACAATGACAAGCTCATTTCGATCCAACAAGTTCTTGCCGAGTAAAATCGCCTCTCCGCATAGTGCCGAATCTTCGAGTACCGTTAGCGCCACCTCGTGATGTACAAGTCCATCTGCTGCTACCGCCACCACGCATTCTCCCAATGAAGTGCACCAGCTGCCGCCGACGCCTCTAACGCAACTTCAGCTCGGTCGGCCGAACCCCATTCGATTGGCTACTCTGTGAGATATACACGTGATATCTGCCTGAGTGTTCACCTTAGCAGTCCACTCTTTATCGCCCGCCCACACAGTTTTTGTTCCGTCCTCCACCAGCGGTTCATCGGGGCCCGCCTCTTCATGTTGTCGACCGCCGTCCTCTCGACTCGCATCGGCGGTAGTACAACTTCTCGCATAGTGGCCGCGTTGGTTGCATCGGAAGCAGCGAACCAGAGCATCCCGATCTGCTCTGCCACTCTCACGATCAGCGATCATGGGCTGGCCACCACTCCGTGGGCCTAGTCGCTGTTGTTGTCGTCTTGCTTGGGAAATAGGATAAAATCTATCAATGGAGTTATTCTGCCTTTTTACCAACTACATAGTTGTGCAAAATCAACGTTTGCGGGAGAAACAGTCAATGCATCAAGGATGCCGACGCGCTCGGTAGAAAATTCTGCATAATCTGAATGATGACACCCGACGCAAACAGCGAAAGGCCAATAGCCAGATTAAAGAACTTCATAAAGAGTCGATCTGTTGTTATGTCCTACGTTCAAGCTTTCGCGTGTAAACTAGTAAAATTTTGCCATGACGACTACAAATGTACGCCCGAAAGGCTAGTCTCAGGCAATAGCAAATTGAATGCCCACCATTTTTGGGATCAAGTGGTGGTGGTGTCTTACGTAGCCACTGGGTAACTAAGCTTGTCGACAGCTTATTTATATCGAACGCGAAAGCATGCATCTTTGCTAGCATTTTGACCTGTTTCAGCAAGTGTGTATGAGAAAGTTAGGTTCATGTTTTATTATTTACTTTATTAACACCCGGACTGGGTAAGCTTGTTAATGTTACATCAGAGTGTTTCGATACAACCGTTAATCTAGCGTTTTGCCATTTCTGCTATGGACCGAACCGCCGGACATACTGCGGCGTGGCCCATCACATACAGGTAGGTAATAATATAGGTACATAGTTTGAGGTATGGTAGAACTCGGCAAGAAAATATTCTTTTCAATGGAAGTAGGGGGCGGAAACGTCTTAGCAAAGCTTTACGGTTCTAAACGTGAAAGCTTCAAAGTAAAACATAACAACTATGACTGTCGAAAAGGCTTAGTTACTCGGCAACTAGGTACGCAACACCATAACTTTGGTACGAAAATGATGGGTATTTTTCTATTGAGAACAGTGGTTTGGTCCTTTTTTTTTTTTGTCGTAATGGGAAAATGTTACGTTTTCCTTTAACGTCAGACATAATAACATATATATATATATATATATATATATATATATATTTATGGCTTTCCTTAATTCCTTTTTTGCTTCTCGCTAGCTTGCGCCGGGTGTCATTCAGATATTTATCATTATGTGGATTATTTATGCGGCATAATCATGTGTAATCTCGTATACTATGTTGCTAATTCACGTTAAATATGCCTTCTAAGCTTGCATGATGTTTATTCAGCGAGCATACTCATCGCTTAGTGTGTAGAAACTTAGGCTAGTGTATCAGGAACTGAGTAATATTATCACCCACACTGTCGCCACGATGAGAAGAAAATATCACTGTTTAACAAAATTACGATGCTTGTTGTTTCTGGGGGCCATGGGGGGTCGTGCACCTTCTACAGCGACATCCAGGAAAGGATGATGTTGACAGGGCAGCACATCGTTCGCGATGCGTTTTGCAAGAACTGCCACGCCAAGCTGGGCTGGAAATATGAGTTTGCGATGGAGGACGGCCAGCGTTACAAGGAGGGAAAGGCGAGTCGTCCGAATAGAACATAGATGCATGCTGGCACACTTCCGTCGAGTCACACGTAAACGAATGTTCCTAATAGTAATGATAAACAGACATACACGAATGTTGCTAATACTCACAACATTGTCCATTTGTTAGAAACATTTTCGTGCATCCTTGCTTCGGCGTCTAATATTCATCTTCATAGCGTTATGCGCTATTGACTAGAAAAGAGCTTTCAAGCAGAGTTTGGAAGGAGAGACGAAGCGAAAGCATTGGGCTTGAGCGATCCCGAGGAATAAACAATTATTATACTATAGTCGATTATTACTATAGTTATAGATTATATATTATTAAATATGATTTTATATATGAGTTTTATTTACCATTCCTTGGGGAATATCTTTTGAATCAGATGCGCTCGCTGTGTAGTATGCCATACAGCGTGCTGCTGGCTTCGTATATAGTTGTATATTATTGCTGTAGTATCATTATATGTATTTTAACAGACATACTCGTCTGTCGTGCATTCATACTATTAATTGCGTTATCACGATGGTTATATTACTACCTAATTACACAATAGTTTGTTTTAACAGGGCGTTTTCCCATGGTTTCTTACAATCTGTGCCATTTCCCTGGCCTGCGTTTGGCTTCATTTATCTCTTGCCATAATGGTTTATCACCGAAACCTAATGCCTCGGCTTTGGGCTCTGTTCTCACTCCTTCTAACTCGTCGCACTTCAGCACGATATGTTCGATGGATTCTTCTTCTATATCACACGCTCTACACTGAACGCTCTCAATTTCTGAGTATCTGGCCGCCACCAGTCGGGTGTTGAGCATACCGGCCCTACAGTCAGCGAACAGCCCGGACGCTTGCGAGTTCGAATAAATAATATATTTTCGGTCGTATTCCTTTTTTTGTTGCCTGTACAATTGCAAGGATGTCTTTCTCTCCATATCCTCTCTCCATCTCTCTTCGGCTGTTTTGTCAATTTTCTTCTTTACATCTTTGGTTATCTGTTTATTTGTTATCACCTCGTGTTCTTCAAAATCTATCGTATTGCACTTAAATTTGCGTTCAAGGAATTTTAGCCGTCTATCCCATTTGCTTGTTTTTTTTTTTTCGCTCAGTTTTGCTGTGAGCAGTTCGGCCGCCCAGTTTTGTTCTTCCTCACTTGCGACTATGTTTTTTAGACGACTTACTTACGATATTTTTGCTTGTGCTTTCCTTGCCCAGAAGCTAGAGACTCCGAATTCCCCTTCGATAAATTGTGCTGCACATGTATACCTACATTGCATTGCATGTAGGCCATACTTGCGTCTTACGTTTAATGCTACATGCTGAACAATAGAAATGATGTGGACGACTATATATATACATTTTGTATTTGTATATATACCAATATATGCTTTGCATTTTGACATTTTATAGGTGGTTCTGGAATTGGCTCTGTTGACTGAAAAAGAAGGCTTCGATGATAGGAGGAATTAAACATGTAATCATAACAGCGCAATGGCAGCGACGACGAATTCACGTGCAGTTGTTTTACACTGCAAATATAAAAACGGACACTCGAGCAAGCGAAATGCTCCAGGTTGAACAATAACGACGATGGTGACAACTAGCAAGAAAACCGCCAGCACTGCGCCACTTACAGCATTACCAGCAATAGCAATGACTACAACAACAATATTGAAAAATATGTTGCTGTCGCACGACCCGACGTTCTTTCGGCACGCGATTACAATACTACGAGCTGCTTGTCGGTGAATGGTATAGCGCGATGTTCCGCGAGGCCTCATTCGTAGCTCAACAAGGCGGACGAGCCAAATTCTGTATCAAAGTGTCTGTAATGGCACTTCCTCAAACTGACCAGCAAGCTAAATTTGTAGATCTTGTATTCCATTGATGTGAATTGAGTACCTGATAAGCTGGATGGATCTTCGTCAGGGGAAAACGTATACCTATCAGCCTTCACGAGTGTGCAAAAAATGTCGACGTGGGATGCAGACCGCCATTATCACTATTATCATCGTTATCAACATATCATTAGTATTGTTGCGATGATTTATTTTCGGTTAACTATTTTTTAAGTTTTTATTTCAGTTCAACAAATTGGTACAATGTACCATTTTATTGTTCTGTCTAGATTATAATCACAATAACTATTTCTCAATTCCGACGACTATTCTTAGTCTGACCAGAGTACTCTGCGTATAACTACAACTATTGATCTGTGATGTTACACCTCCACACGCGGGAACGATTATCCTCTTGAATAGCTTGTGCGACGATCCTATCACGGGTCGTCACAGACATGATGAAGGAACCTGGCTCAAATACGGAGAGAAGAGGTTAAGGGATTGTATCCCGACAAACATGATACAAATGATGGTGAGCAATCATTTCGAAGGTCGATACCACCGTGAGTGAAAACCCACTGCGATTCTTTTTCATTTGAACAACTGTCTCAGTGGGTGGGATACGATGGGACAGTAAAGACGGATATATGCGTATGTGAAAGTGAGCCGCCGTGGTTTCTGTTCACCAGAAAAGTCACTAACCGGATTGCCTGTTGTCGTTTCTTACTCAACATCCGTCTACCAGTGTAAGTCTCTGGCCGATTTACGTTGTTTTTACTGTCCACTCTTGTTCATCGCGATCACTTGCCATTTTACGTTCCAGTTTCTCACTGGCGAATCTGAACTGTTGATAGCGAGCTTTTAAAACTAATGTCGAAGGTGAGCTGCTGCTACTGAGCTTGCCTATGTCTAAGTGACCTGACTTTTAGAATTCAACCAAGCACCGATTTTCATTGTTTTTTTGTTATTATCGGTATTGTTTGATTGTCTGTGCAAGCGCGAGCTGGGAGCGATTATGCGCGCACTGCACGCCAGTCACCTACCAACTTACCAACTGGCCAGCGATACGTTCTATGCTAAACCTTCCACCTTGTCATCGCCCATTTACTTTAACTTATCTTCGAGTTCGTTTAAAAAGTACATTATTTTATTCTACGACTCAAACTGACTACTACGCAACCCCATTTTCTATTTTTTTTTCTACTAGTATGAGTACTGCTATTGGAAACCTCATAATTACAAGAGTGATAGTTTGATATAACTATGCATATATATATATATATATATATATATATATATATATATATATATGTATATATATACAGATGTGATATCTACAAAACATGAAAACGAACAAATCTTCTTATCTCAGTATACAGACCGATTGTCTCAAGCAAGCAAATCAAAAACAGACAGCGGAAGGAGGAAGGTGAAAGAGAAAATCGCTAAGTATAAAATGCATGCTAAACATATATGAACTGAACTCTTAAATTATTTATACGACTGATTGAGCTCTCGATGATAAATATGTGTATGCCTACACTTTTACGATTGCGATGACTGAATAAACATGTGCGATATATAGCAACAAATGGTGGCATGTTTTGGATGTGCTCTGTTTATATTAGATTGTAAGGTGCTTAGCACTATGAAGGCAGTTCCGGGCTTAATTTGTTTGGTTCCATTTCTCAATAGCCTCAATAGCCAAATGACCAGCGTCATTATAATTGAACTATGCGATCGCTATTATGGAAATATTAGACCTTGAAGTGCAAAAAATCAAATGCGCTTGAATTCGCACCGTAAATTGGAAACCATGAAAACCAATTTAGGAGTGGCCGGTCTGGGTCTCGAACCCAGGCCTCCCGAATGCAAGGCAAACGCTGTTGCCACTAAGCCATACTCCGGTAGATCAGTGCTTTGAAAAGTGTGTTTTTATCGTTTTTCTTTCTGAGAATTTATATGCCAAGTGACATGGAGCCCACAGTTAAATCGAGTTGTTACTTGCAAGCCGACTGGCGTTCTGTGTTGCACACAACAGTTTTTATCGGAGAGAATAATTTGACACCGTAAACGTCTTAAAGATCCTCCAACGCAATTAACAACGCTCTCTATGACAGTATATCACTAATTTATAGGTACAGAGGTAAGCAGTTAATTCACGAACACTTGAAGGAAAAGCCGCTTGGCCCTGAAAAAAAGGCGTAGCTTAAATGAGTGCAGCAGTTCAAGGCACTGCTGCAAAGTGCGTTGATCTACTCTGCATTTGGCTGGAATCTGCACATTGAGATGGTGTCAGCCTGACGTTTACGATCTGCTGAAAGCTTCGACATGCCGAAGTATCTACGGTAGTCGCTAATAAATACACCTTCTTATCTGATAAGAGTCATCAGCGGATTTTGCTTATCCGATTTCTCATGCCTAGCGATTACTTTCACACACCGAGGCACTTTTCTTGTACTCAACGTTCAACTGATAACAGTCAGAATATCGCACCAATACGTATGTGCGGTGCTTTTAAATTGAACTAACCGTTATACTAAAAATATGTAAGACAAGCTCAGTCATCCCACTTTTTGTTTTACTTTTCTTGCATTGGTTGCCAGTGCAACACACGTCATGAGACTTACCAGCAGAAAAATGAAGCAAGATGTTTCTAGAGGAAAATCTGAATCTCACCAGGACCAGCGGTGTCATTATCGCGGCCTGGCAAGAGGAATTGGTGCAGGTTACACCGAGGTTGACCAGAGAGAGCTGGACGAAGAGTTTGATATTGGGCCTCAGGACATGGAATGACTGCCGACACGAGGAGTTGACCCACTGTACACTTCAGAATCTCACCACGGTTACCGAGCTACTAAAATTAAAATAAGGTTAAAATAAGGAGGGCCACCAGGACACACTTGTGTCCTGCGCGCGTCTGGTGAGGCGGGCGGCGTGAAACACACTGTGCTTCAATCAAAGTCTCCTCTGGAACCAAGGGCTTTACTGCCGGGATGGGCCGCTCCATTAGGGAGGTGTTTAACAACATGATAACCTCGACGGCAGCGTAGAGGAAGGCCTGTTTGACGCCACGTTAATGCTCAAGAGAGCCGCCAAGGAGACCGCTAAGTGGGGAAGGTTCATGCGAGACCCTCGGAAGAGTGGTCGAGACGCGGAAGGAAGTGCAGCCAGGTCGTCAAGGTTTTGACGCATCACCCTTAGGACGGACCCTTATTCGTGCAATTTTGTCACTGTGATACTTAAGATGTGAGCCGGAGCGTTAACATTATAAGAGTTGACTGTTTGCGCACTGACCTCGGCTGTTTCGTTTGCAACTTTCTATGCAAACCGTTCAGAAGCGTGAAGTAATATGCTCGTGCGATTGCCCAAACTTTCGGTAGGCAGTCAATGAAAATAATTCCTTGGGGCACTAAAAAACAGTGGCAAAAAAAATTACCGGTCGACGAAACATATATTCGCCTGTTTCGCCAAGGGCTGTCTACTAGTTTGACATAAGGAGCTTGAATGCTAGTTGGTCTAGTGAAATTATGGCTGTTCCAGCTAAACTGTTAAAGTTAGCCCCCTCCACTAATGCAGCTCCTTTGGCAAAAGTAATTCACCTATCTTTTCAACACGGCTACTACCCTAGATCTGTCTGAGATCGACCAACGTAGTCCCGTTATACAAGGGTAAAGGGGATAGGCGTTGTTATTTGAAGGACATTGACTTATGACAGTTGACAACCATGACAAGCGCACTAGCCGCCCCCTAGTCACTGCCACTAAACAATTCTAGGCAGTTAACACGGACGCTAAATTATTTTGTCCAAAACCAAAGACACACATTTCAAGAAGGTAGGCTCAGGTACGAACTGCACTTGTGCTTATCTCAGTAATGTTATATAAGTGAAATTATTAAGCAATGCCTTGTCTGTACCAGTCTCTGTACACGCACATTTCCCTGTTTGTTTCTGGAACCAGTAAAGCTCCCGATTTTTTTTAACTCTTGTAGCACCTATCGAGAGCATCGGAACAATCCTCGTCTCGACCCCGCTACGATCTGCTTCTTGCAGTGGAGCAGATCGTATTAGGATCGAGATACATCCAAGTATGCTGAATACTACGTGCATATGTAGTATTCAGCAAACTTGAATAAAGTATGCTAAATAATATATGCATCACGTTACACCGTGTTCATGGTGGATGTCGAATGGGAAAGATTAAGCAGGTTGGGATGAAGTCCCATTAAAATTCGTTTGATCTCAGTTATGACAGACATCTCTATTTGCAGAGGGTAAGGCAGAATCGACATCTCTACGTATTTATAACGCATGTGTTCCCATGGTGGATATCCCAATATTACGCGCAAGGCTCTCTTTTGCAGGCGATGTAACGGACATAAAAAAAACGCATATAAATCATTCCAAATATTTCAACTGCGTAGGTCAGATAAAGTAACCGCTGTTTCTAGAAAAAAAGTAACCGCTGTTTTTAGGAAGTGGAGGCTTAACTTTAATGGAAAACTGGTACAGAAGAACATTCAGGATCGGAGAAATCCATGGAATGCCATTAGACCTGTTCTAGGTGGCATACCAGAAAAAAAGTGTGTGAAACTCAAAGTAGGAGATACTATGGTGTCCGATGTGACTAGAGTGGCATATATATATATATATATATATATATATATGTAAGGGCCTAACTGGGTTGCTAGGAGGAAAACACGAATATCGACCAACACCACGACTGTAGGCTTTATTCTCGTCTGACAACTCTACTGCGCCGGTACAGCGCCGAATCTCCGGCCTGTCTCACACACGACGATCCTTCCTCGACGGCGTCTCACCAACGTCTTTCTGATCACTGCGATCCTTCCTCGACCGCGTCTAAACAACGTCTCTTCTCACTAACTGTAATGTCGTCAGTTCTACCGGTACTTAATTTAGGTCACAGGTCGGCAGATCATCGACCTGCCGTCGCTGCTGTTGTCGTAGCACTTTCTTCGCTAAGTGTGCCGCTGCTAGTAACTCTCAACCTGCCTAGCTACTTATAACAACGACGTTACTCTACACCTACCTACATCTCCGCTTACAATAACAATCTACAGCCTTACATTCGGCCATTCTGCTACAGTCGCTGCCCTCAGCGACGATAACCTATCACAAACGTTCACATTTATCTACTTAAACGTATTTTTAATTTCTCTCTCCCCTTTTTTTTTTTCGAGTTGCATTTCTAAAGAGATAACGCCTCCCCGGAAAATCTCCTTGTTGTTGTTGTTCGCATTTGTTTCGGTAAGCCGACAGATTGCTCGAGAGTGTGGCAATCTGCTTTCGACGTCGCTTCTCACTTTCCTTGCCGCTCTCGCATTCGGCTTTCTCTCGTTCAGGATGTCCTTTCAACGAAATCACTTCGGCCTCGGCCGCGAAAACGTTTACCCGCTGGCACTCGTCGAGCACAGGGAACATCTCGTTCTGAAGGCGCGACTTGTACTCGTCAGTGGGTCTCTTGAAGCAACTGCGTAGTTCTTCGATCTGTGTCTCATACCTCGACTTCAACTCCTTAATGACCCTCTGATGTTGAGATCGGGTCTCCTGAGCTTGATCCTCACAGAGACGGCGAATTTTGTCGATTTCCTTCTTGACCTGTGTTGCAGTCTGCTGGGCCGTCTCAGCACGGCTGCGCTCTCTCTGTGCTTCTTCTTTGGCAATGGTCACCTCTTTTGACAGCTGTAGCAATTGCGCCTGCAAATGATCGACCTCATAAGGCGATCCTGTCTCATCTTCCACCACAGCAGCGCATGATCCACTGCCGGTAGCCTGTACTCGGACGAAGTTAACACTACGAGGACGCAGCGTCACATCATGTTGTCGACCGCTGTCCACTTGACTCACATCGGCGGTAGTACAACTTCTCGCATAGTGGCCGCGTTGGTTGCACCGGAAACAGCGCACCATGCCACTCTCCTGATCGGCGTTCACGGTTTGGCCGCCACTCAGTGGGTCCAGTTGCCGATGCTGTTGTTGTCTTTGTTGCTGTTGCTGTATCAACGTCGGACACCTGTCTCTGCGGTGTCCCACCTGTCGACATTGGTAGCAGACCGGTTCAGGCCTAGCACCTCCACCTGCGGCACCTCCCACTCTGGGCGCGCCGCCGACGACCATAGTCCGACGCCGGGTCTGCAATTCCATCGCGTCTTCTATGTCATGAATCAATGCGGATACACTGCTATGTTGGCGTGCAGCAATGCCCTGCACCACAGTTTCGAACTCTGGGCGCAGTCCGGCCAACACTCTAGCCTTGATTTCGCCGATTGACAAAGACAGTTTTAGCGCCAGTGCTTCCACTCTACGTGCGAAGCACCCCAACGACTCCTGTCGTTGTTGCGTACACGAAGCCAGTTGGTCTACCAGGCGGTTTCTATCCAACTCGCGGGTAAACGCGGTTAGAAACGCTTCCTTCCACGTTTCGTAGGTGTCGCAGCTGCATCCATGCGTCGTGTGCCAAATGCGTGCTTCACCGTCAAGCTTGTTCATGATCACCCGGCGGGTCTCACCCCATGACCATCCGCCGATCTCCTTTGCGATCTCAAACAGCCGGATCCATTCTTCCGCTGAGATCCTATCGTTCCCCGGGAACGTCTCCACTTGGCCGCTGACGTCGCTAGCCGTCTCGATCCGCATAGCCACGTTCGGTTCCGTCTCCTTCTTCATTGTCAACTGGGCCACCATGGCCTGCGTAGCATCTGCCATCGCCTTCATCGAGCTCATCATTTCGGCCAGCATCTCCATAGTTACCGGCGTCCCGCTGGCGTTTGTCGCCATTTTTGTACCGGCACCGGTCTCGCCCGATAACCCTACCTCGTGCTGCCGCTGGAGCTCTACGTGCTCGCTGGCCTCTTCCACGACACGCGACGACTGATCCACGGATACCCCGTCGATCTTCACTCGCGTCGACTCCACTTCACCGCAGCAGCGATAACTAAACAGCGACTGCAGCACCACACAGTCCTGTTTAGCACAATTGCACCGCGCGTCGCACGCGCATTTGCACCACCTCGCTGCTCTTCGCCGTGGTCTCGACACCCTTGCTGTGTCTCTCGGTCAACCGGTTCGCGTTATCCCCTCGAGAAAACCCCACTTCTGAATTGTAAGGGCCTAACTGGGTTGCTAGGAGGAAAACACGAATATCGACCAACACCACGACTGTAGGCTTTATTCTCGTCTGACAACTCTACTGCGCCGGTACAGCGCCGAATCTCCGGCCTGTCTCACACACGACGATCCTTCCTCGGCGGCGTCTCACCAACGTCTCTCTGATCACTGCGATCCTTCCTCGACCGCGTCTAAACAACGTCTCTGCTCACTAACTGTAATGTCGTCAGTTCTACCGGTACTTAATTTAGGTCACAGGTCGGCAGATCATCGACCTGCCGTCGCTGCTGTTGTCGTAGCACTTTCTCCGCTAAGTGTGCCGCTGCTAGTAACTCTCAACCTGCCTAGCTACTTATAACAACGACGTTACTCTACACCTACCTACATCTCCGCTTACAATAACAATCTACAGCCTTACATATATATAAAATATTAGATAGATAGATAGATAAGTTTTATTATTCTCATAAGTGGTTTACATTTGTACAGAGGTTCACAGCTCCTCAAAGCCATCAAAGGCTAGTATGGAGTGTTTATATTGCATATTTTCTTATAATTTTATTTATTGTCATTATGATTTTATTATTATCGTGTTCGGCTTACACTAGAGTAGGGTCTACAAAAAAGTCTTTTCGGATTGGCGCGGCTTTCACAGCGCCCGCCCCGGCGCCTAGGCATAGATCATTGGCTCACTCTTTGTTGTTTTCATGTGAAAAAGAGCGGGGAATCTGCTGGCCTCAACCATTTTGAAATCTGTTTAGCCGTTTGTTCGTAAAAGTGCTGCAAAATGGAGGTAGAAAAATGCCAAATTCGGGCGATTCTACTCCATGAGTTTAAAAATGGACTGAGTGCAACGCAGGCTCACAAAAAGTTGTTAAAATCGTTTGGAGATGCCTGTTGTACAGACAGAATGTGCCAACAGTGGTTTGAGAAGTTCCAAAAGGGAAAAAAGAGTTTTATTGTGTATTTGGTGGAATGTGGGCGGAATAGTGCACTATGAACTCTTACCGCGTAACCAGACGATAAATACGGCCGTGTACTGTCAACAACTCGAAAAAGTTCACGAAAAATTAAAGCAGTCGTACCCTGCACTAATTTCAAGGAAGGGTGTCCTGTTCCACCAAGACAACGCAAGGCCCCACGTGAGTAGGGAGACCCTTTCGAAAAATTCCCAGCTAGCACCATCTGATTACCACCTATTCAGATCGATGCAAATTTTTTAAGTGGTAAAAAATTCCCTTCTATCGAACACGTGCGTTCTGGACTGGAAGCATATTTTGGATTTTTTGGAAATTTGGAAGATTATTTAGGAATCGAAAACCTTGTAAATCGTTAAGCAGAGGTTGTATCTTCCGGTGGAGAATATATAAATCAATAAATAAGACCTCCCGTGTCTCTTATATATGTGTTTTCTTTATAGCGCCAAAACCGAAAAGACTTTTTTGTACCCCTAATAGTATTGCTTAGCACTTTGTTTGAATATTGTCAAAGAAGAGGTTGCGCGCACATCTGCGGGGAGCTTGTTCCAATATGTGGCACCGATATTTAATATTGAGAAACTAGATTTGTTACATGAAGCTGCAGACAAGATGATAAGTTGTGTGTGTGATCCCCTTGTGTTCATGGTGGATGTCGAATGAGAAAGATTAAGCAGGTTGGGATGAAGTCCCATTAAGATTTGTTTGATCTCAGTTACGACAGACATCTCTATTTGCAGAGGGTAAGGCAGAATCGTTATCTCTACGTATTTACAACGATGGATATATCCCAATATTACGCGCAAGGCTTTCTTTTGCAGGCGATGTAACGGACATAAAAAACGCATATAAGTCATTCCAAATATTTCAACTGCGTAGGTCAGATAAAGTAACCGCTGTTTCTAGAAAGAGAGTAACCACTGTTTCTAGAAAGTGTAGGCTTAACTTTAATGGATACCTGGTACAGAAGAACATTCGGGATAGGAGAAATCCCTGGAATGCCATTAGAACTGTTCTAGGTGGCATACCGGAAAAAAGTGTGGGAAACTCAAAGTAGGAGATACTATAGTGTCCGATGAAACTAGAGTGGCAAACGTGTTTAATCAATATTACTCGACGTGTGTGACTGCCGACACGGAATGCTCTGATAGAAATGTACTACCTGAGAATTTTCCTCGTGGAGCAACAGAGATCTCATTTCAGCCGGTCCATACTCTAAGGATTGCACATCTTTTACGCAAAACAAAGATATGCTCAGTTGCACCTGAGCAAATTCCACCGAATATTGTATTGCGAAGAGCAGCCGAAGTTCTTGCTGACCCCGTATCATATCTGATTAATTTGTCAATTGCGGCCGGTAAATACCCCAAAGCGCTAAAATTATATTGCGTCATCCCGCTTCTTAAATCTGGTGACAGACTCGCAAAAGGAAACTACCGTCCAGTCAGCATACCGGCCCCAATTTCTAAGGTATTTGAGAAATGCGCATTCGAACAACTCAGGGACCATCTTGAACAACAAAATGTACTCAGTCGCCGACAGTTTGGATTCCGCCCTAAAATTTCCACCACCGTCCCTGTTATGAGCTTTGTAGATGACGTCCGTCAAAGTCTTGAGAAAAGAAAACGGTTGCTGCTCTTTTTGTTGACTTGAGAAAGGCGTTTGATACCGTTGACATCAATATTCTGATTACCAAACTAAGATTTTATGGAGCCGAAGAACGTGTTCAATCGTGGGTACGTTCTTTTATGTCAGAGAGACAACAAATGGTACAGATTGGGCAGACGTTTTCAGATATCGAGAACATATCAGTTGGATTGGCTCAAGGGAGTATCGGCGGCCCACTGCTGTTTAATATATTTATTAACAATATATTTGAAGCACCAAAATACGGCCGACTGACCCTATTTGCTGATGATACCACAGCGCTCCTTGTGGGCTATTTCCCACAAGAGGTAGAGCCGATGATTAAAGAAGACCTTAAGCGACTCTCAGATTGGTTTAGAGCCAATGGCTTGTCCGTAAATTGGTCGAAGACTGGTGTTATCCAGTTCTTATCGCCTAGAGATTCGCTGCCCTGTTCAAGAGCCGTAATATTCTGCCCCGTGACTGTCTACTCGCCATATACCGACTGCGGCGGGGTGAGTCTCTATAGGGAAGATGCCTTATGGTATCGTAAAATGTATTGACCGTGCAACACAATCTCATATTTCCTGTTCCTGAGTGCAATTTTCAATTTTAGGCTATCAAGTAAGGCGACCAGCGGTTAGATAAAGGCGCCGCTTGATTCTGCAGTGCTAACGTTTTTCACGGCTAACTGAAGCACCCCAGTAAATCGACCAGTATATGAAGCTAGCGCAGGCCAGCCTAAAACCATACAACAAGACAGCACCCTGCGTGTGAACAATTCAATTCAGTATTTATTTCACCATAAAATTGGTAGACAGTTGATTCATGCTTCACAAGGTGTCACGATGTGACACTTCGGTCTCACAATATGTATCTAATTTTGGATAATAAGGACGTTCCGCAAATTTCTGCACATACAAGTATATGATAGCGTCCAATATCGCACTCTTCGCAGAAGATAGAAACAAAATCTTCAATATTGAAACAGCTGGGCTTCATGCGTATGCGATATGGTGATACCCGTGCCAAGTTGTTCGGCACATAATGTCAGCCCTATAATCATACACCACATGTGCAGCTTTCTACATACAAAAAAATAGTTTGCCAGTCCATTCACCGACATTACCGCTAGGTTCAGTTTGTTCACTCAAGACGCTCAATCCACGTCAAACCCCAAATAGCAGAAGTTTGACGTGAATATTACCAGTATTCCTATACGTACCAGCATTCCTATACGGAACAAACACAAACCGATATCAATTCCGATCGATCTCAGAGCCGAATCTGGCACCGTTCGGGATGCCAGCACGTCGCAATGCCAATAAATTATGATATGTTATATGACGTTTATTTATTCCTAATTGTGGTTTCTCAGTTGTGTTACAACTTCATAAGCCACATGGCTAGTGCAAAGCATATGTACAAGTTACAGTAAGACTTTTATACATTATCACCGTAGCGTCTCGTGTTATTACAATTGCGCATCTATAGATTGTGTACATGCTTACATAGTCCTGGGGGGATAATCATAGTGTGTACATGTCATCCATCATTGCGTACATGTTTACATAGTTCTGGTTTAATCATTTAAATAGATGAGAAAGGGCGGGATCATGTAATCCTCTTCTCGGCCGTGTGACGCACCATACATACGTGTGTTCTCGCTCACCCAGTCTCCTCCCAGCGACGTTGTTGTTGTTGTCGTACTGAGTTCTACATTCCCGGCTGACCTAGCATAACGTTCTCATTCATTACACTGTAAAACATCATCGCATCAAGAGAAACTGCAATTCAAAATTTCCTTACATATTGTACGTATGTATTTTTTTATAGTCGTGTGTGGCGCACGCATGTCATTCGGTAAAGTATCTTTTTGCGTCGCGAAAATGCATACTTTGTCGATGAAACAAACAAACATTTAACTCATGCTGGTCTAAGTGTGCAAGGTCACATAATTTAGGTGAACAATTAAAAACTACATTTTTATTGCTTATCATCCGTTTTTGTATTGTATTTCTTTTTATACGAGACTTACCGGATGGTCTCGAACCACAACGATGTTCATCGATATCCCATTAGATATATTTATATATATATATATATATATATATATATATATATATATATATATATATATATCTAGGGGCGCAGTTCGCCCTGGACACGCGGTAGCCCTAGCGGAAGCAGCCAAGTGCAGAAAGTATTCAGGCGTCTCTTACCCACACTTGTTCTCACCCCTTGCGTTTGAGACCTTGGGGGGGGCTGGGCTGCTCACGAAGAAACTGCTTAATGATGTCGGAAAAAGATTGGTACTCGCTACAGGAGACAAGAGGGCGGGCGAATACTTACTGCAACGTCTGTCATTAAATGTTCAAAGAGGGAATGCCGCCTCGATTAGAGGTACAATGGCTAGGTGGACCAGCCCTAGCCTGGACCTAATGCTTTGAGTTATGCCCCAAGCGGGCTGTGCACATGTTCTTACATCACAATTGTATATCTTATACACATAAATAAATGATTGTATATATATATATATATTAACATTTAGTCATTGTAATTAATCACCGACGGTGGGAACATGACAAACGGTTTGTGAGCCCCCGACAACTCGACACGCAGGCTGCTAGTGACGCCTGTACGTTCTGCATTCTTAAAAGCGTCCAGAAAAACAAACAAAAATGTCTCGACGACACTTCGAGTCCATCCTCCGTCGACCTGTCACAGGTGTTGCATATTGGAAGGCTGCACGTAGAGCTTGTATCTTGCGTGCCATGATGATGATGATGCTCTTTGCCTGTTAGCACACCGCCCTCCCCCGTGCTATTCGTGATTCACAGTCACGACACCGGTCGTCAGCTCTATAAAAGGGATGCGCGCCATTCCACCTACCCCAGAGATATCTCGAGCGTTTAGCGTAACGTGTGCTCAACCATCCCCCCTCAGCCCGACGTCGTGCGCCAGCGACAGCAGCGTGAACATGGTAGTGATACAGCACTAGGGTGGTAAGTGAAACAAGCAGGCGCAGGTAGATTAATATATATATATATATATATATATTGTTGAGCGATTGTTACATGAATATGTATATCTAGCGCAGTGTTATTAAGTGTGAGTTCCGGCGGCGAAGGATGGCTGAGACAGTCGGACGTGCGACGGCGCTTCGGCGCGCAGTGCGTCCGATGGTGTCAAACTGGACACCACCGCCAAGTTGTTTCGGCCCGATGGCTAGGAGCCTCCGCAGTTCACGCAGCAGAATGAGACACGCGTTATTGGCTGACTGCTAACATCGAAGGACTTCAAACGAAAGTTAGATGATCTGGACGAGCGTTTTTTGGCCGTAACTGGCGAGCTTAGTGATAAAGAAATGGATCGAGAAGTAAGCAGATCCACTGACTACACGGAGAGGTTGTCCCGAATCTGGGGTGGGTGGTCTAATGAGCTACAAGCGACATAGTACTCTAGGCGCCGCCATGCCGTCGGGCGGCCTGGACACGGCTGCTCGATGGACAGAGGCAAGGGCGTCGTTATCGAAGGGACTGTCGGGGCGCAAGGGCCCCGTGGGGCAAGAATCAAGTTCTGCGCTAGGCCCGATATTAAATCGACCAGTCGCGTTTCAAGAAACCAACGTAACGGGCGGGGCGGCCAAGCTAAAAAGTTCAACTCTTGTCGAGAGCTCTTCCCTCTATTCAGTGACGCCTCGCGAGTCCTCATCTACGAAAAGATAGGAAGTGGTTGCAGCAACGTTAGCGGTGCGTCTCGTAACCAAGGGCCCGGAGTTCCTGAAAAAGCCGTCGACGCAGTACCCCGCCTTCCAGCCGGGGCAGGGCTGCGAGGAGCTTCCCGAGACTCGGGTGTTTGTCGCAACGTGCGAACCCCCGCTTATAGACCCAGCGGGGTGTTCAAGCTTCACTCAACCCCTGGGTGTTCTCCCCCCCTTGCCTCCTCCTCCCGTCAGGCCGTCAGGGACATAGCCTTACTTCGGTAGTATCGAGCAGGATCACAGTGCCGATGCACATACGCTAATATAACACCTCGACCCGACGAGACGTTACCATAGTGAAAGACTAAATACAAACTGATACATTTAATTCCTTCTTTGAAAATCAATACGGATCTGCTCTCAGAGTTGAAGCTGTTTTTGTCGATTTTCGACAATCGAATTATGCTGTTAATCTATGTTACTTAGCTCTTTAGTCATACATGTGTTTTATTACATTTATTGCTATAGATTACACATTATTGACACACATTTGGCATTGTGGAACATTTAGGTTTTGCGTATATATATATATATATATATATATATATATATATATATATATATAAGGCATGTAAGGGCCTCACTGGGTTGCTAGGAGGAAAAACACAATAAATATTGACCAACACGGCTGTAACTTTTATTCTTGTCCAACACCTCCACTGCGCCGGTACAGCACCGCCTCTCCGGCCTGTCTCACACACAGCGATCCTTCCTCGACCGCGTGTCAACAACGTGTCTTCCTCACTATCGCCAGTGTCGTCAGTTCTCTCTCAGCAAACTTGGATCACAGCAGAAATGGCACGTCGGTGCTGTTGCATTAGCTTCTCTCCTCTCCGCTAAGACATGTTGATTCTACGTGCACCGCTACCAGCAGACGTCGCTAAGCTATGTCACTCTCTAACTACATACCTGCTTAACCTGCTTAGCAACACGTGAACATATATATATATATATATATATATACGAGGTGTGTTCAAAAAGTATCGCGACGTTTGTGTTTTTTCAAAAATTATTCATTTATTCATGAATATCTATTTTGTCCCCTTCAAAGTAATCCCCATGAGATATTATACACTTGTGCCAACGGTTTTCCAATCTTCGAAGCACTTCAAAAAACCATTTTTTTTTATCTTGTTCAGCTCCTCCTTCGATGCCGTCTTTATCTCGTCAAACGTAGCGTAACGTCGTCCTTTCATGGGCCTCTTCAGTTTAGGGAACAAGAAAAAGTCACAGGGGGCCAGATCTGGGGAATACGGTGGCTGCGGCATCATTAGTGTGTTGTTTTTGGCCAAAAACTCGCGCACAAGCAACGATGTGTGAGCAGGGGCGTTATCGTGGTGCAAAAGCCAATTTTTGTTCTTCCACAAATCCGGGCGTTTCTGGCGGATTGCTTCGCGCAAATTGCGCATAACTTGCAGGTAATATTCCTTATTGACCGTTCTACCCTGTGGCAAGAACTCATGATGCACCACGCCCCTGCAATCGAAGAAAACTGTCAGCAAAACTTTCACATTCGACCGAACTTGGCGCGCTTTTTTCGGTCTTGGTTCGTGCGGCAGCTTCCATTGAGATGATTGAGCTTTGGTTTCCACGTCATAACCATAAACCCACGATTCGTCACCAGTTATGACCCTCTGGAGCAAATTTGGGTCGTCGCGGACAGAGTCCAACATCTCATTAGCAATGTTCATGCGATGCTGTTTTTGGTCGCAATTGAGCAATTTTGGTACGAATTTCGCGGCGACCCGTCTCATGCCCAAATCATTGATAAAAATCGAATGGCACGAGCCAATCGATATGTTTAGGTCCTCAGCAACTTCTCTAACGGTGATTCGACGATTGGCCAATACCATTTTCTCAACTTCAATAATTTTTTCGTCTGTTGTTGAAGTGCTCGGGCGTCCGGCACGCTCTTCGTCGTTCACATCTTCTCGGCCTTCTGAGAACATTTTGTACCACCGATAAACGTTGCTTCGGTCCAAGGTAGCTTCTCCGTATGCCACAGTCAACATTCGGAATGCATCCGCGCACTTAATTTCGTTTTTCACACAAAATTTGATACAGGTTCTTTGATCCATTTTTTTGAATAGGTAAAAATCGAAGACGATCCAAAACACGCGCAAGCAAAGCAGCTGTCAACAATTAAGTGAACATTCAAAATGGCCGAGCTTGTCGGCATAAGTGAGAGACATGAGTACCAACATAACGCCACAAAAAATCGAAATTCGAATATACGTAACCCGCGAAAATTCAAAAGTCGCGATACTTTTTGGACACACCTCGTATATATAAACTGTTTCGATTTCGAATTTACCAATTTTCAGATATCTAATCTATACAGCGCTCCGTTGTCGGAGGCAGGTGGACGACACTGAAACGTGACGATTCGGCGCCTCCACCACTGTAGACTTACGTTACGGTGAGGTGTAGAGTCGAAGGCCGAAGCTAGCCACCATCATCTGCACGTGTCGTACTCGATGCTCTCGATCGAGTGGCGAACATAGAAAACAGGAGCTGCTAGCGAGATTCTAGATCTCCACTGCGCGAGGACACGTGCGGGCCGTTAAGATGGTTAACCTGCCTCTCGAGCGCATAGGAGGATCCCGGTTGTTTACTTGTGCCTCGTGCGACACCGAGCTTACCAATCGAGAAGAGATTATCTTGACGGGATTTCGAGGAACGACCGGCAAGGCCAACCTATTCGAACGGGCTGTTAACCTAAATTACAGGTAGTAGGCTTGCTGTCTGGCTTTTTCAGCTAGTATTACTAACGCACTAAACATCTACAGGAGGTATACATATATATATATATATATATATATATATATATATATACGAGGTGTGTTCAAAAAGTATCGACTTTTGAATTTTCGCGGGTTACGTATATTCGAATTTCGATTTTTTGTGGCGTTATGTTGGTACTCATGTCTCTCACTTATGCCGACAAGCTCGGCCATTTTGAATGTTCACTTAATTGTTGACAGCTGCTTTGTTTGCACGTGTTTTGGATCGTCTTCGATTTTTACCTATTCAAAAAAATGGATCAAAGAACCTGTATCAAATTTTGTGTGAAAAACGAAATTAAGTGCGCGGATGCATTCCGAATGTTGACTGTGGCATACGGAGAAGCTACCTTGGACCGAAGCAACGTTTATCGGTGGTACAAAATGTTCTCAGAAGGCCGAGAAGATGTGAACGACGAAGAGCGTGCCGGACGCCCGAGCACTTCAACAACAGATGAAAAAATTAATGAAGTGGAGAAAATGGTATTGGCCAATCGTCGAATCACCGTTAGAGAAGTTGCTGAGGACCTAAACATATCGATTGGCTCGTGCCATTCGATTTTTATCAATGATTTGGGCATGAGACGGGTCGCCGCGAAATTCGTACCAAAATTGCTCAATTGCGACCAAAAACAGCATCGCATGAACATTGCTAATGAGATGTTGGACTCTGTCCGCGACGACCCAAATTTGCTCCAGAGGGTCATAACTGGTGACGAATCGTGGGTTTATGGTTATGACGTGGAAACCAAAGCTCAATCATCTCAATGGAAGCTGCCGCACGAACCAAGACCGAAAAAAGCGCGCCAAGTTCGGTCGAATGTGAAAGTTTTGCTGACAGTTTTCTTCGATTGCAGGGGCGTGGTGCATCATGAGTTCTTGCCACAGGGTAGAACGGTCAATAAGGAATATTACCTGCAAGTTATGCGCAATTTGCGCGAAGCAATCCGCCAGAAACGCCCGGATTTGTGGAAGAACAAAAATTGGCTTTTGCACCACGATAACGCCCCTGCTCACACATCGTTGCTTGTGCGCGAGTTTTTGGCCAAAAACAACACACTAATGATGCCGCAGCCACCGTATTCCCCAGATCTGGCCCCCTGTGACTTTTTCTTGTTCCCTAAACTGAAGAGGCCCATGAAAGGACGACGTTACGCTACGCTTGACGAGATAAAGACGGCATCGAAGGAGGAGTTGAACAAGATAAAAAAAAATGGTTTTTGAAGTGCTTCGAAGATTGGAAAAACCGTTGGCACAAGTGTATAATATCTTATGGGGATTACTTTGAAGGGGACAAAATAGATATTCATGAATAAATGAATAATTTTTGAACACACCTCGTATATATATATATATATATATGTATATATATATATATATATATATATATATATATATATATATATATATATATATATATATATATATATATATATATATATATATATATATATATATATATATATATATATATATATATATATATATATGCAGGTTCTGGCGCATTTCTGTCATAACCGTATGCACTTATTTTATGGTTTGATAGCACTCGGCAAGAAAAACATTTTTGCCCAATGGAAGGGGGGGGGGGCGGAAACGTCTTGTTTGGGCGTAAGGATGAAATTTATAAATGTAGTTATTCTGTCTTTTTCCTACTACATAGTTGTGCAAAAGCAACGTTTGCGGGAGAACCAGTCAATGCATCAAGTATACTGACGCGTTCAGCGGAAAATTCTGCACAATCTGAACGACACCCGAAAGGCGAATAGCCTAAGGAACTTCATAAAGAGTCGATATGCTGTTATGTCCTACGTTGAAGCTTTCGCGTGTAAAAGCATAAAATTTTGCCATTACGACTAAAAATGTACGCCCGAAAGACTAGTCCCTAGAAAAATAGCAAATTTATTGCTCACCATTTGTGTGCCAAAGTAGTGTTGGTGTCTTACGTAGTCACTGAGTAACTAAGCTTTTCCGATAGCGTATTTATATCAAAGACAAAAGAATGCATAATTGCTAGCATTTTGGCCTGTTTTAGCAGGTGTTTATGAGAAAACTAGGTACATGTTTTATTATTTATTTTATTAACACCCGGGCTGGGTAAGTGTGTTTATGTTACATCCAAGTGTTTCGATACATCCGTTAATCTCGCGTTTTGCTAGTTCTGCTATGGACCAAACCGCCGGACATACTGCGGCGTGGTCCATCACATACAGGTAGATAATAATATAGATACATATTTTGAGGTACGGTAGAACTCGCCAAGAAAATATTTTTTCAGTGGAAGTAGGGGGCGGAAACGTCTTGGCAAAGGTTTACGGTTCTGAACGTGAAAGCTTCAACGCAAAACATAACAACTATAGCTTCCTGAAAGCACATTGCAATCGTCTTTGGACTCGCAAGTTGTCAAGGCTGAATCGCCTTCAGAGCAACTGTTGACTCAGGCGAGTAACTGAGAGCCGCGATAGATCTATGGAGCGGCAAATGGCTTTAGGCCATTCCCTCACCGCAGCTGGGGACGATGCTGGACAGTACCACACTCCGCATCGCCTCCGGTCTGCGCTTGGGGGAATCAGTCTGCTTTGCTCATAATTGCGCTCGATGCGACCTCCCGGTGTCTTCCACCGGCGAGCATGCTCTTGCCTGCAAGAGGAGCGCCGGCAGGTTCTCGAGGCACTCGGCTCTGAATGACGTAATTCACCGGGCATTGCAGCCAGCCCACATCCCTGCTGTTAAAGAGCCTGTCGTCAAACAGCCAACTGCGGCCGGATGGTCTGACTTTAGTTCCATGGAGCGAAGGCCGATGCCTCGTCTACGACGTCACCGTGTCTTGTACGCTGGCCGCATCCTACGTTCGTCACACCAGCCGGGAGGTCGGAGCAGCCGCTCGCCTCGCCGAAGACCGCAAGCTAGCCAAATACCGTGAACTGGAGCAGAACTTCATCGTCCAACCGGCCGCTTTCGAAACACTGGGGCCAATGGGAGAAATTACAAAGGGTTTCCTTGCGGAGTTGGGATCCAGAGTCGCGGTGGCAACCGGCGATAGGAGGGCATGGCAGTTTTTGCTGCAAAGGATATCGGTTGAGGTACAGCGCGGCAACGCAGCGTCGATCATAGGTTCATTGCCAACAGGCAAGGGACTCGCTTTTTTGCCGTAGCCAAAGCGGCGTCAGAATTTCACGTGTAACCAAATAATAATAAAACTCGAATCTTATTAAAAAAAACATAAACCATCTTATACATACTCAATTTGAGTGAAATAAATATTATTGACTGGTTCAAATCGTGAAAAAAAAAGATGGCTGTCGAAAAAGCTTAGTCACTCGGCAATTACGTTACGCAGCCATAACTTTGGTAGAAAAATAATGGGCATTACATTTTTGATTGAGAACAGTGGTTTAGTCGTACATTTTTTGTCGTAATGGCAAAATTTTACGTTTTTGCGCGTGAAAGCTTCAACGTCAAGCATAACAACATATCTTATTTTTATGGCCTTTTTTACTTCTTTTTTGCTCTTCGTTAGCTTGCGCCGGGTGTCATTCAGACATTTATCATTATGTGGAATTTTTATGCGACATAAATGTGTCTAATCTCATATACTATGTTGCTAATTCAGGTAAAATGTACCTGCTAAGCGCGCATTATTTTAGTTTATTCAGTGTAGTTATCGCCTAGTGAGTAGAAGCTTAGGCTAGTGTATCAGGAACTGAGTATTATTATATTGTCATTCACATTGTCGTCACGATGAGAAGGAAAGATTGCTGTTTAACAAAAATACGATGCTTGTTGTTTCTGTTGCCATGGGGGGTCGCGCGCCTTCTACAGCGACATCCAGGAAAGGATGCTGTTGACAGGGAAGTACCTCGTCCGCGATGTGTCTTGCAAGAACTGCCACGCCAGGCTGGGCTGGAAATATGAGTATGCGATGAAGGACGCCCAGCGTTACAAGGAGGGAAAGGCGAGTCGTCCGGGTTGAAAATAGACGCATGCTGGCACACTTCCGTAGATTCATCTTCATAGCTGTGTGCGCTATTGACTAGAAAATATTTGAGGAGCTTTCGAGCAGAGTTTGGGAGAAGAGAGGAAACGAAAGCATGGGGCTTGAGCGATCCCGAGGAATAAACAATTAAGATTGTCGATTATTACTATAGTTATAGATTATATATCTTACAATATATTATTATATATTGTTTTATAGTTATAGATGATTACTATAGTTGATAGATTATACTATGGTCGAGTTGAGGGCAACATTATTTTGATATAAACGAACGGCAATAATAACAGACAACGGTAATGAACATAAAGTTGCTTAATTAACATAAGCGTGCAAACGGCGTCTTGTACTAGTTTAATGCTACATGCTGAACAATGCTGAAATGATGTGGACAACTAGCAAGAAATATATATAAACATTTTGTTTTTGAATATATACCAATATATGCTTTGCATTTTGACATATTATAGGTGGTTCTGGAATTGGCTCTGTTGACTGAGAAAGAGGGCTTCGATGATAGGAGGAATTAAACATGTAACCATAACAACGCAACGGCAGCGACGACGAATTCACATGCAGTTGTTTTACAATGCAAATATAAAAACGGACACTCGTGCAAGCGAAATGCTGCAGGTTAAACAATAACGACGATGGGAACAGCTAGCAAGAAAGTCGTCAGCATTGCGCCACCTACAGCATTACCAGCAATAACAATGACTACAACAACAATATTGAAAAAAATGTTGCTGTCGCACGACCCGACGTTCTTTCGGCACGCAACTACAATACTACGAGCTGCCTGTAATTGTTTGTTGTCATCGGTATTGTTTGAATGGCTGTGCAAGCGCCAGCTAGGAGCAACTATGCGCGCACTGCACGCCAGTCACCTACCGACATACCAATTGGCCAGCGATACGTTCTATGCTAAACCTTCCACCTCTTCATCGCCCATTTACTTTAACTTATCTTTGTGTTCGTTTAAAAAGCACATTATTCTATTCTACGACTCAAACTGACTACTACGCAGCCTCATTTCCCTTTTTTTTCACTAGTATGAGTACTGCTATTGAAAACCTTGTAATTACAGTAGTGGTAGTTTGATATAACTATGCATATATACTAATGCTGAATATATATGAACTGAACTAAATTATTAAGTTATTTATACGATTGATTGAGCTCTCGATAAATACGTGTATGCCTACACTATTACGATTGCGATCACTAAATAAACATGTGCTATATATAGGAACAAATGGTGGTATGTCTTGAATGTGCTCTGTTTATCTTAGATTGTAAGGTGCTTAGCACTATGAAGGCAGTTCCAGGCTTGATCTGTTTAGTTCCATTTGTCAGTAGCCTCAAGAGCCAAATGGCCAGCGTCATTATAATTGAACTATGCGATCGTTATTTTGGAAATATTGGACCTTGAAGTGCAAAAAATCAAACGCGCTTGAATTCGCACTGCGACGTAACGTTAGCCACGACACGGGCGTTTAGTTCCTTATTTAAGGAAATATCGTGAGAACGCTGATTAGCAGCTGCATCGCGCATTCTTTAGAAAGTCGGCCTTGCACGCATATTTCTCTAGACCAGAGCTTAAACTAAGAAGATTGACTTACAAAGGTTGTTAAGTTCCTTAAGTATCTATATTAGACATTGCATAAGGTGTATAATTCCTCAAATTCTTATCCTCAAGTTCACGTCAAACGTAAACAACACATTTCTCAACCCATGGGACGTTACTCAAAATAAAACTGTTATATCTATTGTAGCATAAATAGACTGAACTTTATTATTTGTTTATTATTTTCCGTACAGTTTATTTAATATATTTAAAAATTATATTTATATATATATATAAATATATGGTCGTCGACCTAGTTGCTCCTTCTGCGCGCAGTAGCCGTTCTATCGCCCATGCCCGTGAGGAAGTCCTGCCCGCCCCCTGGCGCGAAGGTCCGGGTCCATCCAGTCTCTCATAGTTCCGAGCACTGAGGTCGCGTTACCTCTTTGGATCTCCAGGGACAGTCGCTGGGAGAAAAAGGCGTGCGCCCTCTTGTCCATCGTCGCCTGCTGTAACGCGCCGCCAACCCGAGAGATCAATGCTACCGTGAGGGGCCCAGGGCCACCCTTCGTCTCGAACGCGAATGGCGAAAAGTGGTGCGCCCGACTTAGGTCCGCATACTTTCTTATCTTAGAGGTCTCAGCTCGCGAAACGGCAGTCCCCGGACGAGACGCGTCGGGACCGACAAGAGAAGGGGTCAGAGAGTCGGTCACCGTCGCATCCCACACCAGGGAACGACCCTTATAGAAGGGTATCAAAGTCATACCGTCGGGGCGCTTACCGTCGTCTCCTGAAAGCCCAGGTGGTTCCAGGACGAAGGGAATCCCCGCCCTCCGCAGCGATCTTGCAAGTATTTGAGGGCAGTGTGTCTTGGGCGCCGGCCCGCTGCGTGAGCGCAAGACAGGCCGTGTCTGGCGAGTCGCCCGACGGGCTCGCCACAAGAGCATCTGTGTGGCTCAACCAAATCAGCTCCCAATCTCAGGCTAACGCATATCCGGGTGAATTGGTCATCAAGGCGGGTACCCAGTGAGCCAGCGGGTAGTGCATAATAGACTGAACACAATTTCTTCTTCAGGGTACGGCAAGAGAATATACGAGCCTTGAATAAAAGTTGTTTTATATTGTATTTATTATTTATTTAGCTATGAAAACGTTAATTATTACCATTCTTGACAGTAATTGAAGTTACGATCTGCTGAAAGCTTGGACATGCCGAAGTATCTACGGTAGTCGCTAATAAATACACCTTTTCTTATAGAAGTCATCAGCAGATTTTGCTCATCCGATTTCTCATGCCTAGCGATTCACACACCGAGACACTTTTCTTGTACTCAACGTTCAACTGACAACAGTCAGGATATCGCACCTATACGTATGTGCGGTGCTATCAAATTGAACTAACCGTTATACTAAAAATATGTAAGAAAAGCTCAGTCATCCCAGTTTTTATTTTACTTTTCTTTTATTATTATGGTTATGGGATTTACCGGCAGAAAAAAGAAGCAAGATGTTTCTGGACTACTTTTACTTAATTTGAACTCCTCGTAGTCATTACTAGCACTATGTTCTCTTGGGCAAAAGACCCGGGCAAATGCAGCCCCCACTCGGGCTGCAAAGAAAACGCAAAGGACGACGATAACACCATTCCTGGCGGGGGTAACCCCGACGAAGCGGTCTCGGGCAACTACCTCGACAAGATAGCCGCCATCGCACAAAGGCTCACTAACCACGCGGCCAGCAGAAAAAATATGGACGTAATGGTGAAAAACCTGGCTGAGGAACTTCGCGTCGCGACAAAAGAGGCCAAGGCACGAAGTAAGGATGTCGGCACACAGACCGTTAACGAGACCGCAGACTCGGGGTGCCAGTGTACACCTGACACCCTTGCCCTGGAGCGGCAGGCCGACAACATCACTGCCATGATCGAGAAATGCCAAACAGAAGAGGACCTCAAGCGCATCCTCTCTCTTGAATGGCCAGCAGCCGCCTACACAAGGGAGTCGCACCTCGGGGCCAGCATCCTGAAGGAGAGCCCCCTTCGGATCCTGGTTGCCCGGGAAGACGATCCTTCAGACAAGACCACATGGCAAAACATGGCCTGCCAGTTCCAGAGCATAGCCGGCGAGGCCGGCCGCAGGACAGGGGTGGTCATGTCGCGCCAAATTTGCGAATCGGGGGATGACGGCGAGCCAAGCACTCGGGCCCTAGTGGCGATCACGCTCCCTAAGAACGCAACGCTCCTCCAGGACAAGAATCTCCTGGACCAGGCGCTGAAAAAAGCCAAGGCCCTCGCAGGCTCAAGGGACCTTAAGCCAATACCCTGCCACATGGCAAGCCAGGGCGAGCGGAGGGGAGTCGGCAAACTCTTGGAATGCCTCTTCCGGGCACAAGACCTACATCTTGCTGTCACCCCTACGGCGCGCACAGACAGGGGTGGGGCAGACGATGGCAAGAAGAGCTCCGCCAGCACCACAACGACTTTCCTTCTTAAAAAGAAGGAAGGTAAGACTTACGCCGACATGATCAAAGAGCTGGGTGTCAGGGTGGACCCCAATGTCCACAACGTGAGGGTAAATCGAGTTCAACAACTGCCCAGCGGAGATGTGCGGTTGGTGGTGGCAGAGGCGGTACAAGGAGGGGCCAGCTCCTTTCTCCAGGCCCTGCAGTCAGCCGGGGAGGCGGACGCCAGCGTCGACAGGACGTCACTAAAGCGTCTCCTGATCAGGGATGTCATGGAGGGTACCACCCAGCAAGACATCGAGGCTGCCATCCGCAAGGCGCTGCCCATCGAGGGACCACTTGCCGTGGAACCCCCACAAAAGGGGGCCACCGGCAGATGGACGTCCCTGGTCCGAGCGGCCCCTCCCGACGCCGCCAGGCTCCTAAACATCAAACGCATCCACATGGGGTGGTCCTCGTGCCCAATCTCAGAGTGGATCACCGTGCCGACGTGCCAGCGCTGCCAACGAGTGGGCCACTCTGCTCCCTCGTGCACTGGCGCGGTCGGCACAGGTAAGCGCTGCCACAGGTGCGGGGTAGTTGGGCACCTCTCGAGAGAATGCAAAGCGGCGGCGACCTGCTATAACTGCGGCGAAGCAGGACACGCGGCCAACGTTGCCGCTTGTCCAAAGTACAGAGAGCAACTGGAGGAGCTCCGCCGCCGCGGCACCTGGCCAACGGCCGCGCACCTCGCGATAACACGAGTGCCAAACCCAACCCCGGCTACCCACGAGGACCACCCCAGTGATGCCGTGGACGACGAGGGGTTCACCCTGGTCACCCAAAAAAGCCGCAAGAGGGTACAGACATCGCCTCCTCTGGACCCTCGTGCAACGAAGGCATCTAACAAGCAAGCCACGCCCACCAACGACAATTACGGCAGTTCGTAAAGTACTCCAGCTCAACTGCAATCGCAGCAGAGGCGCGCACAACATGCTCCAGGAGGTCAGCAGCAGAGTAAAAGCCGACCTCTTGTTGCTCAGCTAGCCTAACATCCGGTGGGCAGAAAACCGTTCCCCGGACTGTTTTGCAGACGCCGACAGCGCTACGAGCATCGTACTTGACCATCGCAGCCAGATGCGCATCTCCGGACACGGCTGCGGCTACGGTTTTACATGGGTTGACGTCGCAAACATCGGACGCTTTTATTCCTGCTACTGCAGTCCTAACGTTCCACTTGACAACCTTAACAGGCTTTTAGACGACTTATCTTCCTCTTTTAACCAAACTGACGCGCCACTTTTAGTAATAACCGGAGATTTTAACGCCGCGGCCAGCGCATGGGGCTCGGCCGGAACCAGTCATAGGGGGCTCGCAATCCTCGACTGGTTAGCGGCTGAAGACCTCGTAGTTCTTAACAAAGGTACGCCCACCTTTCACAGGGCCGGGCGCACCTCATGTATCGATCTTACTATCACGCGCAGGGCCGATGCCAACAAGATTTTAGACTGGAAGGTGCTACAGGAAGAGGAATCCCCCAGCGACCATTTTATCATCGAATTCCACGTGACCACTGCCGCGACGACAAATCCAATGCAGCGTCCGCTCATCATACGCCAGGGAGCCGAACAACTTCGGAGGTCCCTCAGGGCCCTTATAGCAGCAGAGGGACCTCCAACTACGGCGGAGGGTCTCCAGCTGCTCCTAGAAAAGGCGTGCGCGGTCTTCCCAGGCCGTCCCGCACGTCAAGGATACCAAGGAAAGCCAAAACACTGGTGGACCGCGGCACTGGAACAACTACGGCGGAAATGCCTAAAAGCGCGACGGTGGCTCACCCGCGCCAGACGATCGTCACACGACGGGGAGGCCGCCAGACGCTTTAGAGCCGTATACAAGAACTTGCCGGCCCTCCTGCGCAGGGAAATCTTCAGGAGCAAGGAACGCTCCTGGAGGGCCTTCCTGGAGGAGCTGGAGGACGACCCCTGGGGGTGCCCATACAAAATTATCAGGGGGCTCCCCCCTTACAAGCGCAGGGTAGAAATATCTCCGGAAGATGCGCAGGTGGCGATTGAGGCGCTCTTTCCTCAACACCCACTCTTCGACCGCGCCCCCTGCCTAGAGGCTTCAGGGGAGGAGGAAGAGGATACCCCGGAGATCACGCTCCAAGAGGTGCTGGACGCTGCGGCACGCCTCAAACAGGGAAAGGCACCGGGCCCAGATGGCGTCCCGGTCTCCGCGGTCACAACACTGATGAAAGAATTTCCAGAAGCGGTGGCGTCAGCGGCGACCGGGATGCTCCGGTCGGGCTCGTTTCCCAGCGCATGGAGGGCCGCAAGCTTGATCCTCAAAGGCCCCAGCTCTTACCGCCCTATTTGCCTACTCGGCTCCCTGGCCAAAGCTTTTGAGTCTATCGTGGAGGCACGCCTGCGGGACTTCGCGGAGGAGAACGACCTGCTGTCAGAGGCCCAGCATGGGTTCCGCAAAGGCCACTCGACAATCGGCGCTATAAAGCAGATCCAGACGCAGGCCGAACTCCTCCACGAATCCCCGCCAAGAAGACGGGACCTCTACCTCGCTATTTTACTAGACGTACGAAACGCTTTTAACAGCCTACCCTGGAGAGTCATCCTGGAGACTCTTCACAGGAAGAACGTTCCCTTTTACCTACGGCGCATTATATCAAACTACCTAAAAGACCGGACAGTACAGTCTCACGGAATCGTTTTTAACATGACTGCAGGGGTGCCACATGGCTCCATACTTGGCCCCCTGCTATGGAACATAACGTACGACGACGTGCTGCGACTAAGGGACCTGCCCCCCGGGGTCAGCCCCCTAGCCTATGCCGACGACCTCGTCCTTACCGTCCAGGCCCGGACACCGGACCTGCTGCAAAGCCGTGCGAACGAAGCACTTGAAGACGTCGCCCGCTGGATGCAAGCGGCGGGACTCGCCCTCGCCCCCGCCAAGAGCGAGGCAATACTCTTGGTAGGACGGAGAAACTGTCCTGCCATTCACCTTCGCCTAGAAGACCAAGAGATTGCGCTTGTTGACAAGGTCAGGTACCTCGGGGTCACCCTAGACAGGGGTCTCCGCGGCACTGAACACGTGCGGCGGGCGACGGAGAAGGCAACCAAGACAGCAAACAACGTCGCACGGCTTATGCCTAATAATCATGGACCACGACAAACCCAGCGGCGAATAATGATGTCCGTAGCCGAGTCAGTCGCCCTATACGGAGCTCCGGCCTGGCCGACCGACACTCTAAAGCTTGCCGTCAACAGGACGCGCCTGCGTCGGGCCCAGAGGGTCGGAGCCCTCAGGGTGATCGCGGCGTACCGGACGGTAAGCGCAGCGGCAGCTTTCGTCCTTGCTGGAACGATTCCCTGGGATCTGAAAGCTGCCGAACGCCGCCACTTATGGGGTAACCCCCAGCGCAAGAAGGACGATGAGCGTCGGCATACTATCGACCTCTGGCAGGAAGAATGGGCCGGCCTACAAGAGGGTGCCCCTGGCACCAGTCTCCGCGCCGTTATACCCGACATCAAGGAATGGCTAAACCGCCAGGGGGGTGAACTCACCTTTTACACGACTCAGATCCTGAGAGGGCATGGCGACTTCCAGTCCTACCTGTTCAGGATCGGGAAGGCTCCCAGTCCTAAATGCATCCACTGCGGCGACGGACCGGAAGACACTTCAGACCACACGGCACTGAAGTGTCCAGCATGGGCGGAGCAGCGCGTACCTCTACTGCTCCTAATGAACACACCGGATTTTAACCTACGCGACGTCTGCAAAAAATGACGGAAACGCTTTTAAACTGGAACACCACAGCCGGAGTCTTCAGAGCCATTCTACAGAAGAAAACGAGCGCCAGCTACCTAAGGCGCCTCCCCCTCCCCGTGGCTCCCGGGGAACACACCCGCCAGGAGTAGAAGACTCGCCCCCCTGACTGTTTGATGATATGCGCAACGCAGTTCCCAGTCAGTGTGGGGGACGGGGACATGACTGGTTTTTAGTGGGTTGGAGCCCCACACTACCGGTCCGCATCTGCAGGGAGCTCCCCTGCCGCGGTGCCCGCGTGTGCAACCGCATTTCCCAGTAGTCCTCTAAAAAAAAAAAAAAAGATGTTTCTGGAGGAAAATGTTGATCTCACCAGGACCAGCGGTGTCACTATTGCGGCCTGGCAAGAGGAATTGGTGCAGGTTACACCCAGGTTGACCAGTGCAAGCTGGACGGAGAATTTGATATTGCAACGTTGTTGTGTTACGCTAAGTCAGCTTGGGGATGTAGACTCATCCGGACGGGTACTGCAGCCCGAGGGACTCAGGAACGATGAATGACGACACGTAGCATTGGGTCTAATACAAAGCACAGCCGATCAGCGGATGGTTATTAATCCATGCTGCTCGGTCTATTTATTGGTTCACGAGGCACCGCGGCGTGCTGACACCCCAAAGGGTGTCAGAACCCGCTCTCAAATCGGTCGAAATGTACAGCAGTTTGTGTTTGTTCCGTATAGGAATACAGGTTAAGTGACTGTTTGACTTGGACTGCCGATCATAGGTCGACCCTCCCCCGATGTCGGCCGATGATCGTTTGCAAGGCGGAGGACGTTGGGGTTTCGGGGCGAAAGGCTGTGGCTGTTCTAGTCTGGCTGGTTGAGACATGTCTTGTTCAGTTGAGACATGCATCATTCGGTGAACGCTGTGTACGTTGAGCTTCTGGCGCGGGCGCTGTAGCCGTTGGACGTGGTCGGTTAGAACTTATTTGAATTGCTAAAATGCGTACACAGTAACTTCGTTACAATATTTTGCCTCAGGACATGGTATGACTGCCGACACGGGGCGTTGACCCACTGTACACTTCAGAATCTGACCACGGTTACAGAGCTACATGGTTCAAATAAGGAGGGCCACCAGGACACACTTGTATCCTGCGCGAGTCTGGTTAGACGGGCGGCGTGGAACACACTGTGCTTCACTGCAAGTCTCTTTTGGAAGCCAGGACGTGCACGGACTTTACTGCCGGGATGGGCTGCTCCATTAGGGAGGTGGTTAACAACATGATAACCTCGACGGCAGCGTAGAGGAAAGCGATGGACCTGTGTGACGCCACGTTGACGCTCAAGAGAGCCGCCAAGGAGACCGCTAAGTGGGAAAGGTTCATGCGAGACCCTCGGAAGAGTGGTCGAGACGCGGAAGGAAGTGCAGCCAGGTCGTCAAGGTTTTGACGCATCATCCTTAGGACGGACCTTTATTCGTGCAATTTTGCCACTGTGATAGTCAAGATGTGAGCCGGACCGCTGACGTTGTGAAAATTGACTGCTTGCGCACTGATCTCGGCTGTTTCGTTTGCAACTTTCAGTGCAAACCGTTCAGAAGGGTGAAGTAATATGTTCGTGCGACTGCCCAAACCTTCGGTAGGCATTAAAAATCTTAGGAATTGCGCTTAAGCACCAACTAACTCTGCTGCGAAATGTTCTCTTGTGTGTATTTTGTATCGATAGTCCGCAACCTAGCACCCACTTTACGCACAGCTCTTTCAATTCTAAGCGTTGGTGCAGCATACTATGCACCCCATCTACTGAAATGTCTGCGAGTTCAGCTATCTCATACACCTTCCTTCGATGATCTCCTATGGCGATACGGCGGATGTCTTCAGCCGTTTCAGCCCATCTAGTGAGCTCATCTGCAGGTCCGAGACGCGCCTCACCTTTAGTTCGTTACCGGCCACGTTTAAATTTATTATAAAAAAATAATGGTCGCAACGATGAAAGAAAGCCCCGTAAAATTTTGCTCAACCCGGTTTTGATTTGCGCAGCTGTCCACTTCTTAAAATACAATTTGTGGTTCTCCATGTCTGCGACAAGTACTGATTCCTTCAGTTTCCTGAATTCCGCTTTTCAATCATACCATCCCCTACGGGCTTAGAGTTATGGTGAGGCATCAGACCATCCCCTACGGGCTTAGAGTTATGGTGAGGCATAACTCCAATGCACCGAGGGCCAGACATGTTAAGATATCTGACTCTCAGCAGTGCGAAATATCCTAAATGAGCAATAGTCAAGAAAAAAATCCATCAACAAGGGAGATCGAACCAACTACACCCCGGTCGATAACAACCATGACTAATGCACTAGCCCCATTGACCACGCCGCTGCTCCTTGATTCAGTTTGTCTCCGCCTATTTTTCTGCATATCTACGTGCAGCCGAATAGGGTCCTAATTGATACAGAATATCTCGAAACTTCCTAATTCTTTAAGAGGCTTTTCCAAAGCTTGGGCCCCGAAGATAGTTTGGCTGTTACTTTTATTTTCCATATATATATATATATATATATATATATATACCATGTGTGTACAGATCTCAGTTACGGCCACTAATTGGCTAATGCTCGGATATACGATATCGGCTAATTCACCCCCGTTCTATTTGCAGGTAACCGGCAGCCAGTGACATTGTTTAGCGATAGAGCCAAGAATTCAGTGAAATGGATACCACGCCGGCGGGAGTCCCAAAGACAGTTGATGTGCTTGAGACATTGCATTGCTCGCTAACTCAATGTGAAACAATCCACAGTTTGTGGGAACAGCATGGCATTCGTGTTAGGCTCTTCAGGTCCGCTGTAGGTTCACAACTGACCACAGCACAGCGACAACCAGGATGCTGGTTTCCAGTGGTACACCTCCTCTCTTGCCCGTAGGAACTATTTAAGTGCATCACCCTTTACGAACGCACCTGACCTGGCGCGGTACCAAAACTTACCACACTTGGCAGGGCATCCAAGCTAGGAATGAGCCCGCCCACAATAATTGCACAAAGGCAAGATTGA
The DNA here is from genome assembly GCA_003439945.1 of Dermanyssus gallinae. Classification (NCBI taxonomy): domain Eukaryota; kingdom Metazoa; phylum Arthropoda; class Arachnida; order Mesostigmata; family Dermanyssidae; genus Dermanyssus; species Dermanyssus gallinae. The sequence continues at coordinate 209,412 of QVRM01004526.1, forward strand.
CAAATTGCGGGCCGATGCCACGTGTAGCGAGGGCGACGAAGCTGAAAACTGGACAATCGTTTTATAGGGCATGGTGCGTCTATTCTCTGATAAACAGTGCGCGTACAAGGAAGCTCCACGAAAACAACTCGCGTTGTTCAGGTCAGCTATTGAAGATTCTCACAGGCTGCTCGTTAAGAAGTCTGAACGTTGCAGAAATCACTGGAGGTGTAGATGATGTCTTCGGCAACAATACCTGTGCATCGCTGACGGCCGCTGTTTTCGGGTGCTTTAAATGTCGCTTAGACGTGATAAATTAACGATATTTGTTTAAACGAATTTTTCAGGGAGAAATAGAATCAGTAGAGAAGTTCAGAGCACGCATGAGCCGGCATGTTAAGCGGCGCGAATACACCGATGAGACAGCGATGCTCCCCGCGATAAACTAATCCTAGGCACCCGACTGGGAATGGCCAGGAAAGCCTGATTCCACGAACAAGAACACAGAAATACGACGATCACCTACTAACGACCTCAACGTCGTGTTGAGAACGCTATATACACGTACGAAGGACACGAAACAATTCGCTATAATTAATAGAACGAGACCGGCACCGCGCCGGCGGCGAACGGCACGAAGATATTGCTGCGGTCCGCAACATGGGGGAGGCCGGCAAACGACAAAGAATTTAGAACGACTGCCTTTTGCAGACAGGCAGCCGGTTGCCCATAGCACCAGTGGCCGCACACTAAACTGCCCGCGTGGGTTCAGGATGACAAGAGGATGTATGCGTTCGACGTCGGTGCCACAGGCCTTACTTAAGTCCCATTGCGAGCGTCGAGACATGTTTGTACTCAATATATGTTAAACAAATATGTATGTTATATTATATATTTCTCGCCGTAACAAAACAAAAAAAAGAAGGAAAAAAACGGTACAGCGCCTACCACACTAATGTCCAGCCAAGGGCAGGCGCTGTAGGGGCTGCAAAAGAGAGAATCATTTCGACCGTGTGTGTCGGCCCAGCTGAGCAGGCTGCCAACAATATTAGAAAAACAACATTTGCGCACACGTACCGCATCGACACACTAAATATCGGAGCCGATCGGATGCCCAGTAGGAGCCGTCGCATCATCAGCCACCGAACAAATTCCCCTATATTCGACAAAGTAGTCGAAACTCTTCTCCCCGCCAGCACGTGCTTGGAGCTCAAATTGATACAAATGTCGTGTGAATTGCACTGCGTGAGCACACAGTGATCGAGCAAGACAAGCACCAACTGGAAACACTTCTTAAGGAATACAGAGACGTGTTCGCTGGCCTGGGTAAATTGTCGCTGCCGGAGAAAACATGTAGAATGTTTTTTAGTGATTTTGAGTTTAGTGGCATGTACATGACAGATGACCTCCCTCTCTCTCTCTATATATATATATATATGTGTAGGGGCCAGCGATAGTCTCTTCCCTCTTCCGGTCAGAGAGCAACGCCACCGCACTATTAGACGAGGCCGGTATTGTTCAGTACAACGAACTCAAGGGACGCTTACATGAAGAACTAAAGGCAGTATGCAGGGGCGTTCCGGATAACCCTTTGAGCCAGCGGGACTGGAGCGCGTTCTTATACGACGAAGCGTATTGCATCTTACTCGCAGGTGCTGCCGACGACTCCACGAAGGCTCGCAGTAGGGGAAGGATGCTTGTTTGGGACGCCACAGTAACCGACTCATTAGCACCTTCAATGGTCGGTGGCGGGGCGGTCTCGGCAGGCTACGCTGGCAGTCTAGCCGAGACAAGGAAGCTTGCCAAATACGCTTCCATCGGGTACCCACATGAGTTTCAGCCGCTAGCATTTGAAACCCTGGGCAGCCCAGGCAACATCACCCGCAAACTTCTCCACAGAGTCGGTGAGCAGTTAAACCTTGCAACTGGTGATAAGCGATCTGCAGGTTTCTAGAGACAACGTCTCGATCTCGACGTTCAACGCGGTAATGCTGCGTCCGTCCGGGGCACACTGCTAAGGTGGTCTCAGCCCACTCTTTACGAGATGGAGCAACATTTACGGCGCACACGTTCTCGGGAGACAATTGTCGCTCCATTGGCATCATTAATATATGTGTATATATATATATATATATATATATATATATATATATATATATATATATATATATATTCATAACTACACCCTTGCGCATAAACAATGATATATCACCGAAATTTAACAAATTTATTTATTTTTGGCTTATCAACCTAGTAAAGCATCTTAAATAACATACGTAGATTCGGACCCAGTTTGTGGCTTTTATTGTCAGTTAAGTGTACAGCAGGCCCACTGTAGCAAGCCTCACTTGCGTCGCTAAGTCTGAGTGTTCAGTTCATCTGAGACAAGCTTTTCCATCTCTACAGGCACGTGCCCATGTTTAATATACAAAATGTTTGCTTGGCATAGGCTACCGTATGACGCAGAGGAGTGACGGAACATGGAATAATGTTAGGTTTAGTGGGTAGGGTATACAAATTACTGCTGAATTCCGCACAATTCGGGGAACTTGGGCCATATAGACAACACTGAGCCTCACGGTGCATTACTGCATTCCCCCTACACCTATATAAATTACAAACAAATGCCGCCGTAGGACGACTTTGCCAAAAACAATGCCGCCAGTTGTTTACTGTCGCCAAAATTCTGGCCCAAAAAGAACCCCATCAAAACCGCAACCTTTATTGAAGGCAATTCTGGTTAAACTTTTCATAGGTTGCGTTATTGTGCGCGGTCAACAGACCATCTTGGAAAACTCTACGGGGCGTTCACCTATACGGTTAACTAAAAGCCACTGTTTATGCTCATCGTGCATCCCCGCACGCCATGCATACTATGCAAGTGCAACTATAAGCTCTTTATCAAATGAACAAGGTAATAGAGCAATAGTACCACCACGGATTTTTAGACCGAATATAGCCGAATAGACCGAAAGCCTTGCTTAGGCCAAGGAAGACGATTGCATCCTCATTTCTATTTTAGAAGCAAAGAAAATTCGATCAACAACGGAGATTAAAACGGAGACTGTCCAGTAGATGACAACCATGACTACTAGCACACTAGCCGCCCCCTGGACCACGCCGTCACTGCCACTAAATAATACTAAGCAGTTCTAGGCAGCTAACACGGATACGAAATTATTCTGTCCAATTATTTTGACCAAACACAAATTTCAGGAATGTAGACTCAGGTACGAATTGCACCTGTACTGACCTCAGTAATATGAAATAAATGAAATTATAGGCAATGCCTTGCCTGTACTAGTATCTGTACAGGCGCATTCCGTGTCTGCTTCTGGGACCAATGAGATTCCCACTTCTTAACCCTTGTAGCACCTATCAAAAGCGTCGTCAGCAAAAGAGAGAAATACTTACACTCCCGCCCTTTAACCGCGATTTAATACGCGCGGACCCGAACGGGAGTGCCCACCAGCCCGAATTGACAGGCCGGCAGATCCCCCATCCTCCCCCCTATCGAGGTTCGGAATGGGGGTACCACACTACTCCACCGTACCGATTAGACGCATTCACCTCGCGATTCCGCGTTACACCCCAGAATATACATTCCCCCCGAAGGAGGTCCGACCACTCCAGAGCAGGGGTTCCCCGTAAAATACGGGGCCAGAAGGCCCTCTCGACCGGTGGTCTGCGTTCGTGTGGCCACTTCTCGCTCATTTTGCCTATTAAGCCAAGGCAGCAGGCGTCCCGGACGGTACCACCGAGTGTCACTCGGGGCGTTAACCGTCCAGCCCGGGGGACTTCTATGCAGCACAAGTCCCCCGTATTGGCAGTAGCCTTAACAGCCCTCGAATGGGCCACGACAGGATGACAATATAAATTCAAACAAATTCAACAAAATAAAATATATATATATATATATATAGAACAAAATAGAAGACATAAACGGCTACTCTAGAAGTCGGAAGACCCGGTGTGTCACATACCCTTTTAAAGTATTTTCTTGCGATTTGCAAATATGGGTCATGCTATAATTTTTCAATAAAAAAAGTATATATATATATATATATATATGTGTGAGAGTCGGGATTCATTTATTTGCTATATATGCATTACTACTAGTTGATCTCCTCGTCGTTGTTGATAAAGAACGATGTTCAGCGAACACGTTGCAATCCGCACTCTGGCGACGGCACCCGAAGAGGTCGGGTCGCAGAGAAGTACGTGAACGACGTGAGGCGTCGTAGTTGCCGGCAGTGTAGCCGTTTGAACGGCGATTGGCCGAAGTTGAAGTTTTCGTATTTTTATTAATAAACCTTACGTTGTTGAAAGCCATTTAGTTGTACTCTGTGGGATCCTCTACTACGTAGGCCGAAAATAACATTTTCTGCTTACATTTTGGTGGCAGCGGTGGGATCTCAGTTCGTCTTAACGGCGGACGCACAGACCTGCGGCTGGTGGCTTGATATAACGTAGGTTCGAGTTAGGCCTGAATCGGCGGAACGACCGAAGTGAGTGACTCAGTGATTTTTTGGTGTGGCTTGGTGGTGACCGAAGACGCAGTCTGAACAAAATGGAGGAGACAGAAAGCAAGTCACTCGAAGATACTGTTGGTGCGCTAGCAAGAATGATGCAGAATATGGCTGCAGATAACCATAGAAGACTGGAAGAATTTCAGAAACAGCAGGAAGAATTTCAAAAATTCGTAATGGAGAAGGTGCTGAAAACAGAAGTACCGGGGACAGAACAGCCTACAGCAACTATGGCACCGGCGGCGACACAAGTGGTGGCTGTGCGATCTGAAGCATTTGTTGATGTTTGTAGCCAAGTAGACTCGTATTATGGAGAAAGAGGCTTGCCGGCCAGAGAGTGGATCCGAATGTTTGAGCTAGCGAAGAAGATTGGAGAGTGGTCCTGGGCGGAAACAAGTCGCGTGCTGTTCGTTAAAATGTGCGGAGAAGCCCGAACATGGCACACAACCCACGGACACAGGTGTCGCGACTTCGATGAGTGGCGGACGATGTTCATGGCTGCCTTTGACCGAAAGGCAGACAAAAGTGTCCTCCTAGACGAAATTTGTGCGTGTCGGCAGCAGACGGGTGAATCTATCGGTAGTTACGCCCGGCGGCTTGAAGCTTTAGCGTTGCAGCTACCGTTATCGACGCAAGAAATCAAATCGCGTGTGCTTACCGGGTTGCGTCCGGAGTTTGGATTTTTGATTCAAGATGTGGCGCGCCAGCAACATGATGATATATCCTCGCTGATCCACGATATCCAAGACGCGATTGATCTGCAGGAGCGTTGGCGGCAAGCCAGTGGCGGTGCGACCAAGAGCGGCTCTATGACAGATCAGTCGAGATACAGTCGGGGCCAGAATGTTGGCCATAGAGCTGAGAACTGGGTAAAGCCAAGTTCTAGAGAATCCAGGGACGGCCAGCAGCAGAACGCATTAAGCTATGCGTGGAGGCATAAGGCCGCGGAGCATCAGCCACGTCATTGGGACCGGGACGGTGGCAGCAATAGCGCCGAAAACAGAAGCGATCGCACACGGCTCCCTACGTGCTTCAAATGCGGGAACGCAGGACACATAAGTCGTGATTGCAAGGTCCAGAGCGTGCGACAGGTAACGTACAGGTCAACCAGCAGCGCAATTGAATCTCGTGTGGCTGACGAGAGCGGAGTCAAGCTCGTAGTAGTGGACGGCAAGAAATGGCAAGCCAAAGTAGACACCCAGTCTGATATAACGTGTGTGTCTCGTAAGGCAGCCCTGCAGATGGGTCTGAAAATACGACCGACGACCGTTGGTCGCGTCCAGGGTATTGGTGGTGGCTTTTGTACGCCGGTCGGCGAGTGCATGGTCTCGGTAGCGGCCGACGGCATGGTGCATGAAGAAGTGGCACTTACCGTGCTGGAGGATGGTGCGATGCTCGGGGAGTCAATCTTATTGGGCAAGAACCTGCTCGACCGCCGAGAGCTGGTTACAGTTTACCGAGAGGGTAATGCTATTATTCTCAGTTCAGCGGCGTACCCGGAGCTAGTGAAGTTACTACCAGGCTCGGTAGAGCCAAAGGCCGAACTCGTCGCCAAGGAAAGCACTGAGCTTCTTCCGCGAAGCGTCTGCTTGGTTCGTGTACGGCCGATCGAGGCGGTGGATGGCCCGGTAATGGTCGAAGGCCATAATGGTCGTAGTGGAATACTGTTGGATGTAAGCGACGGAGTGGACGCCGTGTTGCCTGTGGTCAACTACGGGGATGAGATTAGTCAGCTAAAGAAAGGCGCTGTGGTCAAACGAGGGCGTTTGGTTGACGTGGAAGATATTACGTACCAAGTGGTACTAGGAGAAGAGACGGCAGAGCCTAGAGAGAGTGGCGAGGTCACAGCGGGGACATCGGTGTCGGTGAATGCAATGCGCGTGGATGCGTCGATAAACGCGGAGAACCTGCAACTACAGGTTGGAGAGGGCACCCCGGCCCCTATTGAAGCTAAGTTAAGGTCACTGCTGTATCAACACGCGCCGGTAATAGCCACGTCGATGAAGAATCTAGGCCACACGCCATTAGCAGAGTTTAAAATTATTGAAGTACCGGGAAGCCGACCAGTAGCGGCGAAACCTTACCGATTGTCGAGCGTAGTGCGAATGACAACTCGGATTATGGCGACGTCGCGAGATCAACACAGCACTCGCCAAATACTGCCGCTGACTCCGCTGGATACACTGGCGAAAAGAAGGATGAGAGCGCCGCCGATCGGGAAGACGAGCCACAATCGACGACTCATCCGGCGGCTGTTACGACTAGCGCGTCTCCCGGGGAGGCAGGTACCGTCAAGGAGAAGCGAGCGCGGCCGACACGAAGCGGTCAAGGGTTGGACGCAGAGGCGAGAGCGGAACAGAGACGAAGCTCCAGGCGTCGACGACAACCAAATTATTATTATAATGATTATTAAACGTTTACAAGTTCACTCGATGAGGACATCGACAATTTATCGGTAGCATTGGCCGAGTGTGAGAGTCGGGATTCATTTATTTGCTATATATGCATTACTACTAGTTGATCTCCTCGTCGTTGTTGATAAAGAACGATGTTCAGCGAACACGTTGCAATCCGCACTCTGGCGACGGCACCCGAAGAGGTCGGGTCGCAGAGAAGTACGTGAACGACGTGAGGCGTCGTAGTTGCCGGCAGTGTAGCCGTTTGAACGGCGATTGGCCGAAGTTGAAGTTTTCGTATTTTTATTAATAAACCTTACGTTGTTGAAAGCCATTTAGTTGTACTCTGTGGGATCATCTACTACGTAGGCCGAAAATAACATTTTCTGCTTACATATAGAACAAAATAGAAGACATAAACGGCTACTCTAGAAGTCGGAAGACCCGGTGTGTCACATACCCTTTTAAAGTATTTTCTTGCGATTTGCAAATATGGGTCATGCTATAATTTTTCAATAAAAAAAGTATATATATATATATATATATATATATATATATATATATATATATATATATATATATAGCGACCGCGGAGGAATGAGTCTCTATAGAGAAAATGCTCTATGATATCGTAAAATGCATGATGGCTTTCTTTTGACCAAAACCTTGTGCTTACTACGCGGTTCCTTGTGCAAAGATTTCATTAATGTAGCAACCGAACTTCGCGAGGTAGAAGCTTTCCCTCTTTTCCGATTTAACTCGTTCAAACACCCGTTTCCAAACACTTGCATCTACTTCATGTTGAAATAGGTACCGACATATTTAACCGAGCCGAAAGCTAAATTGTTTTTTAAACATTTAGGATGTGTGTTCCAGATAATGTTGTATATGTATATATGATGTTGTATATATATATATATATATATATATATATATATATATATAATTTTTTAAAGATGTTTCCGTAAGGCCCGTACGGTTTTTTTCATGTCATGGCTAATTTTTAATCCAGTCCGGCATTTACCTTGTCTAAATTGGAAACCATGTAAACCAATTTAAGAGTGGCCGGTCTGGGTCTCGAACCCAGTCCTCCCGAATGCAAGGCAAAGGCTTTGCCACTAAGCCATATTGCTCGGTATATATATATATATATATATATATAGAAAATATTGTGATGATTTATTAAAAAAATTACAATACGTTTGTGTAGTATCCACCACCCTAGCGAACTCGTAACGGTCCCGTCCGGTCGTTAGGGTGGTGGATACACCACTCTAACGACCGGACGACGACCGATACGAGTTCGCTAGGCTCTCGCTCAAACAACACACGTCCTCTGCCTGGCTGGCACCAACGACTACTAACTCATTTATTTGAGGGTGCGAGCCAGGCAGAGGACGTGTTTGAGCGAGAGCCTAGCGAACTCGTATCGGTCGTCGTCCAGTCGTTAGCGTGGTGAATACTACAGTTTGCACACTCGGCAGTGCTCGCCTTCTATATATATATACAATATGTTTATTTCTATATTCTATTTTAATAGTTATGTAACGACTTTTGCTCCAGGGCTGTGCATTCCACTGCATGGTACTAAGCGCACCTCTGCCAGCAGGGCCGGCAGGTCCACAACTCATATTCCTCGTGAGAAGTGGCGTTTAAACATACCATGACGTGATACCATCAACTATGTACTTGGTGTGTACGTGGCAACTGTCACATGCAGGACCAGAGCAAAGGTGCAAGACATTGAACACGTCTAAACTCTTGACCTCTCATCGGGCCTGTTCAACTTAAGCTTCCCACTTCGAACAAAAAACATTTGTAAGGTGCGCGGCGTCTTCAGCCTTAGTCGGATCGTTTCAGTAGGCCGAGGTCAGTCTGTCATGAAATACATAAAGCGGCTTCTTGCTCGGATAGGCAAGCAGGGCACTTGCTTTAAATTTAATATAAACATCACTGAGACAAGTGTCTTCCGTACTGTTTCGTTTATATGCGCTGTGAGTGTCGTTCCTGTGTGATGAACCCGATGGCTAAGATACTAGAACGAGTTAACAAACTCCAATGGTTAGCCGCAGCAACGTATGTCGTCCCTGGCAGCCAATCGATCTCCACGTTTGAATTTCATGGCGTTGGTCCTCCTGGTGTTTACTTCAAGTTCCTTCGAGACGAGGAACGTCTTTACCAGAGGTTGCTTGAGGGCACCTAGGCCACGATAAGTCCCTAGTACTACTATTAACCGAAGATCTGGGAGGTCTGGAGTGAATCTTAAGAGAGACTGCGTTTTCCAAAGCACCGAAAACCCGGCTTTTAGTCGGAATCGCCGGTAGTCTTGCGGTGAGTCCGACATTCAAAGGTGGTGTCCGTTCGTGCGTAACGCATTTCTCCCCTCTTTAAAAAAAGAGGGGAGAAATGGAAAAAGGTCGCGGTGAGCGACTACGATATCATCTGCATACATCACCAACAAGGCTTTTTGGTACTCCTGTCAGACGTAACCGACACGGAGCAGCAAGGAGAAGGGTAAACATGACGCAGCTTAGCGGGCGTTCTTCCGGAGTTGCCACATATTGCTCACTCTGCAATACATCATGCTCACCGTCTACCAGCAAGGTGTTCTCATCAAAAAAACTTGCTATTACATTTAGTAGAGAGCCGCCCAAGGTATCATCACCCCATATATTATACATATGTACTTTTATACTCGTAAGTGACGTACGCAACTAATTCGCTAAGGTATCCTTTGCGTCTCGAAAATGCATACTTTGTCAATGAGACAAAAAAAATTACACTTATTGTTACTGACCTAATTGTGCAAGGTCAAATAACTAACCTAGGTGAAAAAACACTGCATTTTTATTGCTCATGATCGGCGATTGTGTTTTTTTGCATTTCTTTTTATACAAGACTCACAAGATGGTTTTGGACTACGTGGATATTTAGTGATTTACCGTTAGATCGGTGTGATCTATTCCAATCATCTGTCATATTCCAAAAACAAATTATATATATATATATTGCGTTCCCAAAACCTTCAAGTAAAACAAATGCAAAAATGCCTCGTAGACGCTTCTAGGCCATTCTCCGTCCGCCTCTCACAGGCTTGGGCTCGCCGTGGGGCGTATCTTTAACGGCACCAAGGACCGTCGACAACCTCGACAGATTGCAACCCCTACTATCGCAACATTCGAATTGTGGATGAGTCAACTTTTGTTTCATTTATATTAGTCAACAACAACAACAATGCCATTCGACCTCAGGCTGACCCACCCTGCCTAAAGACGCCCGGACGGACGCCTTAGTGCGGCGTCTCCCGAAGCCCAACAGCATCCCGCTCTCATTGTGCCTATGAAGGCAACGCACCAGGCGGCGTCCCAGTCGGTACCACTACTCGGGTTGCTTAAGCCCGGGGCATTCGTTGATCGACCGATCAACCAACCAACCGACCAGCCCCCCCCGGGTTTCGTGCGTTCCAGAATACACTTTCCCCCCCGTCGAACATTAAGTTAGCCCTAACAGCCCCCGTGTCTTAGCCCGGTCGGTGGCGTAGTGGCATGTGTCTGCGCCTCGCGATCGGAGGAGACACTAGATAGGTGCGCGGCGGGGCTTCGAGCCCCACCGTTGCACCGATTTGTATTTATGAAGCGGAATGCGAACGGCAGTCCCATGGACGTTAAATCTTGGCTGAGAGTCAGCCCCGAATGGATTTTTTTCGACAGCCTCCGACGAATCAGCTGCTGCTGATTCTGCTACAGCTGATTTTGCTGCTGCAGCAGCTTTTCATTAGCTTGAGGGTCAACCAGCTGATCGATCGGATTCAAATATTGCCGCCGCGCAGTCAAATCGCACCACCCTTTCCCGCATTTGTGAGCGACTGCTCTTGCCGCTGAGTGGGTTGGCTGTGTATGTGTTGTTCTGGTGCTTACGATGGTTTTGATGATGGTGATGGTTTTGATGATGGTTGGTGTTGTTGCCATTCCGCCGCGCACAGCTGCGTATGATTCGCATCACCATCATCATTATTATCAGCAGCAACAACAGCAGCAGCAACATCAGCAACGAAACAGCAGGAGGACCATTGTTAGCTGGCTCAGTTTGCAGTCAGTAAACATCGTCTCGGCGGCCAGCCAACAGCAATAAACAGGCGGTGGTGATTGGTTGGTTAGACGACTGTGGAACTGAGTGATGAGCAGCATCGAGTTGAGTTGAATCGAGTCGGCCATTGCATTGCATCATTGATTGATCGCCGATCGCCGATCGCCAAGATCAGATGTGTTGTTATCAGCAGCCCCATCACTGTTCACCATAACCTGCTCGTCGTACTCATGTCATCTGATCACTCAGTGAGTGAGTGAGTGAGTGAGTGAATGGCTGAACGCTAGCTGTGAGGCTGTCGAAGCGAAGCTGACTGAAACGGAGAAGGACGCGGCCGCCGCCATGCAAGCTGCTCTGGGGTGTTGTTGGTTGTCATAAGTCATAAGTTGTTGTGTTCGCTCGCTCGCTGACTGTTTAGTTCGTTGTGTGTGTTTGTTGACTGGCTTGATTATTTGCTTGCGACGCAATATCTCGCAGACTATACAGACTGTATGACAGGTGCTACGGATAAGCATCACCGATGACAACAACAACAACAAGAACAACTACGACGAAGACGAAGACGACGGCGTAGTTAGTAAAACGACGTTTTGTTAACAAAAAAAACAACAACTTCGTTGCAGTGGCGAAGCCGAAGTGAGGCATTCGTTGAGGCAGCAGGCCAGAACAGAACAGAGGAAAACATCGTTGTTGTCAGGAGCTCGAGGAGGAAGAAGGTTGTTGTTGTCGTCGTCGTCGTTTTTGTTGTTGATGTTGTTATTGTCGAGGGACCATATCACCTCGATGAGGAACTACAACTTTGCGACTCTGAACACCCGAATCGACTTGCTGAACAACAGCAGCAGCAGCAGCAGAAGCAGCATCAGTAAGCAAAGAGGTCATAATAATAATCATACGAATACTGAACGCCATCTGCGTCGATCGCAGCAGCAGCAGCAACATTAGTCGAAAAGCACTCGATAGCCACCCCACGACCGACTTCAGCTGTCGAAACCTCGTTCGTCGACCTGGGCGTCGTGTGATGCGCCTGCTGAAGTCGCGGGCCAGCGAGGAGGCCTCATCATCGCCACCGTTCGGATGCCCCCGTGTGCTCGTCAGACACCGTAAGACGTTTAGCTACTCCTCGCTTAGTCCCTCTGTTTCGACCTTTTCATCTTCGTCTTCCGCTTCTTCTTCTGCTGCTGCTGCTTTGATATACGGCGGCCGCTTATTATCGCGACCGTGTTCTTCAGCGCGTCTTTCGTCTGCGAAGTTATCCCGTCCTGTAGCGACCACGCGAATTGCATCTTCCCCCTGCTCCGCCTCTACGACCTCAACGAGGACGTGTAGGAGCAGCAGAAGTGCAGCTACCATTGCTGACTTGGTCTCCATCACACCGTTTAAGTTGTCGTCGTTTGACAATTGGACAGCACACCATCACGAAGGGGAAGACATCGAGGACGACACGTCAGTATCCATACCACCGTCATCTGATGATGATGATTCGTCTCGCATGTGTCACAAACCAAAAATATACACATATCTATGTATATATATATATATATATATATATATGCTTGTCTATGTCACATAACTGATGTGTCTATGTCGCTACTGAAAAGTTCATAGGTTTCATGTCTTCGAATTTGCCCTGTTTACTTCTACGCTGCAGATTGCCCGATACATACAACATGCATATGTACATATGTGCCTCTCTACAAAGAAATGCGTATACATTCCTATAGAGAGAAAAAAGCACAGGACAGAAGAGGTCAAATCGATAAGCTGTGGCACACAAGGCGAAACGGAAGTTTGCAATGGCTGTTTACTGTCATGCTCTTTGTGCCCAGTTGGTATTTGAAGTCAGCCTTGCCGCATGGGGACTTAGTGGATGGCCTAGCACAGATTCTTTAAGTATAGTGCCAACAACAACAACAACAAAGCTCATGTTGATGTTGTTGTTGTTGTTCCTTTTCAAGCTAGATTGGCTTCAATACGTAAACTCGTAAACAACAGCCAGAGAAGGAAACCAGTAACAGCGTAGAAGCTACTTGCTCACAAACGACAGCAATACCACTGCTACTTTTACTAATTTTGTATTCCACATATAAATACTCAACTGTCAACAAAAATAAACTTATATATATATATATACGGTAGTTGTAGTAGTACTAAAATAGCACTGGTGTTGCTGTTGTTCGTGAGTAAGTACCTTCTGCGCAGTTAAAAGTTGCCTTCTCTGACTGTTATATATAAAATAACCTGATTTGATCTCGTATATTCGATCGATCTGTGTAATCATGTATATATATATATATATATATATATAATATTGCGCGCACGTCCCCAGTCTGCAAGTGGGACTGCAATGCTGTTTGTTGCGTTCTCCATTATAGCCGTAGTCACAGTGTTTGTAACGTCTGGCTCCTAATGTTCCTACTACTACCACTACTACTTATATGATTACGTTTTGTTACGTGTTGTTATTTATTTCGTAAATTATTAATTTATTTATGTTTTAATACAAGTACCGTTATTAAATTGCCTCCTCTACCGCTACTGCTGCAGTGTTGTTCAGGAGGAATTGCACTTTATATAGTATCGCAGCAGAGAAAGGAAACAGCAAAAGCAGCGATCGTGCATCGAGCAGCCGATACAACGCGCATGGACAAAACAACGCATGCGTATTTGCATCACATCTGGTCGCAACTGGCCTATAATAGACGAAATCCGAACAAGAACAGCGAACAACATCCAGTCGTTGTAGGAGGAGTTGTAGTAGTAGTAGTCGTAGCAGCTGTAATAGCTGTCATAGTTAGCTGTATAATATAACGATTGTCTTCTATTGTTGCTTTTATTGTTGTTGTTGTTGTTGCGTGATTGCACAGGCTTTTGTAATTGTTTATCTATTGTTGCCTCCTGTGTGGGAGAGGAGTATGCAATACCACGCTCTCCCTCTCTCTCACACACACATACAAAGACAGATAGACAACCAGCAAATATACTCGGACAGATTGCGGGCATTAGACACGCCAAGTTGGCAAACTAACCGCTTCCCTCAAACACTATAGTCGATATCTCATCTCTGCTTTTCCGCACTCTACAACATACTGCGCAAGCAGTCTCCGTCTGTGCCGCTGTTCAAACTGTTGTGGCCACTCACTCATTGGACACATTCAGTATCATAATCATTATCCGACTACCTGGTTACTACTGGCGACAGTGGGGCGTCAACCGACATGCAAGGAACGACCTTCTTTCGCCCCCTCTTGCCCACCTTTTTTTTAATAATTCATTCCTATTAGCCGTTGATATAAAACATAATACATAATCTGCACTGATACACGAACAACGTAACACATTAAGATTGTTTGTTGTTTTGTTATGGGAATTTGCGGGGAATCCATGACACACATGCGTCTCTGGCACATAGCAGTGACTCGTGTGGAACTCACAGATCCACTAAACCCCTGAGTGTTCTTCTCTCCCTTTTTCCCTCAGGCTCTAGGTAGTTGCATGACCTTACTTCGATAATATCGATTAGGGTCTCAGCCTACCTATTCCCCCGATGCGCATACGCTAATATGATACCCCAACCCGACGAGACCCGAGTCGATTTTCGACAATCGAAATATGCTGCCTATCTAATATATATATATATATATATATAACGCAAATGCTTCGTAATGTCAAATATGTTTCAATAATGTGTAATCGATAACAATAAATGTAATAAAACACATGTATGACTAAGAGCTAAAAAACGTAGATTGGCAGCATAATTCGATTGTCGAAAACATAATATATATATATATATATATATATGTAAACACAGCATCATGAGTCATATGTTCAAACCCAATACGCAAATGTATACACACTTATAGTAGAATATTCCATTATTGTTTGCATGCCGCGTAATCCAACTCCATATATATATATATATATATATATATATATATATATATTGACTGTTTCGACTTCAAACACATTTTCAGGTGTCTAATCTATTCAGCGCTCCGTTGTATCGGTCACCACGACCTCAGACGAAACATCGGGGGCAGGTGGGCGACACCAACGTGACGGTTGTGCGCCTCTACCACCGTAGACGTCGTTACGGTGAGGTGTAGAGTCGAAGACTGAAGCTAGCCATCATCTGCATTTGTCGCGCTCGATGCCCTCGATCGAGTGGCGAACATAGACGACAGGAGCCGCTGGCGAGGGTCTAGGACTGCACTGCGCAAGGACACGTGCGGGTCGTTAAGATGGGTCGGGTATTTCTCGAGCACCTGGGAGGAGGCCGGGTGTTTACTTGTGCCTCGTGCGACACCATGCTCACCAATCGGAAAGAGCTTATCTCGACGAGGTTCACAGGAGCGACCGGCAGGGCCTTCCTATTCAATCGGGTTGTTAACCTCAGTTACAGGTAGGCTTGCTGTACGGCTCCAACTTTTTCGGCTAGTATTACTAAAGTACTAAACGTCAACAGGAGGTTGTGTAAAACCGCTTTGGCTCTATCTATGAACCGAATGCTCCAGTCAGTGTAGTGCATATTGATCAGACACATCTGTTCACGTATATATATATATATATATATATGCAGGGTTTGGCGCAGGTCTGTCATAACAGTAGGTACTTAGAACTTACTAACTTATGTAAAACTCGGCAAGCAAATATTTTGTTCTTAATATAAAGTGGTGGCGGAAACGTTTTGTTTAGGAGTGAGGATTAAATTGGGGCAGATTTGAGGCAGAAAGTACTTTCTCTGCCTTTCTTCCTACTACATAGTTGTGCAAAATCTACGTTTGCGGGAGAACCAGTCAATGCATCAAGGATACCGACGCGTTCGGCGGAAAATTCTGCATAATCTGAATGACATCCGACGCAAATTAGCGAAAGGCGAATAGCCAGATTAAGGAAGTTTCTAAAATATAAATATGCTGTTATGTCTTACGTTGAAGTTTTTGCGTGTACAAACGTAAAATTTTGTCTTTACGACTGAAAATGTACGCCTGAAAGATTAGTCTAGGGAAATAGCAAATTTAATGCCCACAATTTTTGTGCCAAAGTGGTGGTGCTGTCTTACGTAGTTGCTGAGCAACCAAGCTTTTTCGACAGCATGTTTATTTCGAAAGCGAAGGCATGCATACTTGCTAGCATTTTGGCGTGCTTTACCAAGTGTGTATCAGAAAGTTAGGTACATATTTGAGGCATGGTAGGTCTCGGCAAGAAAATATTTATTTCAATGGAAGTAGGGGGCGGGAACGTTTTGGCAAAATTTTACGGTTCTGAACGTGGAAGCTTCAACGTAAAGCATAACAACTATGGCTGTCGAAAAAGCTTAGTATTTCGGCAACTACGTAACGCAGCACCATCACTTTGGTTCGAAAATAATGGGTATTAGATTTGCTATTGAGAACAGGAGTGCATTTTTTGTTGTACTGGCAATATTTTACGCTTTTGCGCATGAAAGCTTCAACGTAAGACATAACAACATATCGACTTTTCATGACTTTCTTTAATCCGGCTTTTTGCTAGGCGCCGGGTGTCATCCAGGCATTCATCATTATTTGGAATTTTTATGCGACCCAATTATGTGTAATCTCGTATACAATGTCGCCAATTCTCGTTAAAGACATCTAAGCGTGCATTACGATTATTCAGCGAGCGTAGTCATCATCTAGTGTGTAGAGTCTTAGGCTAGTTTATCAGGAACTGAGTATTATATTGTCATCTACATCCGTCACGATGAGAAGGAAAGATCGCCGTATAACAAAAATATGATGCTTGTTGTTTCTGTTGCCATGGGGTCTGTCGTGCATCTTCTACAGCGACGTCCAGGACAGGGTGATGTTGACAGGGCGACACATGGTTCGCGATGTGTCTTGCAAGAACTGCGACGCCAAGCTGGGCTGGATATATGAGTTTGCGACGGAGGACGCCCAGCGCTACAAGGAGGGAAAGGCGAGTTGTCCGGATAGAAACTAGATGCATGCTGGCACACTTCCTTAGAGTCATACGAATGTTGCTCATACTCAAAGCATTCTCAATTTCTTCGAAACATTTTTGTTCGGCATCCTTTCATCGGTATCTAATATTCATCTTCATAGCGTTATGGGCGATTGACTAGCGAAGAACTGAGGAGCAGAATACGAGCAGAGTTTGGGAGAAGAGAGGACGCGAAAGTATTGGGCTTGAACGATCGCGAGGAATAACAAAAATCTGATTTTACTGTAGTCGAGTTAAATGTTACATGCTGAGTAATTAAAATAATATGGACAACTAGCATTAAAAAAATATATATATATATTGCAGTGCACACGTTCTCGGGAGACAATTGTCGCTCCATTTGTATTCTTAATATATATATATAGCAATATATATATATATATATATATATATATATATATATATACGTTTTTTGACAAGCAAAAAAAAAAAAATATATATATATATATATATATATATATTGTATTTGAATATATGCCAATATATGCTTTGTTTTTCGAACTTTTATAGGTGATTCTGGAAAGGGCTCTGGTGACTGAGAATGAAGGCTTAGAGGAAAGACTACCACTGCCGTAACCGTAGATTAGTTAGCATCATCATTAAAAAACAGCAGCAACAAAGTCATCTTCATTAGTAAAATATGTAATCATAACAGCGCAACGGCAACGACGGCTTTCATCGCAACAACGACGACAATATCCACTGCGGCGGCGGCGACCACGACTACGACAGGATGATCAACAACAACAGGCATTTGTTTCTCATTTTGCAGAATCTTGCATTTTCCCATGTAGGTACATCGTGTTCACTAATTCGACGTTCACAGACAACCCGTGCAAGGCCGTAGAGTAGCCTACGGGCGCAGGCGTGTGTTCTACTGCTGCTACTGCTACCATATTTTATCCGAAATGACGGGAAACGATGCACGAACGCGACACGCAAAGCGTCGTCTTCCTTGAACGATGTGACTATCAATAGCGGCCCGCCTAAAAAGAAGTGTACTAAATATTTGTTACGGAGTACATATTGTTGATTCGATGTGCGTAGTATTTAGTAGCTACCAGGATTAAATCAATCGATCAGACGAGTCAAACCGTTGTTTCTAAAAAAAAAACAACGCGATAGCTGTGTGAATTGCGTTACGTAGGGGCAAGCGGAACAGACGACAACAACGACAATAACAACAACATAAAAATATAAATTCACATGCAGTCGTTTTACAATGAAAATATAAACGGTCACATGTGCAAGCGAAATGCTGCAGGTTGAACAATAACGACGATGGGATCAGCTAGCAAGAAAGCCGCCAGCACTGCGCCATCTACAGCATTACCAGCAATAACAATCACTAGAAGAACAGTATTGAAAAATAGGTTGCTGTCGCACGACCCGACGTTCTTTCAGCACGCAATTACAATACTACGAGTTGCTTGTCGGCGAGTGGTTTGGCGCGAAGTTCCACGAAGCTTCATTCGTAGCTCAACAGGGCGGACCGGCCAAATTGTGTGTCAAAGTGTCTGTCTAAATGACATTGCCTCAAAGCGATAAGCAAGCTAAATTTGTAGATATTGTTCTACATTTATGTGGATTGAGTACATGATGAGCTCGGTGGATTTTCGTCAGGGTAAAACGTATACCTATCTGCCTTCATCAGTGTTCAAACAAATGTCGGCCCAGGGTGCAGTTGACCACGGAGATATTGATCAGACATAACTAATCTTACCTCTTCCACGGCAAACAAAGTGCCCCGAAACGACCCGAAAATGAGAACGAGAAGGAGAACGCCTAGCATCTTGGGAACCTTAAATAGCCAGAGAGACTTCCAAAAAATCCAGGCGCCTATGGTTAATGCAGTTACGTCACTAGTTAGCCGTCACGAAGATGGCTAGCACAGTCACCACCACTATCATTATCACTATCATCATCGTTATCAACATATCATTAGTATTGTTGCGATGATTTCTGTTCGGTTAACTATTTTTGTACAATGTACCATTTTCACAAATATAATACAACCATGGTGATCAATCATTTCAAAGGTCGACACCACCGCTTAGCGCCCTGGCAGTTACCGGCTTGTTATCATGAGAGGGGAGAAGGTGTACAAATATTACATTTCATTAGCACGATCATTATCAGCAACGATAACATGCATACAGACATTCCTACACACATAATTAAGGGACGTATTAGAGCGCTTGCATGCAGCGGCGGGTTTGGATGTTTATTGTTATTGTTGTTGCTGCTGTTGTCACCGTTGCCGTTGCGTTCATAATAACTTACTGTGATGAACATTTATCATGCGAGAGAATGTGCGCTAGAATGAAAGGCGAATGATACTGATAAAGAGCCGGAGAAAAAAGAAAGAGAAAAAGCGCGCGAGGAAGAACGGAACAGAAGAGCCTCACTGAAATTTGTCACAAATTCAACCGCGAAACGGACATATTATATGAGCATTAAAAACCCACTGCGATTCTTTCTCATCTGAACAAGCTGGCGGATATATGCGCGTGTGTAAACTGAACTGCGGCCATTAAGATTCGCAAAGATTATTTCATACCATAGTTTCCTTGTCGACTGGAGAATGAATGGTTGCACTCATCAGGCCAAGGCTGTCACTATGAGCAGTGCTCGTGTTCTAAGCCGCTCTGCAATTGCGATAGTGTTTACTAACTGTCAGTCACTGCGCTATGCACGACTGATGCTGCACGCTCGGCGACAACAACAACATCATCATCACCTAAACATTGAACGCGGTGGATTGCATAAGCGCAATGTGTGCGCGCAAACGGGTGAATTCTGCAAGTGCATATGACCGAATAATTCTGTTAACGGATCGGAATGGAACACTAGGTGTCATTCATTCATAGTACGCAATTTACGCAAACAAACCTTATGTAGTATTCATCACACCGCGCTATCGCCGCCCACGCTTAATGGCTAGCAACTGCAGTAAGGCTACACACAGTACAGCCTGAAGAAGGTGGACAGTTCGAAGTGGCAGTAGAGTTCGAGAACGGAAGAACGAAAAGAAAACGAGCTATGAGAACGCGGTTGCGGCAATGTTGGAATGGAGCAAAATCATTAATTTGCATTTGTACGGGCACCATATGGCTTGTACTTAGAGTTTGGTATCTCTCTTTCGTCTCTGCTGCTGTGTGCTATTACTTGTCGGTGCCCGCGTCGAGAGGTTTAGTGAGCAGCCATGGTATCTGTTCAACAAGGAAAGTCACAGGTCGGAATGCCTGTTATCTTTTCTTACTCTACATCCGTCTACCGATGTAAGTCTCCGGCCGCTTTACGTTGGTTTTACTGTCCGCTCTTGTTCGTCGCGATCACTTGCCATCGCGTTCCAGTATCTCGCTGGCGAAGCTGAACTGTTGATAGTGATGATTCTAAGCCGAAAATGTTACGTGTGTCAGTCCCGAGTTACTTGCAGAATCCGACCTTTCCCCATGTTATTGTTATTAGCAACGCTAGGGCAGTTTACTGCTAGGTAGGATCAACAATGATTACAACCGCTATGCGTGTGCCGATTGATCATCTATGCGTCTAAATGTGCTATAATGAGCAGCTGCTTCATTATGAATCATATTATTACTATTATGAGTGGTGTGCCTGTTATTCGTTCGGCACTCGTTTGCTAGCAAATGTAGTGGATGTATACATTTTGACAAGCAGTGCGACTGCGGGCTTCATTAGTTTCGTTCACTATCATGTTATTGCTTGTCTAATTGGTGTCTCCCTAATGTTAATGCTGCGACCGCTACTACCACCAGAACTACAGAGCTCTTTAATCTCTGATGAGCTGCTGCTGAGCCTGCCTATGTCTAAGTGATTTGACTTTTCGATTTTCCAAACTTTCCCGATCACCAAATTTTCAGAGCGGTTTTGCCCAGCCTATAAGATGGGCAAATGGAAATTGAGAATATACTGGTTGCGTGTCAGAGTGTCATTCGCGGGTTACCGAAAGGTAGTCATGTCCAACTTTGACTAGTCTACACTTCATATGTTTCCATTGCTCTCTCTCTCTCTCTGTTATTCGGTTGCACCCTCCTCCCTGCCCAAATTGCTTTGAATAGCATATAGATGAGGTGAATAACTGGTTACGGAAGGACCTACAGAGACGCCCATTTTATGAATGATTGTTCGCAATCGTATATACGCACGAGTGTATGCAGCTGTAAAGCCCAGCACACATTGAACGATTCTGACTTCGGCAATAACAGACGATATTGTGTCGAACGGGACAGGACTCGTTCTCTCGAATCAATGTTGCCTTACCACCTGGGTTACTTATTTTCGTAGGCCAGAGATTTAAAAATGTTTAGCACTCACTAGACATTGGCGAGGCACCCTGCAGCCCTCATGGCGTGGCTCCTGAAAGCCACGCCTTAATTTGCTCTAATCAGTAGTCTGCCTATTAGGTAGTATAGCGCCCTGTGCGCGAAATACCGCTTACTAACTGAGGTATTTCTGTGTCTATCCGATTTGCAAGAGCTACTGAGTCACTGCAGCGCTCGCCGCACTTTGCCTGAGCTCTAACCAGAGCAGCACATGATTACCCACATATGCGATAATTTTTGGTATATTTTTCTCATGATGAGCCCGTTGTTATCGGTATTGTTTGAATGGATATGCAGGAGCGAACTGGGAGCGACTATCCGCGTATACGCGCACTGCATGCCAGTCACATACCGATACACCAACTGGCCATTGATACGATCTATGCTACATCTTTCATCTCTTCATAGCCCATACACTTTTACTTGTCGTCGTCTTCGTTTGAAAAGCATATTATTCTATTCTACGACTTGAACTGACTATTGCGCGCCCTCATTTTCTATATTTTTTCTCACTAGTATGAGTACTGTTACTAGAACCCTTATTATTACATTAGTGGAAGTTTGATATATATATATATATATATATATATATATATTATGAGTTACTAACTGCGGCAGGCGCATCCGTGAAAATAGGCGAATGGCCATCGAACTCATAAAATTGTGTGTTCGTGTGTCTACGCTACCGACGCGCGTCTGTTGTTGCAACCATCTGTGTGCTGTGAAGCTTGTGTTTCTGGGCATAGAGCGCACTAATTACTACAGCTACTTCAGATACTGGTAAATCTGGCTTTTTTGCTGATATGGTTCATTGGGTACATATTACTAGCGTGAGTAGTAAGTGTCCTTCTTTTTCTTTTTCACAGTAGTCGTAGTAGTAGTGGTGCGACTAAGATTAATAGTCAGCGGAGTAAAACGAAAGCAATGGTTGTAAGTAGAAAAACTAGCAATGGTGCCTCCAAGTTAAGTGGGCAGCGTCATTACAATGACTTGAAACTGCTCATTGGATCGACGTGTCCAACGCCTCGGAAATAAAGGAAATCACACACACACATATGCCTAAATGCATGCATGCATAACCCTCGATCGAATTTCAAACCATTATGACGTTCTTGTTTCTCACGTGAAACTTGCAGCTTCACGTGCGTATTCACGAGAAACTTCCTTGCGTATGGCAGACTATTTATCCAATGTGTCCACTTGCAATAGCCAACAGCCAACAGTTAGTGCATTGTAAGCAACACCACTGCAATCATAAGCGAATGTGATACCTACATAACATAAAAACGGAAACATCTTCTTACATCAGTACACAGACCGATTGTCTCAAGCAAGCAAATCAACAACAGACAGTGGAAGGAGGAAAAGTGGAAGAAAAATGCTAAGTATACAAATAATGCTGAACATATATGAACTGAACTGAAATACCAAATTATTTATACGGCTGATTAAGCTCTCGATAATTACGTGTATGCCTACACTATTACGATTGCTGTCACTGAATAAACATGTGCTATATATAGCAACGAATGTAGGGGTGTCTTGGATGTGCTCTGCTTATCTTAGATTGTAAGTTGCTTAGCACTATGAAGGCAATTCCAGGCTAGATTAGTTTGAATCCATTTCTTAATAGCCTCAATAGAGATGGCCAGCGTCATTACAATTGAACAATGCGATTGCTATTTTGGAAATAATTGTCTTTGAAGTGCAAAAAATCAAACGCACTTGAAATCGCACTGCGACGTAATGTTAGCCACGACACGGGCGCTTGGTTCCTCCAAGCTCGTGAGGACGCTCATTAGCAGCACCGCGAAATCTTTAGGAAGCCGGCCTTGCTTCGCACGCATATTTCTCTAGATCTTGAACTAAGAAGCTTGACTTACAAAGGTTGTGAAGTTTCTCAAGTGCCTATATTTAGAAATAGCATGGGGTATAAAAATCCTCAAATTCTCATCCTCAATTTCACGTCAGACGTCAGGCATTTAAACAACACAATTCTCAACTTGTGGGAAGTTACTCAAAATAAAACTGTAATACCTAAAATAGCGTAAATACACTGAACACAATTTCTTGGAAACTTTCGAACTATCTATGACAATGATATATGCATGTCTGGCGCCCTAACTACTATTAGTTCATTGTCATTGCTCTATTGTTATAATTATTCATACTACGATTACAATAAAAGCCTCATACTGAAGAATGTTACAGAGTACGGCAAGAGAATATACGTGTCTTGAATAAAAGGTATTTTGTTTCATATTTATGGCATTAATAACATAAAATGCGCAAATAAAAACGTTAATTGCTACGATATTGACAGTAATTAAAGTTATGCCGTTGTCGTCTGTCGCTTTCGGATTTCGTTCTACGTTTTGGAAGCTGCCGCTCTTTTTCGTTTTTCATTTAGGTCTCTATATCGTTTCTATAATTTTACCCTGCATACTTCGGATACGGCTATTGATCATATTGATTAATATAGCCGCTGGGAACAATACTATCATACCAGGTACACGTAAGTGGAGATACACTCTGATAGACCAGAGCTTTGAAAAGTGTGTTCTTATCGTTTTTTCTGAATTTTATGCCAAGTAATATGGAACCCACAGTTCGATCAAGTTGTTACTCGCAAGCCGACTGGCGTTTTGAGTTGCACATATCACTTTTCGTCGGAGAGAATGATTTGACACCGTAAACGTCTCTGTAGTAAGCGTCTTAAAGATCCTTGAGCGCAATTAACAACGCCCTTTATGACAGCATATCTTATTGACTGGTACAGGGGTGAACAGTAAATTCATGAACACTTGAAGGAAAAGCCGCTTGGCTCTAAGAAGAAGGTGTAGATTATATGAGTGAGTTGAAGGCACTGCTGGAAGATGCGTTGATCTACTCTGCATTTGGCTGGGATCTGCACAATGAGATGTTATCAGTTCAACGCTACGTTTACGATCTGCTGAAAGCTTGGACACGCTGAAGTGTCCACGGAAACCGCTGATAAATGCACCTTCTTCTCTAATACGGGTCATCAGCGGATTTTGCTTATCTGTGATATCTCTGTCTTACGTTTTCCCATGCCTAACGATTGCTTTAACGTACCGAGACATATCTAAAAACAAAAAGAACAATATAACACCGCCCGTACAGCAATTCCAAATATGCCGTACGTAGTATGCCGTGAAGCTAAGCGATTATTGACTCAGGTTTTAGGCAGGTAGCTTTCTCTATTTTTCTCTCTTGTACTCAAACTTCAACTGACAACAGTCAGCATATCGTACCTACACGTACGCGCGCAGTGCTATCTAATGGAACTAAGCGTAATATCAAGAACGTGTAAGAAAGGCCCAGCCATCACAGTTTTTGTTTTTTCATTTTCTTGCATTGGTTGTCAGTACAACACATGCTCGTGTATTGTCTCATCAGCGGCGATTCATTCAGCGGGACGATTGTTGCCGAAAAAAGAACATATATACGCTCTGCTTCAGTTTCTTACACCAGCAGCGGTTCGTAGTCGACCACCTGCCACAGCTTGACGGTCTCATCGTCGCTCGCCGTGGCCAGCAGGCCCGCCTGTTTCGGATTCCAGGCGACCGAGTTGACGTCCCGCTGGTGCGCCGCCTCGACGAGCGCCGCCTGCGTGAAGACGGGCGCGTCTTCGATCTCGCACGACGACGCCGCCGCCGACGTCAGCTGTTCGGGATCGGGAGCGAACACCCGGACGGCGTTATCGCCGCAGCCCGACGCGATCAGGCCCGTCAGCGGGCACCACGACACGGCGTAGATGGGCCGCGGGTGGAAGCCCTGAATCGTCGACACGACGCGCCACGCCGGCGGCACGCCGATCTGGTTGCCGGCTGCGTAGCGTTTCCACACGCGCAGCGTGCGGTCATCGCTGGCGCTTACGAAGCGCTCGCCGTCGCGGTCGAAGTCGACCGCCCACACCGTCGAGTCGTGGCCGGTCGCGGTGAACTCGCACGTCCAATCGTCGCCCTCGTCCCGGTACAGATTGATCGAGTTGTCGTAGCTGGCCGACATGAGCAGGTCCTCCTTCGGGTGCCACCGCAGGCACTTGACGTCCTGCGTGTGGCAGGACTGCACGCTGACGCACTCGAACTCATCACCATCGTCGTCGTCGTCGTCGGTGGCGGACGTCGTCGTGGTACGGCGGTTGTTTGCGTTCTGTGTCTGCTGCTGCTCCCAGATCCAGACGGTCTTGTCGCGTGAGCACGTCGCCAGATAGCGGCCGGACGGCGAGAACTCGACCGCCTTGACCTCGTTTTCGTGACCCTCGAGCGTGACCGTGCATTCGAAGTCGCCATCGTCAGTTTCGTCATCGTCGTCGTCTCCGCGGCGGCATCGCCGCCTCCGCCGTCGCCACACGCAGACAGAGCCGTCAAAACTGCATGACGCCAACGTTCGTCCGCACGGACTCCACGCTACGCGGCGGATCGTGCGCGAATGGCCATCGGTGAGAATCATGGCGCATCTCCAGCCGGCTCCAGCCTCGGTCCCGCCGCCTCCTCCTTCACCACATTTGACGGTGTCACTCGGAGGAGCTGAAACGAGCTGCTCCTGGTTCTGCTTCTCTTGGTCCTGGTTCTGCTTCTCCTGGTCCTGGTTCTGCTTCTCCTGGTCCTGATTCTCCTGCTCCAGCTGCTGCTGTACTTCAAGCTCATTGACGCCGCCATAGTTGTCACCGCCCTGCGACGATGGCTTTTGGCTGTTGGCCGTGCGTGGCGTCGGCTTCGTCCATAGCCGAATCGACTTGTCTGTGCCGCACGTCGCTAGAGTTCGTCCGTCTGGACTCCACGAACAACACCAGACCGAGTCGGAGTGGCCGGTGAGCGTCGCCACGAGCTCGACTCGCATTCTTCTTATTTTTCTTCTTCTTGTCACGATTTCTCTATCTATCACCACCGCCTATCACCACCAGCAACGCCAGCAGCTCACCTCCAGTTGGCCTCAGATGATACCAACTCAGCTCAGAATCGTCTCGTTCCGTGCAGCGAGCCAGCTTGTTACCCTACGGCGGTTAGTTGTTCATTAATCAATAGTTAATTGCTGTCGCGGTCAATAGGTAATTGCTGTTGTAGTCAATAGTTAATTGCTGCTGTAGTTAACAGTTAATTCTAGTAATAGTAGTTAAGCTAAAGAAACTCCGGCTCGTCGTCAGCATCGTCATTCTTGCGCGTATAGTTGTCAGTCCGACAGACGACTGGTTTTCGTAGATTCGTAGATAGAGAGAGAAAGAGAGAGAATCGAATCGTGTTCAAGGTTCGTACCACCAGTTGCTTCCTGGCTAGTGTTTTTGAGTTGCATAGAATTTGAAGAACTCTCTGGCCACCTGTACTAACTAACTATGTATAACTATGTACGGTTTTTGTGTCGTTCATTAATAATGAAATGCCAGTTTAGATTAGTGGAATTCTACAGCAACTGGCCACAAACGAATTGTTGTTTATTTATCACCTGTTCTTCGGATGTGCACCATCATCATCATCGTCCTGCCATGCCAAGTGCACGACATGACTGGTACGCGCATGATCGCCGTCGTTCTATCATCTTGACGAACAGCAACAAACACAACTCTCTCTTTCCTTACCACCCCTATACCACCGAGTAGAGGAGCTCGCAAGCACTAGTTCCAGCGGCACGGGTGTCGTCAGAACTCTGTCAGAATAGTGTTTGAGTATCAATTGTGTCGGTCGATAGAATTTCTATTCGGGGGGTCAATTCACCAGTGTGCACTCTGCGCCGTGGCTACGAGAGGGAGAGTCAGTGAGAGAGTGAGATTTGCCGAATATTCGTCGGAGAATATATTCTGCTTCGAATATTCGTCGGAACGTTGGCAGGCAAGTCGGCCTGCTCCATAAGAGTCTGCTGCCGGCGAAAATTCTTCTAAGTTGCCGATGCTGAGACGTTTATAATAGTTTCACCTGAAATATAAATGACACATTCTTATTCTAGAGAAATTAGCAGTTTATTAGTCTGCCTAATTTAACATAATTATTCATCTGTTTCAACTAAACACTGAGATAGCTACATGTGCATAGTAACGCGAAGTTTCGTATTATAGTGGAAAGTGCCTATCTGGTAAGCTTGCCAAATACTTAATCACACCTAATAAACCTGAACATATTTTATTAAAGGAGAACCATTGCGGTTTAGTTATTAGATGTTGGAAACTGACATACGTACATTGATGTAATAAAACTCTGCAGGCGGAATATGCAGTTCGTATAGGATGCTCCATGTAAGTCATAATATGTAAATAAGGAAATGAAGTTAGCCAAACAATTAAAAAAACGTCTACAGAATATACATAATTAGCCACCTGATGTAGGTCACGCGCAGTATATATATATATATATACAGCTTTCTATCAGACTGGCTGACACTACTACCCTTTAGTCTGGGATACAACGGCCCCCTCGGCAGCGCAGTTTGTCTAGGATGCTCCATGCAAGCCATAATATCTAAATAAAGAAATGCTTAGAAAATTGAAACAACTTCTACAAAATATACATAGTTTACTATAACTAGCCATCTGATGTAGGTCACGCGCAGACCTTTTAATATATATAGATATAACGTGTAAAGTTTTTAAAATAGGTAAATAAAAGTCCATGCGAAATAAACAATAGTATATATATATATATATATATATTTATATATATATATATATATATATATATATATATAATATATATATATATATATATAATATATATTATATATATATATATATATATATATATAATATATATATATATATATTATATATATATATATATATACAATTCTTAGCCTAGGATACAACGGTCCCATCGGCACTACAGTGCATAATTCTGCCGATCTTTATTGACACAATGGGTTAATGGATAGGGGACTGTCAAGTTCCTCAAACAGATCGGGAAGAAAGTCGCTGCAGAGGAAGGGCTGCCAGAAATGCCGCAGCAGTTATATCTCAAGCTGTACCATTATTAACACATGAAATATCAAATAAACTAGTCGTACGCTCGTCGCGCCGTTTAGATAAAGATGCGCGCCGCGTGTTTGAAGCAGACGACTCCGTAGCTCGATGAAAGAAGATCAAGTATTAGTTTTAACTACCACTACCACCACCATCAGCACCACCACTGTTGATGGTTAGTTGATGGAGATGATCCACCGAACGTCGAACGAACAACCCTATGTGATTGTTGTCATTCTGTGCAGGAATCGAACGTAGAAGAAGCTGCAACAGCAGCAGCTGAGCAGCTACAAAACAAGCCGGCTTCAGCTGTGTCCGTCAGAAGCATAGTTGTTGTAGACATAATGAAAGAAATGCATGCTACTGTCGTAATATTGCGGAGGTTAAAGAATTGTCGAAGGGAACTAGTGAAATTGATGACTGTCACAGTTCATATGCCACAAATCAGAGAGATGTATGGAAGCCCTTTATCTGTACATACTGTGAATATCTGTATAATCATGCTGCTAAAGTCTCAACAAGAAGTTTGAGTATAGCGAGTGTATATATGTGTAAATCAATGAAAACTAGTCGTAAACTTTAGATAATCTTGCTGCTAAAATCTCCACAAGAAGTCTGAGCATAGCGAGTGTATATGTGTGTAAATAGATGCAAACTAGTTTTAAACTTCAGCCGGTGAACAATTATATATACTTTCGCGGCACATTATGACAGAAACATTTACATCTCCATACCCGTCATGGAGTATAACTCTAATATCGTATATGGCCCTAGACTAAATGTCATCCAGGAACAATTGCAACTCAATAGTATTATTTTGTGCAATTAGATACAGTTTTGTTCTATTCCTTATTAATTAAGAATTAGTAATATATATATTTTTTTAATCTTTAGATCTTTTATTTGCTTAAATATTAGTAATATATGATTATTATTAGTGTGCGCATGAAAGTGCTATTTGCCAATGTTGAAGTAAAATCGAAATAAGATTGATGCATTAATGCGGCGTAAGTACGTTGAGCGCCAGGCGAAGTTTGCAAGAGTAGTCCACGAATCTTGTCCACTCAGATTACTGAGACGATAGCAAAACCTTTGGTGACAGGAGGCCGCCTTACAGAGTGGGCAGGCTGCGATCGATGTAGGGGCAACGAATGGATCTCTCTACCTTGTTGTAACACCTGTCAGCAGCTTTGGCCATCGCGCAAAACAGTTTGCTGTTAACAAAAGTACGTACGCATGCCATCAAAAGCGACAGGTGGTTTCAATGTAGCAATTTTCACCACCTAGCCAACGCTACACAAAAGAAACGCTCAAATACTATGTGTGCGGATGAGCACACCCAGCAACCTCAGTGGTCAATAGCTCTACATATAGAGAGAGAAGGAACTCAGCAGATTTGGTAGAAAAAAAACAACTCAAACTGGGATATATATATATTTATACATATATATATATATATATATATATATATATATATATATATATATATATATATACATTAGGCGGCGGCGTGTGCCTCATGATTGTCATTCAGAAGAGTGTCGCCATTTCAATCCGTGTTGTTAATCGAATTTTCTCTGATACGCATTGAGAACAGATGAGAAATCGGCATCTCGCCGAGAGCCAGCGATCATACCGCAACAAGAACTAGTGCGAAAACCCTAGATATATCAACATGTTCGCGTACGCTACCGTCCTAGGCGCTCCTGATAAGAAACATAGGTGACATGTGTATTTAAGTATACGTGTCGAGCAAATAGTAAATTTGTTCGTCTATATATATATATATATATATATATATATTTATTTAAAACAAGTGTTGCTGTCCGAAGCATGATGAACCTCCTACGTTCTGCTCTACTTGGTCCGTAAACGCTAAGGAGGATCTTGGCTATTGTGTTTGCCAGTTTTTCCGCTTTTCTCAGAGCGTTTCCATCATGGTGCATACCCCTCACGCCTCTGTCCATGTGTATGCCCAACACCGACCATCCTTATCTGGGCCTCATTCAGAACAACGCTGATGGGTCGCACTTGTTTCTTTCCTACCAGCAGAATGCCCTCACTCTTCTCCGGAGCAAAAGCCAACCCAACCTCCTTCATACATTCCTCTACAACTTTCAGGGCTTTATTAGCGTAGAATCTGATCTCCGTAATCGTCTTCGCCTGGACAGCCGTCACAGCCAAGTCTTCTGCGTATGCGAAAAGCTCTACTCCTACGGGAAGGTTATTTAGTTAAAGCACATCGTCGTACGATGACATGTTCCACAGTAGTGGCCATAGTAGGGTGGAACCCGGTAAGACACTCGCCTCTATAGACATCATCTTGCCCTCACAGGTGATGACACGATCTTTCATGTAGTTCGAGGCTACCTATACCAGGTATTCTGGACCAGAACGACATTGGTATTTTTTAACCAATTTTGGATACATTGGTTAAGAAATGAATTCACTTCAAGTAAGCAAATTCATTTCTTACCCAATGTATCTAAAATAGCCTTCCACGAAATGCGTTTTTCACGTCTGAAAGAAGAGCAAGGTTTAACTTGCGGGTGTTGAGCTTAGGTGTAGAGCTGTGCAACGTTTCTGCCTTGGTCACCACTCTGCTGATATATATATATATATATATACGTATGTATGTAGGAATATATATATATATATATATATATATATATATATATATATATATATATATATATATATATATAGGAAAAGATCGATCGCATCACAGTTTGTTTAGTTATTGCCGTTGCCATTAACGTATTGTTTATGGCTTCGTAGTAGCTAATGCTTAGAGCGAAGCAGTTAGCGATAGTGGAGCGACGACGGGCAATGCCGCTTTGCCCCCGTTTCTCTCCTCTTTCCCTCTTCCCTCCGCCCTCTCTATCTGTTTCTCTCTTTCACACGTTTTCCCTTCTGTCTGCGTTTTGTCTGGTCTGGCAAATGCATCGCCACCATTATTTGTTCACGCACTGCGTGGCTGCGTGGCAGCAAGCAGAATAGAGCAGAAATACGTACGGTGCGACAATACTGTAAGCAAGTAAGCAAGCAAGCAAGCAAGCAAAATACCAGACCAGCAGGGCCAGACGGCCGTATTGTCTTTGTCATTTGAAACGAACTGTAAGCAAATTAAGTTTTTGTTTATTTCGCCTATAACTTTGCATATCAATTCTGGTAGCAAATACTGTGCGCAAATGAAAGCGCGCAAATTACCCGACCACCAGCAGGGCCAGGCCAGACCCGACGGTATTTTCTCTGACATTTGAAAATTGACCGCGCGGGGCGGCAGCTGCAGCAGCCGCCGCCGAGGGGCGCCGGCGCCCCTGCTTGATGTAGGTTGTTGTTGTTGTTGTTGTTGTTGTTGTTGTGGTGATGGCGTTGTTGTTTTTGTTGTTGTTGTTGTTGGTGGCGGTGATGACGACGACGTCGCAGACGACGACGACGACGACAACAACAATAACAACAACAACAGCAACAATAACAACAACAACAACAGCAACACTTGGTCGTCATCTACTACTTTCGCTGGACACATCTATCAGCTGTGCTGTGTCTCGCATAATAATAATAATAATAATAATAACAATATTGCCGTTGTCGTCGTGGTCGTGGCATACTTTTAAAGTGCAGCAAGTGTCAAAGTGGTCGCCGTCGTCATCATTGGGTTGCCGCAGCAGATTGTGTTAGGGTGCGTAGTCAGGATTGACTGACTTGTGGTAGTATTACTGGTAGTATTAGTAGTAGTAGTAGTATAGAAGTGTTATTTTTTTAAACTAGTAGTGGTCAACTCGTCTCGAAGCACCAGTTGACAACCAACAGAGAACAACGAGATGAATTAGTTAGCAGTTATATTGTGATGTGGTCTCACTCCTCTGCTCGAGTTGTGGTGACAAGAATCAAGTCCCGTGGCCCGAACGCGGCGGCGGTAACGGTAGGCAGGCATGCGTTTCGATGCGGCAGATAGGCGAGATCATCAACTCGGAATCATCTCTGGTGGTGGTGGTAATGGTGGCGCGGTGAGTACTTTTATGCTGCGATGATATGTTTCGATTTGTCTTCATTTCTTTTGGATCTCCTTTTGTCTCGGCGGCTGGGTGTGTGTATGTTTATATGGGTGTGTGAATGTGTGACTTTTCTTTCCTGTTCTCTGTATACAAATACACGCTGCATACGTGTCTGTCTGCTGTTATGCTGGCACTGTGCGTTAACGTGTTCGTTTTGTGGCGTCAAGGGCGGTAAAAGCGCGATTGTTGTCGTCGTCGTCGTCATTGTTTTTGTAGGTGGGGTTGATATTGTTTTATTTGCTGTTATCGCTGTTGTTGTTGTTGTTGTTGTTGCTGCTATTGTTGTTGTTGATCTAATTCATATTATTGTTGTTGCTGTTGCAGCTGTTGTTGATCTGATTAATAGTGTTATTGTTGTTGTTGTTATTGTTGCTGCTGCTGCTGCAGCTCTCATTATTGTTCATCTGATTATTCTTGTTGTTGTTGTTGTTGCTGTTGTTGTTAGTATTGTTGTTACGGCTGTTGCTGTTGGCTGCTGTTTGAACTACTGCAGCTTTCAGCTGCAGCTACGTAGGTAGGTCGGAATCCAACCAGCAGCAGCAGCATCAGCAGAAGTTAGACAGACTTTAATTCCAGACAGACAGACAGACAGATTGCCAGGCAGCTATTTGCCTTTTGTGTGTGATAGCGGCGAGAAGCTCAACGCATGACGACGACTTCGATAACAACGACGACGATGACGTCGATGATGATGTCGATGATGTTGACGGCGTCAGAGTGTTGAGAATGACGTCGGACGTCGACAACTACAACGACGACGACAACGCCAGTTGACGTACAGATGATTGTTTCCGCGGCGGAAACATCGGTCCGCACGCGGTGGGGGTGATTGTGGTCGTGGTGGGGGTGGTGGTGGTTGTTCCACCGCTGCCGCAAAAGACCAGCGTTGTGTTTATTGCTCGCTTGGTTGGCCGGTCTGAACGGACGAAACGATAGAATATTGTCATCATCATCGACGAATAGTATCGTCATCATCGACGACAACGACATGTGTTTGTGCCGGCGACCCGGCGGCCGGGTTAGTGTGTTTTGTGGGTGTGTGATATGGTCGATTTAAAGAAGTACTTGTAACGTAAGTGAGCAAGCAATCAACAAAAGAAAGTTCGAATTTCAATTCAACTAAGCGCAAACAAGGAAGGAACAACCAAACAAACAAACAAACGCACAAACGAACAAACAAGCAACAACAAGCAAACAAGCAAACATGCAAACAAACAAACAAAAAACATATAAACAAGCAAGCAAACAAAATAAACAAATAAACAATCAAGCGAACAAAATAAACAAATAAACAAGCAAGCAACCAACCAAAACAAGTATGTAGCAAGTAACGAAATGACTAAGTAGGTAGATAGGTAGGTAGGTAGGTAGGTAGGTAAATAAGTAGGTGGTTGTCAACGAACAGCTGGTAGAATGGTGGTCGCCGCCGCCGGCGCTATGGTAGTCAAAGCCGCCTCTGCCTCCGCCGCCACCACCATTGGTGGCAGGTGGGTGATGGTGACGATGGAGACTGCATAGAGAAAAAGTGGCCACTTTCGCTTCTCTTGGCCTCGGTTGTTATTTTTTCTGTTGTTGTTGTTGTTGTTGTTGCTGCTGCTGTTGCTACTGTACCGCCGCTGTTCTCTGCTTGTCATTCGGCGTTCGACGACGTGGACTTGACCTGAGTTGACTTGAAGAGAATGACTCGAAGGCATCTGACAGGTGTCGTCGAAAATGACAGCGGGCTGGCGGCCATAACAACAACAGCAGCAGTAACAGCAACAGTAGTAACAATAATACCACCAACAACAACGACAACAACGACAATAGCCACAACAACAACGACAACAACAGCCACAACAACAACGACAATAGCCACAACAACAACAACAACAACAGCCACAACAACAACGACAATAGCCACAACAACAACAACAACAACAACAACAACAACAACCGCAGCAACAGCAACAATAGTAGCAGCAACAACGACAACAGCAGAAGCAGCACACTCTGCCGCTATTGTAACCGTTCAGAGTGGTCAATTTCGTGATGTGAGTTGACGCCGCATTGCTCTCTGTCTAGTGACTTATGACGGACGATGGGATGGACGGGTCGCTTTGTTTGTGAGAAAGACTAGTTATTTGTTTGTTCATCTCTCGTTGACTCTTCTCTCTGTCGATGATCTCAATGAGTCTCAACGTATCTCTCTTTTGCTTTCCTTCACCTGCTTTCTCTCGACTTTTTACTATATTTGATTTAGTCGAGCTTTCTCGCTCTCTCGCTCTCGTCATAATGATAACAGCAACAACAACAACAACAACGTTAACAATAACAATAATTCATTTAATCTTGATGATGATAATGACGGTGATGCTTCTTATGACACTAAACGCTAGGCTAAAGGCTGCAAAGTTTGCTGTTGTCGCTGACGATCGGATCATCGGTACGTGTTGGTCGCTTGACGTTCAGGCAGGCAGACGCAAGCCGATCGTGGCCCGTGGGACAACATCGCCGATGTCGATGACGACGACAACGACGACGGCGACGTATGGATAGACGCCAGTTACTGGTTAGTGGAGCAGAAACAGAACGAGCAGGAGCAGCAGGATGAGGATGAGGATGAGGAGAAGGAAGAGTTCAGTGTGAATTTGTTGTAGTTTTTAATAATCATTGCGTTGAGAGGATCATTTGACGTCTCCGAGTGAAGTCTGTGGTCTGTGCTGCACTACTCGTTTTTGCATCGGACATCGTCGGCAACCGTTAACCGTCGCCCATGGTTATGGTTCAACCGTTCGAATGGTGGCGTACTCACCTTCCTGTCTCTCTCTCTCTCTCTCTCTATATATAT
Source organism: Dermanyssus gallinae (assembly GCA_003439945.1). Lineage (NCBI taxonomy): Eukaryota > Metazoa > Arthropoda > Arachnida > Mesostigmata > Dermanyssidae > Dermanyssus > Dermanyssus gallinae. Next base: position 244,597 of record QVRM01004526.1, read on the forward strand.
ATATATATATATATATTTTATATGTCTTTTATGGTTTGTTGCGGTGACGGCTTATAATGTTGCCACTACAATAAACGTACGACACTTTATTATTTCTCGTACTAATACTGCTGCTGCTGCTGCTGCTGCTACGATTCTTACTATTACTGCTTTGTTTTAACTACTTGCGTGATTTATTTATCTGCACATTATCTGCACTATTACAGTGAAAACAGTGCCGTTGGTGCTCAGCCCTTGTAATAGTAGTAGTAGTAGTAGTAGTAGTGGTAGTCGTAAGCTGGGCGACGACGGTGGAGCAGATGGCCGTTCCCATCGTATGTACTGGTGGCGGGAAATTGATTCTCCCGTCTACATGCGTGCCTGGCTGCCCGCACTTTCCGCGTTGTTGTTTCGCAAGCAATCCTAATTCCTTTTGAGAGTCTGTCTCGTTCACTCTCATCTCTCATCTACTTGCCTGTCGATGATGATAATGATGATGATGATGGTGATGCTGAGGATGATAATAATGCTGGCTGAAGTCGTCCTTTTTTTCGTCTTCACCACTTTTCGAACTCTGAGGAATCCATCATCCCATTCCAGCCGTCAGCTACTTTCCGTCCAGCACAGTATTGGAACCCGGTCGGCACCGAATGCCACAATTACAAAGATGAGAAATTTCTTTTTACCAGCCACTACTACCAATTGCATTATTATTATTATTATTAGTATAGTGATTATGATTGCTATAATTGTCACAATTAATCGATGTGTTTACTCATTGCGAATAGTAGCCTCGAGAGAACAACAGCAACAACAACAACAAAGGAGCCAGATGATTTTGACACGCGGCGAACCGCGAACGTGTCAAAATATTCTGACTCGGCGGACGCTGTCTTAGCTTAACTAGCTGGCTAGGTAGCTGGTAAATTAGTCAATCAGTTCCTTAATTGGATTAGTTTGTTATGCGTGCTCTTTGCGGCGTGTTCTCAGACCCGTCGTCGTCGCTATAGCAGCAGCGGCAGCAGCTGCTTTGGCCGTCGCCACCGCTACTCACGCCTTATGCCGTCATATGGCGTTGATGCTGAGAATGGTAGCGAACTGGCGGTAGCTTATGGGAGGTTTTGGGAATGCACACTATTTGTTTGCTACTGCGGTTGTATTTACTGTTGGCTGCTTCTGATTTTTTGCTGCTGCTACTGCCACTGCTGATGCTGATGGAGGTGTTAGTGAGGCCTCAACAATCATCGAAACGTTATGCGTTATACTTTCGGGCAGAGCGAAGCATGAAGATGGAAAATCATGAAGGCGATCACAACAGGCCGGTCGCTGGAACGCTTTCGCAGAGCTTTCCAGCAAGCAGCTTATAAGCGAATCGTCTCTTCTCTGAGTGACAATGAAGGTTCGGCTGGCAGCTAGGTAGATGATGATAGGTCGAGATGAATCGAGGTGCCTCACCTCATCATTATATTCATCATCATCATCGTCTCGATCGAGGCCGCATTCCTCATTCCACAGTCGTAGCCATTAGATACGTGTGACCGTGTGAGGTCGATGCGGCGGTGTCCTCAGTGACTATAGCGCTGGCATAGATGCTTCTGTTGAAGATGCTTATGCGTGTTCGCGCGCACGCATCGCCAGGAGATTCTTGGCGATTCTATATATAGGCAAGCAAAACACGAGCTCTCATGTTTTGCCTATATATATATATATATATATATATATATATATATATATATATATATATCAGCAATCAATTAGCTTTCGGTTGTTTGTTTGATTTAACCCACAACTAGCACATGAACAAGCGACCGAAACACCTGCTCATTGGCCGTACCAATCGTCTACAGAGTGGGCTCTTGATCAGATAAGAAGCTGTCGGCAGATTAACTAGTTGGTTAGTTAGTCGGCGCAGTGACAGCATTAGGCTACGGAAACGATAACAGCAACAACAGCACCGTCAACAACAAAAACAGCAGCGGCGGCGGCAGCAGCAGCAGCGCCATCAACAATAACAACAACAATAGCGACCAAAGCAACAAAAGCAGAGACAGCAACAGCGGCTACAACAAATCACACACATACGCACTGCTGCGACAAATACCTCTCTCGTAACATCAGCTAACTAACAAAATGAGTATGTATTATCGTTCTGATCCTGTTTCCAACCAACCAGCAGTTAGGTCAGCGTCATATAACGTAGCACATTTGTTTACCGTTGTTTTTTTCTAACTGTGTGTTAATTGTTACGACAGCAGCTGCTGCTACTGCGGTTGTCGCTACCGTCCGAAATGCACAGTTTAGATGTAGACTGATATCATAGTAATGTAGATGTATGTTGGTCTTATAACAGATACGGTATATTCAATTTACGGCTAAAACGGATGCCGGAGGACCCTCCTAGGGGTTCCACTTACTACAGGTGTTTGTCGGTCGTGGGAGGTATCGTTTTTATGCTGTCGTTGTTGTTCTCGTGACACGCACGGCCACATACCGCTATTTCAAAAGACACCTGGCCCGGACGCGTGCGCTGTTTCCGACACTTCGTCAAATCTGGCGTCTGTAACGACCGGTACGTTATTTGCCAAACCAAGCCACACTGGTTTGACTCTATCTCTCTTTGATTTGTCTACCGCAGAAACTACGGTAGTTGCTACCCTATGTTTGCCATCTGCGACTTGACAAATCGGAATTACGGTAATGAGCTGTTACAAGTTGAGAATGTCAGTCACACAACTTTAAGCTAGGTCCTCTGCGCATATGCATCTAATCAGCGTCCTTCGTTTCCATATATATATATAATCATGCCAAATGCAAGTAGTGTATTACGCGCACCTCCACACTAAACGTAAATAAATGTGTTTATTTTTATTATCTGTAACTGTATTTATTACGTATTGTAATATGCACAAATAGTCAATGCCGAATCAAGTTTTGTCGGCTCTTTCCATAACCTATAGATTAATTGACTTAATTGTTCTGCTAATTATCGGGTAACGTACAATAATCTGTGCCTTCTTTCCAAAAAACCTACCTAAATCTAAGGAGATCGACACTTGTGAATTAGGCAGCGAACAGCAACGTGCGAAGCGGCCATACATACAAACATAGACAGAGCGACTTCTATATCGTTATATTCGATCTGATTGATACACATAGGTTACCTGCTTAGTAAGAATACTATTGACAGTCCATAAATTTAGCACAAATTTATTTTAAAAAAACTAGTTATTTCATTCCCCAAAGTGGATTTGTTTTCTTTAAAATACTTTTTCCCCCGCTTTGTGCCTCGCGTTCTTGTTAAAAATTCGCGGAGGTATTTTTTATTGACTGTGTATAACCAGGTGGCAAAAGGTTGTGGAAAATGATTTCCATTTAGTTTAAAAAAGAACAGTCAAAATAACCTCGCTGATTATGATCTGCTCTGTCTGATTTTCTTTGATCTACTCTCTCATTGAAAGCACCACAGGGAGGATTGAGCCTTGGTTTCGATGTCGTATAATGATTGACTCTGTAAGCCAATCCAGGGTCTTCTGCTTTTGCCTAAATGTTCAATTTGGACATTTCCCGACGGGCATTCATTTGCTGGAAATCCTATATTTTGCCGCCATTTTTGCTGTCTTACGCCGCATAAAATATCGGTCAAGACTGTTACAAATGATCCGTAGGATATATCCAATTCCCCTTCTATTTCCCTGATAATAAGTCGGCGATTGTTGAGTGCGATATCACAAACTTTTTAACGTCTTCTGTTATTGACGTCGGCGGCCTCCCTGGCTAAAACAATAAAGGCCGCCGGTAGCTGATGAATGTCTCTTCTAAGCAAAACATCCGGATGAACCTAGTGGTGTGTCGGTTCAATTGTTAAAATTAAAATTTTTGGAACTTGTTGATCTTCCATCACACATATATTTATATATATATATATATCAGATGCAATGGTTAGGTCAGAATGGAAGGGCACGGGCAGGACAAACAGGCACATAACCGCCCGCTTTGCTGTGCACGGTTTTCACCATCTTCTATGGCAGAAAGACGCTTGCCATAAACCCTGTGACACATGTGCTTGTAAATATTGTTATGGTATATGTGTAAGATATCATGTCAGTGAATGCAATGCAATCTCCTCTGTAACAAAGCTGGCACTAAGCGATTTTTAATATTAATATCATTACTACGCTGTAGTGATATCAATCTTACTAGTGTATATTTTACCCAATCTGGTGTGCAAATAAATCAGGTATATGTATATATATATATATATATATATATATATATATATATATATATATATGATGAATGCGAAAAATGTGTTGTTCAAAGAATGTTCAGAGAAGCGAATGTTTAGTCAGGTTAATGCAAAAAAGGCAGTTGTTTGCTAAACATTTTTTGTGAGGTGTTTGATTCCGCGCGTTAGTTTTGCGTTGGTTGTGCCTAGTCCTCACCATCGTCCTGTTGACGGCGCAGTCCGTGAAAATGGCGAGGAAAAATTGCAGCGATTACCTCACGAGACGGTCATGATGGGTCGTGATTGTAGTGTTAACTGCCTATATTAGCTGAACTAGTAGTGTCTATTTCGATGTCCGTGTTACGTATGCGCTTACTAAATGATTTCGAAATCGAAAGCGAATTTAATATTTCCTACCGTATGGACCATGAAACTCGTTGTTGGGCTTTACGGTCTTGCTTAAGCAAGCTCTTTTCGAGCGCATGCTCACGTCCAGCCTTGATAGAACGTAATCTGCGACAGCTGCTCCTGTATATGCGTTGGGGCCGAAAGTAGGCCGAACAGCGTAATTTTCGCCAACAGATCGTCGCAGTTAAAGTCGCTATTTAGTTACTCTGGGATTTCGTCTCTATGCATTTTTAAATATTCAAAATGTTCTGCGTAAAATTACTTCTTCTGTACGAGGAATTTAGCCTTCATGTAGGAGCAAGTGTATGCTGTTTCAATGCGCGCACGGCCATATACTCAGCATAAATACTGGGGAAGATGCCGGAAGGACTGCCTCTCACGATATCCTTTTTTTTTTTGTGGAGGAGGGTGAATGCTTTTACGCACGCTACGAATACGAGGCATTCCCCCCTCTCGAGCAGTGTGGGACTCGACCCTAGCGGTTGGATGTTGGTCCGCCAAGACCCCTACCCACTAAACACTACTCCCCCCTTAAGCTTCACTTTCTAATGGCCCAGATATCTATAGAACAGTACTATGGGCCATTAGGAGAAGTGGCGAGCGCCTACCGGATCATTCCCACTCACGATATCCTTATATATATACATATATATATATATATATATATATATATATATATATATATATATATATATATATATTAGGAAAAAGAAAATTTTATTAATTAAAAACATTTTCCTCAATTAGATGTGTTTGAAAAGAACTTGTTTAAAGTATTGACTAACTTAACATCGTCATGGCGTACATGGTAATACTGCACGTGGTGGTAGTAGTAGTAGTAATATTATATTGTTTTGCCTACGCTTATCCCCGCAGGACGAAAAACAGTTCGACGCCGTGGACCGCATTGTGTGTAGCAGTCTCGTATCGTCTCGTATCGGGTTAGACAGAAAGATCAGGCGCGACCGGGCTTCCATGTACAAACATATATATATATATATATACTTTTTTGTGTCGCTATCACAAAAGAACGCCAACGTGCCCTTTGTCGAGAAATTGACGGATTCGCGTGCTGGTCCGCTGACGCGGTGGAAGATGGTTGCACAAAGTGTCCAAAGTGTTCCATTTCCGGCGACACGCTGCATAGGCGAGTCGAATGAATGCGAGTGCAATATAAGTGGGATATGCGCGCATATATCGCGGACAGTAAATGCGTCTCCCGCGAATTGGCAGGTGACAACGGGAAGATTCTCTTGGGATGCGGGCATAAATCGCCAGCAGATCAGCATTGTGTGAGGCGACGGCGGCGGCAGAGGGAACAACATCAGCTACGCTGTTGACATATCGTTGGGTTGTATCTCTGTCCACGGCCCCCCGTTCCCGGCAGGGCATTATCAGTTGGCTCAGTTGGAGCCTCTCTCGATCTGATGGCGTCTATTCTATCTGGTATCTATGGTGCCGTCGTATCAAACATAAATAGGGCAAACATGTGGCGTGTGTTTTGCTGTACGACAAAGGGCGGACTTTTTGTGTATTCCTCGTTACTGCTGTAGTTTGATTGACCATAGCATTCGCGCGTTCGGGCGAAACGATTATGTACGATTTGTGTACGTATGCTTTTACATACGTGATTGATGTACATTGGTTGGCTTGTTTTGGTTAGTAATCAACCTTTTTATATATATATATATATATATATATATATATGTCTATCAAGTGTGTGGTGAAATAAGTGCTGAATTGAAATTTATATATATATATATATATATATGTAATGCCTCTGATGAAAGAACGAGTTGCGCCCTTTTGTTCTCTTCTCTGTTGTGGTCTTCAACGCTTCATTCCTAGCTTCGTCAGTGGTGGGTGTCAGCCAAAGTTCACTTTGAAGCACTTCTTCATGTTTCCGCCGCAGGAGGCCATTAGACTAGGGTTTAACAAAAGCCACCAACAACAAAAAAAACTGGTGAAGAAAAGTGAATGAGGAAAAAGTGAGATTTGAGGCTCGCCAGCACTAACTAACTAACTAACTGGTTTGTGTCTGTGTGGGTCAATGTGTGCTCAATTTCAGAGGAATGGATGACGAGATTGCGCCTGCTGATGGTGTTGCTGCTGCTGCTGTCGTTGTCGTTGTCGATATTGTGCCGATTGTTGGTGTGACGTTAACAACCGCAGCCTCCGAAACTGCAGCTGCACTTGGCCTCGGACTACCGCCGCTGGCGGCTTCCGAGGTCCTGTCGTTATCGTTGTCGTTGTCGTCGTCGTCGAAGTCGAAGTCGTTGTCTTCGCTGCAGCTGCTGTTGCCGTTGCCAGAATGCCAAAGCTGAAGTGTGCGCTGTGCACGCATCGGGTGCTTCCCGGTGGGGCCGATTTTGTGGCGCACGTGCGCGCCGCACACTGTCTGCGGGCGCCCGGCCCGACTTCGGCGTTCGAATGTCACTATTCGCCGGCCAGCGCACTCTGCGCCGTGCTCAAGGACACGGCGCACTTCGAGGCGCACGTGCTCAACGTGCATCTGGCGTGCACGACGCCCGACGAGTCGGAGAATGGCGGCGGGGGTGGCGGCGGCGGCGGTACCGCGTCAAACGGCGCAACGTGGAGCGTCTATGACTGCACGCAGAATCTGCCCGCGTTGCTCAACGACCCCGGCCGGCGTCGCGGTAACGACTTCTTCACTAAGAGTTGGGGCGACTCGTTTATCGAGCCACAACAGGTAGGCTCAACACTGCTTAAAGAGAACACCAATAACAACAACAAAAACACCAACAACAACAACAACAACAAAGACAAACTAGTACTGACTGAATATGGCGAGATAGATAGAATATTTGTAAGATATAACATATACAAAGCGAGCATATGTGGCGATCACATCGGCTCATCGTACAACAGGGATGATTTGCATTGATTTTTTTCGGGCTGACTCTAAGCCGACATTTAGCATCCATGGAATTGCATTCGCATTGCTTCGTGAGACGAACAATCCCATAAATACAAATGTGCAACGGCGGGGATCGAACCCGTGCTGCACCTACGTGTCTTCTCCAGTTGCAAGGCGCACGCGAATGCACGACGCCACCGGGCTCGAACAACAGGGATGATGATGCTCTGTGTACTACCTATCAAACGATTATAGATTTGACTCTCGTAGACAGTTGGAGAGGTGTCTACCGTTCGATGGGATACTGTACGACAGAAGTAGACGTTGGCTATCTCTCGATCTTTTTTGGATACTCGGAGCTCGGCTTTTTTTGTTTTATTCCGCTGAACCAGAGACAGGTATTGGTGGTAGTAGTGTTGTCGGTAAATGCGACTACCATAGAGTTTTGTTGAACAAAAATATGAGCAGAAAAATAATTGAATTCGCTCTCGTGGTGACTCAAATTCTTCGCTGAACTGAAGCTCTCTTAATGATCTAGGCTTAACATTCGCGTGTATTGTACGTCTTGTCATGGATGTTTTTTTTATTCGTATTATGGTTTTGTAGGTGGAGCCATGTCGGTTTTTGCCTATTGTAAAACGGGCTGCCTTCGAGGACTATCTTGAAAGGACACGCGTCCGGTGCCAAAGGCGAGTACGAGGTGGACATGACTCGACGAGGGAGAGTCCAGTGAAGACCGAGACGGAATTGAAACGAAAACACCGAAGCCCGAAGAAGAAACCGTTAGAGCTTACTATTGATCAAGTGCCCAGTGTGAGTTGTGAAGAACATTTATTCCTTAAACTTAACAACGCCAATGACAATAACGGTGATAACATAACGCTGCAACGACGAACAGCAATAACAACAAAATGTTATGCCTGGCTGGTGGTTGAAAAGTTGCTATATATATATTCTTAATAAACATATGCTTTATATATGTAAAAAATATATATACATATATATATAAATACTAACAGACTGCTGGTGCACTTGTGGAAGGTATCGTGGCATCGTCGAGATGTGACCGTCACCGTTCGCCACAGACGCAAGAAATAGACCAAGAATGATAATGGTGTGCCTGACTCGTTGTGCTTACGTTGATGTATTGCAGATATTTTTCAAGCCCAGTTTCGACCTGTCTGACCCGGACACATTTACGGCTGTCCTAGGCTGTGCAGACTCGACAGACGATAGAGTAGCTGAGATGAGGCTCTCACCCAGCCGGGACGGCGATAGAATACGAGACTCACTGTGTTCGCCCAGTGCCACTAATGTACATACTACCACCATCACCACCTCCAAGAAGGTGAGCATTTCTACCTGTCCGGATGGCTTCATTGTTTTCTCCTGGGTATCCACAGTCTATAACGCTAGCATTATCCTTACAGGTATGAATTAACTATCAACTACGGGAGGGGTCGAGTTTACGGGTGGCTTGGATATCTTGTCTTCAATACCTGGGGACCTGGCAACAGGTTTTAGATTTATATTGTAGAATGTTTTTTTTTAGTTTAATTCTAAAATATAATTCCTATGTAGGTGTCGATGTAACGTTTCTATACATTCGTCGAGGCGGTGGATCCATGCATGAACACATCCCCAAATCGCGTTTCTCAATGTTTTCTAGCCTTATCTCGATAGCTTTAAGAACCGACTCGATTGAAACGAAAAGTCTTCGTCTTAATTTTTTTTCTGAACCAGGAATTAAGCGTACAGTGTCGAGTTGGCCGAATAACCTGAGTTATTTTTGGAATCATCGTCTAAGAGACGTTTTTAGCTCTTTTTTCTGGCGAGCGCACTGAAAACTTTTGGTGGTTGATGATTGTGCAGCCAACTGTTAGCGCTTCAATTCTGTGGGTAGATGCCCTTTAACGACTGACCATTGCGAGCTAGGACTTTAGTATAGGGTTGTAAAAATGTAACTAAAATTCATCATCTTTGACGAGTCTCCTGGAACAAAGTAGACTGGCACTGGTCGATTTTGTCGGGAATTCCCAACTTCTACAAAGCTGACGCCATCGTTCCCAACTTCTACAAAGCTGACGCCACCATTATATAATCGTATTTTTAACAAAGGAAAATAGTTAACTCGTTTTTTGCAACTGTAGACATAGGCCGCTGATGAAAAAGCTGATGGAGACCAAATCGTATTAGGCGCTGTTGAAATAACTTCGTTTGTTTAAATTTGACTTGTTTTTATTTCATCAAGCCTTTTTTGAAAGTTTGTGGCAAGTAAATTTGAGCACATATACATTGCCTCTTAGTACATATGTTAAGGTAATATTGATGTCGTTGTGATTGCTGTGCGTCGTTGCTGAGCAGAAATGTTCATTAGCAAGTAGCAATAATGGTGATGCGATGGCCCGTCAGCGCGTTCAGGAGCGACTTGGCCAGCTAACGGACCTCGTTGAGGTACGGTTGATTGAGCACATTTCGCAACATTCGGACGCATTCTTCGACGCGATGACCTCTCAGGACGAACTCGCCGAAAGAATGGGCGCTACCCTTGCATCGATTACCGTGATGAGGTGAGTTTCATTTATTCATATATATTTTGCGAACAATACAAAAAAATTCCTTGCGAATCATAACAAATGTTTCATATGCACTCCGCAACAGTGCTCTTCGGCAGTGAATGCGGCTTGTCGTTAAGATAGCTTGTGGTAAGGTATGTGGCAGTTAGCTGGTGCGGGTGGTGTACTTCAAACGAACTTAGTCAATCATATTTTACACACAGTAGTTTTACAAGATGCAAAAATAAATATATGTCGCTAAGGCCGCATTGGAATAGCTTTTTCTTTGCATTTTGCTCGTAAAGCACTAGTTGGCGTGGAAGTCCGTTCGTTGTCGGTTTACTATTAGCGCTAGCCTAGCTAAATGTGTACTACTTGCTCTAGGGCAAGCGCGATAACGCAAATCGATTGCCGTTAAGTAGGCAAACAGGGCCAAGCTTTAATTACTCCAGCCCTAAACTATCCGCCCGGCGGCGCGGGCAAAGTTCCATTTCGGCCACCGGGCGGCGTAGTACTACTTTACGAAAGCTATCACTCTCCGCCGCCGCATAACCTATCTTGGCACTCAAAACGTCATCGTTGTCGCTCAGTTGTCGGTTCTCAAATCAGAATTTATTATTCGCTTGCTCGACTGAACGTATTGAAAGGACCTCAGGGAAAGTGAGGCTCTTGGGGTTGATCGATCTTGACCACCTTCAGGAGTACCGATGGAATTTGTTGTTGCTAAAAGAACTGTTATATGGCTTTCATTCGTCTCTAGCTCAAATTCATCAGCATGCCTTACAGTTCAAGCTGGTACATGCGGCCGGCCACACTTGCCGGAAAAGCCTTGAATTTGTGCAAGTCCAGAACCTAGTGTCTATATGCATACAACTATTCAATATTCGGTTTTGACTAAAAACGATTGATTACAGGCAACGAATAGCGGAAATCGAACACCAACTCGTGAAGGAACCTCTACAAGTTCTGCAGTTGCACCAACGGCGGAACAACATTATAGCTGTAGTTGACAAACTTGAACTTATGCTCAACGTACATCAAGCTCAGCCGACAATTCAGGTACGGACTCGATGTTATTGCCAGTAGACGTAAATTCGTATCTCTTGAGGGATATTTGTATGTTTTTACCTAAGTGTGCTGCAGTCAAGTGGCAATTGTTTTCGATTATTGATTAGCCGTTTTATTTTGGAGGTGAGAGTTGAGGACATCGTTAATAAAGTGCTATATAAATATAGTTGGGACATAACGGAAAGCAATTCTCCAGTATCTGCGTCTGAATACAGATATGCACTTTGTTCGACTGAGTAACTGAAGTAACTAAATGCTTCGATTAACCTGGCGTCTCTCGATCTCCAGAAAATTTAAGTACCGTTTTCGCCCACCCTAAACGATGAATGTTTTTAAAGGCGGGTCCATGATGAACCTGTTTGATGAGTTTATAGGCCCTTGGCAAATATTTTCTGATGAATTCCATAATCACATTTTATTTTATATGAAAATTAGTTAGACATCATTATCACTCAAGCTCTTCAGATTGATGCTTGGTAAGCTTGGTATCTCTTGAACTGCTTTCTGTGGTCGATTACAGGTTCTCTTGGCCAACTGTGAGTTTGTCGGTGCCCTCGACCTCATCGATACAACGCACGAAATTCTGAGCCAAGAGCTAAAGGATGTCGTTTGTTTTCGCCATCTCGGGCATCAGCTGAAAGAGATTGAGAACCTCATTCTTCGCATTCTGGAAACCGACTTTAAGAAATACACGGCGGCGGACCTCAATAGAGACCTCAATTCGGGACGCCAGATCAAGGACTTGGACCAGCTTCGAGCGGTGATTTGTGGCTTGTTGAGACTAGGCAAAGGTCCCGAAATGGTTCGATTGTACCAGGAAGAGGCCACAACGTCCCTGCAGGCAATGGTCAAGCAAACCCAGGTGGAATTTGCGGCTGAAATGACCCACGAGGATATCATTCGGTGCGTATATATATATATATATATATATATATATATATAGAGCAGCAACGCCGTGAAGCATTTTATATATTCTTCTAAATTATAATAAATATATATATATATATATATATATATATATATATATTCAGTTACGATAAAAACAATAGATAAGAAAGTCTACATAAAGGTAAAACAAATACATTGGGAAATAATTGAACTGGGCCTTCTTTTATTTTTTATATAACGTATTTTACGAACCAGGCACACAGACACAGATGTTTCACGAAACGGAAAAACAGTGTTTATAGAGTATGAACAGCCGGAAATAGAGTACCCCTCCCCGTAGATAGTTCTGCAGATATCCAAACAGGTGGTAGTCCGACGGTGCAATGTACGTGTAAATACCTTTGAGTACGAGCAAACTTATGGTTGTCTGTTTTGCAAGTGAACGTTAAATTTGCGCGTGTTTCGACCATGATATTTTTGCTCGAGTTTTGGCTATTCCACGTGAGCTTACGGCAGACCTAAAAGGGTTCGCATGTTTTCCTGGGAAGCGTGCAATCAATTGTACTTTGTTCTGTAACATATTCTGTTTGAACTGGAGATTAATAAAGTCATGTTTTTCCCATGTGCCTCTTATGGTTGTCTGCTTAGACCGGAACAGCAACTGGAGCATTTGGAGATTTCTGAGTGGATGACACTGCTTTATCGTGCGTTCAATAACGTCGAGAAGCTTTTACTACGCATTCGGGCTGTCTACGACCTCTGTATTGACATCCTAAATGCGGGACAGGCCACCGGCAATCAGCTTGCGCCGTGTGAAGGACCCGACGACAAAGATCACCAGCTACAGTCCCGCAGTCCGCATCATACTCAACATTATCATCACGAACAGAACGGAACATCTGCGGTCATACCGGCAGTCATAGAAGACGGCATGCAGTACCTGCAGATTAAGTCAGGTGGGTTATATTTATATGTATATACGTTTAAATTGTATTAAGCATACAAATAGAGTATATATATATTTTTTTGCAGTGCATATATATATATATATATATATATATTAGCTGGGCACCTTATCCATGTGACCGACACCAGGCTTGAACCGAGGGATGAAAATGTGTTTTACACCATACATATATGCTCAGGAAAAAACATATTCATGTATATATATATATATATATATATATATATCAGAAATGTTGTTGTAGTGCCGCTATGAATTGCATCATTCAAATACTGATGATTGAGTTTTCTGGACGAGAACACTTTACGTACTTGGAGCTGGCAATAGGTGAGCCGAATGCACTGCTGAAATGCTTGTTTGCTTCTATTTGTCATCGATGAGATGAAGCCTACAGCCGTCATCGATCGATGTGCATTAAGTCCGCGTATTTATAATTCTTCAAAATGTTTGGTGTTAATTAACAAATAAATTTCAGATCGAAAATGTTCGAATGGTCACGCAGTAGGTGGGTCATATTCGTCGCTGAACGACGAAGGTCGAATAGAGGACACCGCGAAGATGTCACCGTCATTGGCACGCATGAAACAGCTAAGCGCCAGCAAGAGTTCTATTGCCAGCTCTCGGTAAGCCTTCGGAGTCGAGTTAGGCGAAGCTTGAATAACGGATATGGCTTACGCAAACGCAGCAGTGTCTGGTCTGCCAAAGTGCGGAATTCCACGGTTGTATTGGGCAAAATACAATTCTTTGTTAGTTATCGACAACAAAATGTTAGCTGTCTTGCGCTATCATTTAGGGAGTAGGGGTCCAACCGACGAAATACTGCGGATAGCGTCAAAACACACACACACGTCAGGACACACTTAACCGTAATTAATGATGACAAACAGACTACTGATTTACTGCCCATTGAGAAAGTTGCCACGCCAGGGAAATCGCACATGGATTTGTTCTTTATGTCGTAAATGTTTTTAAGAGCGGACGCCCCCTAAAATAAATTGCAACACTCACACGTATTATCCATCTCGCTCGATGATTTGTATAACATATACACTGGTATGCAGCCCATTCGACCGATAAATATCTGCTATATGTGTACAACTTTGTAGTGATCTTCTTATGGTGCGGTCATGTATGACTTGGTACGGTGTGATTGGCAGGTGTTCTGAGGAGCTCTTGAGCGAAGGCGAACGAGGTCGAATTGAGGTGATGCTGTCGGAGATGCTGCTGGAGGCCAGCAATGCTGCGCACGATGCCTGTGCCAAGCTGGTGAGCGCGAAAAGTGAAGACGGCTCGCTCGACAAAGTCGGCTCGGCCGATTTTGTTGCCCTCTGCCAGGGTGTCGAGTCGTTTAGTACAAAATGCGAACAGGTAAGCTTCGATTTTTGCCTTTGCTTACTTGTCAACGCGTGTAGACCTGTATATATATATATATATATATATATATATAGAGAGAGAGAGAGAGAGAGAGATAATTGGCTTTTCAGGTTAATAATATGATCATTAATATTTGTTAGTGCTACTGCTGTTGTAATCGTCGTGTCAACTTTGCGGAAGTTTGGTTTGGACCCCAACTTGTAGTATTATATATGTACAGCAGAAATATTTCTGATGCATACTTCAGGGTGTCTTCCCGTACTCTCTAGTGGGTTTGCAATAGTGATGCCAGTGCAAGTGTTGCTAATACGCTTCTGAGCATGGTAGCTAATAACTAATTGTTCGTTCTTCGGTTTATCGGAACGTGCCACAGGTGTGCAAAGGTCGGAGGGGTACAGGACTACGGCTGGCGTTACAGTCGAGAGCCAACCGATTTGTAACGACTTACCACGAACAGCACAAGGACACACTTTTGCTCGTCCTCGAAAACGAGCCTTTCAAAGCTGTAAAGGTTCCACAGAACCTTCAAAATATGCTTACTAGGTGAGTATTATTCATCTCGTTTTTTGTGCAGCAGCGTCATGCTTCAATGATTCGATAGCTCCGCGTCTCAAGCCATCGCGGCACGTTTCTTATCGTTCTTTAGCGCATCCGCCGCATGACGTGAATATTCCTTTCCTTGATTATTTTTTCATTAAGACATTTTACTGGTTATGATTGTAACGATTCCTAGCGTAGTAAATCTTCTACTCAAATTCTGATCGGGTCGCCTTCGAAATAGTTAACAATACGTTATGTTACCAGTAGGACAAGGTTAGCTGTCTACTGCGGTTGCGCAATTTGACGCCTGCTCTGGCCATTAGTTTGTTCTGCATTGACATCTAGTAGGATTCCGGTATAACTATTATTGTAATAGGTCACTATCATTCATCGTCAATATTATCGTCGTGCAATAGTAGAGGTCCGAACGAGGAAACGAATGTATTCTGTTGTGTCAATTGCGCTGTCTTGGCGATGTCACTTACTGGGTGCCGTGTTTGGCAACGCCTGCAGTGCAATCATGTGTCCGTCGGGCGTCCTTCGGATGGTGAAGTGCGACAAAGCGACCGACTCGACGGCGACCGTGGACGCGTTGTCGCTCGCCTCGGAGCATTTCGTCGTGTCCGGATGCGCACTTCACCTGCTCAAACTGCTGCTCGAGTACTGCCAGAGTTCACTCGACATTCCCATGTTGGCCGCGGACCTCCTTATGCGACTTCTTGACCTGCTCAAGGTTTGCATCGCCATGAAGGCATCAGTTGCGCTGTCTATACGCTCGAAGAGTGAAATCAATGATATAATTTCATCAAAATCTAGACAAAAAATGTCGGCCGCATACCAGCCCTTATTGCTCTTCTCGCTTAAATCAAGGTGAAGGTAGGACGTGATTGCTTTCTCGCATATGACACGAAACAAGGTGCACATGCTATTTGGTGGAAAAAGTTTCTCTTGCAGTCGGGCAAAAATTGTAATTCACAGCTACAAATTGTAACTCATTCACAGCGACCACGTGTCAACGCCGCAGAGGGGGAAATAGTCGATGGATTTAAGGAAATAATGCGTGAGGTTCAATTCCGGCATGATAATGGCTAGCCGAAGCCACCTTTCTTAACAATTGCAGACTTGAGTTTAAGTTGGTCTAAGTGAATGTCGTTTTTTTTATTTGCAGCATTTTAACACGGCGGTCTACAAGCTCGTATTGGGTCCGGCATCAACCCGCGGTTTCTCCGGACCAACCATATCTAAGCTATGTAAGAGGCAGTAATGTTAGCTTGGTTCCCGCATGGAACACAGTTACTAGATACAATGATGTAGAGTCAATTGAATATATATATATATATATATATATATATAGGCACATGCGCCTTTTATACCGATGTTTGTGAGTACCAAATTTTAATATTTATTTAGTACAAATGGCGAGTACTGGTACTAGTTGTGGGATAACTGTATAACTAGATAATAAGTAGTAGATGGCTATATAAACTGTAGCAGTTCCCGTATTCTAACATGTAGAAATATTTTTTTATGATACTGTTCTAACTATTTGCTGGCCGTACCGAAAAGCACTATCATTTTTCGAGTACAGACGGTTTATGCACAAAGATCCCCACATTTTTCCAATGGCACCAAAGGATATTTCGTACATTTTTGTATGCACATTTATTCAAATTGATATTTCTCTTATATGCTTCACGCACATAGTTCAGAGTTACACTGATACTTTTTAATCCTATTGATGGCGCTTAGTTAGCAACTACAAGTTAGTAGTAGTCATTGTGATGCAAAAAATACCTCTTTGCTTTGCTTCATCCCTATCTTCTATCTTCAATGATGTGTTTCCGCTTCGGCTCTCGGTCGCTCCATCATGTCTGCTCTCCAATAGTAATTGCGGCACGGTCGCTGGAGCTCGTCGATCGTCTCGTGCCCTACCTGCAGGGCCACTTTGAAAGGGCGCTGGCGCGTAAACATCTGCCGATGGTGCGTCATTTTGGTCAGGTGGCATCAGACCTACGCAAGCATTCCGCTGAAATCGAGTCGCGTGTATTGTCGCTGGCCGCCGACGCTGTGGACGATAAACTCGCCGAGTGGGTCCTCAAAGCTCCCGTTCCATCAGTCGTAAGTTTTGCACAGATGCATTGCCAATGAATCGCTAGCAGTTTAGTTTGCATGCTTGGGTCTAGTGGATCTAGGGCAGCGTCGATTTGTTTTTATCTTCGTCGTTAGTATTACTCTCTTGGTTTGTGTGCAGATTGTTGC
The DNA here is from genome assembly GCA_003439945.1 of Dermanyssus gallinae. Taxonomy (NCBI): domain Eukaryota; kingdom Metazoa; phylum Arthropoda; class Arachnida; order Mesostigmata; family Dermanyssidae; genus Dermanyssus; species Dermanyssus gallinae. The sequence continues at coordinate 261,735 of QVRM01004526.1, forward strand.
TGTTGTTGTTTGGGTGTTGCTATGACCGTTGGCCTAAAGCAAACATTTTTCTCTGTGCTTATTGTCGTGTCGGCCTGTTCTAGGCATTTCGGGGGATAACATCAATCGTCATTGCGGTCAATAATTCCCTAAGCGCAACCCTTCCTGAAGAACGTGGAGTTGAAATCCTCAAGAAGTGCCATCAAAGTTTCATGCCGGCCCTACGGAAACATTTACTGCGGCTTGGCGTGAAACCGGACGGCGGACCCCAGCACGGGTGAGTGCTCTAACCACGCTCTTTTTTAAGAAATATTTTAGTATTCTAGTAAATCTAGTTTCTATTGTTGTTGATTATAATAACGGTCCATAACGGTAATATATTCAAGCTCGGAATTGATTCGAAAATTAACATCCATTGCGCTACGATGTTTAGTTAGCTTGCTACTACGATTACTCCTTTCTTTGCTATTATTATTATTATTATTATTATTATTATTATTATTATTATTATTATTATTATTATTATTATTATTATTATTATTATTATTATTTTCTTTACTGTCACTGCCTCCATCCTACTCGCCAGGTCCCAATAAATCTTGCCAATCCACCGCTGATAGGCCCTAGTGTCTCCATAGCTCTTGGCACGACACTGTTTTTGAGATCTGCATATTTACGTTCTTTCTTTCTCCCTCTCTCACAGCATATTCTGCTACACATGAATGCCACAAGCGAATGGTCAAGTGGTAGTCAGGCCTCATGTCGCTACTTAATCTGAGGCCTCCGGGCTTCAGTATAATAGATATTCTTGCGTTTTCAAGGCATCGCTTTATAATTTCCTTTGAAAATCTACCAGAGGCTTTCGGGCACCTACGTAGATGCAGGCCGTCGATGAACTGTATCTCCGCGTGTCAAAATGCCAATAAAGATAAAGATGATTATTTGTTTAAATTATTTTTTTTGTTGTTATTTGTGTTTTACGTCGTAAGCTTGCGTTAGTCACTACATTAGTATTTTAAAGTTATTTTTATTATTTATTTTAGATTACCTTACCTACTATATGTCTAGTCGATGTCTTTCAGTGCGCCCCGGGTGTTACACCATTTGCTTACAGGCGGAATCTGCCCTCCAAAGTGGGAAGACAAATAACCTTATTGATATTTTTTGTAGATGCATCGAAGTTCTATTTATTTGTTGGTAGGCGCTCTTATTTCCACGACTTTTTAGGTAAATATGTTTGTCATCTGTTTACTACTGCTTACTAAGCATATCTCCACATAACGTGTCGCTTTTCTGTGCAGGATGGTAATTCAAGAATTGACGTTCTACGCGGAGATCCTGAAACGCAATGGGGTGCCGTCGATTGAGTTCGACGGCGTTTGGAACAATCTTTATAGCTGATCGACACTCATCGTGCTAGATGGCCGTTATTCGTGTCGCTGTTATTGTTGTAGCATTCGTGAAAATTGTGACCTTCGAACGACCTATATCTATTCGGCGTCATAAACCTTGGAGAAGAACTTCTGGCTCCGAACAGCAGGCTATCGTCGCCCGAAGAACAAGAAGAAACGAAGCGATCCTTGGAGCTAGGGCAACATATCCAAAGTTAATCAGTGGTAGCCGTTCGGCCTACCGAACAGAGAATATGCTTTAACAAAGTGTAGAGCGAGTAGCGGGGTACACTGTGAGAACGTGTCCGGTAGAGCTATTTTGAAAATGAAGACGGACAGTTCTACTCTTGAAAGGTGTAGGGTGTGTGTGTGCGGGATTCGCAATGAATGAGCAATACTTCGGCGGCACAAAGTGCTGAGCGGTTGGTGAGGGCCGGAGGTCCATAGGGAACTAATTTGTGCTGGTCAGAATTCAGACTGTCATTGATTGCTAGTTAAACCACCCATCACGTTGTACATACGAACGCTGTCTACATGTTTGACAACACGACAGTGCTGACGATTACGGTAATAATTGCAATAATGTTAGTGTTATTACTATTATTTGTAGAGATTTTTCCACATTAACGATTTAGTAGTATTTCACTGATCAGGGGCGTTTTGGTACGTTACTCTATTAGATTCTTAGCTAGGCGATATTGATGAATTTTGGCGTACCAGTGCAATTAATGGTGAAACGGGAGCCGTTACGGCGAAATAAGCCAAATGCGAGTATTTCAGGTCGACTCCGGTGAAAGGGATTTGCTTCGGAGTCGACGTTGTTATATAGGAGAGAGTAGGAGAAAGAACGTCTAGAAGTTCAATGCAGCTAGGGGATTGAGGTAAGCCTATGCTGTTCAGACAGGTAGTTCAAGCATCAGATCTGGACAGCTGGAATTATGCGTTCAGGCGTTCGTTGTAAAGGGAATTTTTCCTTTTTGATTCACACGAGCAAACATTGGGTGCGCATACATTGGTGTGGTCAGTGCGTTTCGGTTTTTGCCGAAAGCGTAAAATTTTTCAATTTCAAGAACACGAAAACTCTTGCTTTCTCTTACAAACACCTCTCCGGCTAGTCGACAGGAGAACGCCAACCGTTCATTGCGTTTAGCATTTTCCTGTGAGAAAGAATATATATATATATATATATATATATATATATATATATATATATATGTATAAATGCATATATAAATAAATAGTTATTTTTGAATACACGTTGGTGGTTATCCGTTGGTGTTTCAATGTGTTGTAGTGCTGCTACTTTCAACGAGCATGCTTGTGCTGTTTCTCTTAAAGATGGAAGACGACCTGCTAATCGAAGTCGTTCCAGTATAATGGAATATTTTGTAACAAAGCAAAGCAGATGCAAGCAGCCATAATGACAATCCAAGTAAATAATCGCTTTACGTCATAATAAGGATTCAGATCTGGAGGAACATCAGTTTAGTGTCAAACGTATTTAAATAAGGTGTGCATTGTACTCGGTGCGTTATCTTATGAGCGTAATAGCACACTTTTAGTTCAAACATAAGATATCGCGGATCTCGATTTTCAAAAACTTTCCTCAGTGCAACTAATATTTGCTTTCCCTAGTATCATTGAATATCAAAATCGGTTAGTCACAACAATATACTAAAAATTAGTAAGTTCAATTTCAATTCTAAACAAGACATTCCTACGAGTTTGACGATCCTTAAGGATGTAGTCAATTCGTTTTCTGACAGCGTCTATAAATATATATATATATATATATATATATATATATATATATATATGTATATATATTACGTTTGTTTATGTAAAAGACGTTTGGGGCAAGAATACTATCGCTATTTGAGCGATCGAAATGACATTGTACCAGTAGCGCAACATGAAGAAGCCATATCAATTTACTATACGAGCAAGCTTAACTTCAACATCGAGGACACGGTGATGGTAAACGGAATGTCTTTTTATAAGCCGCTCAATGTTGTTTTATGCGTCAACATAAGTTCATGAGCTTGTAATTATTTCTCCGCAACGCAACTCGTGCAGTGAGTCTAACTGCGCTCATGCAGCTACCTGCTATATGCTGTTAAGAAAACCCTAGATATCTCAACATGTCCGGCCCTCGGTGCATTGAAGATGTGCATGCACCTCACGGTAAGTTTCAAGTTTGTAGGGAACGGAGAATGGTCTAGAATTAAAAACAACACCCTTACAAAATGTGTTAATTTTAGCTACCACCATGCGTCCGGTCGCCGCGCGCTTAGTGCCACTAGGCTAAAGACCGACGCATGCTGTTGTCGTCTCCGAAATGCGTTCATCCGCTGTCACATAAAGTGGCCAATAGCTGATACAAGATAGCTTCGTAGTATTTATTCTGTTTTTTTTTCTTTGTGTATTTGTGTGTTGACGTGAGTACGGGGGCTACCTTTGCCGTAACGTAAAAGGAAAGGGACCCCCGACTCTCCCCGGTAGGCCGGCGGGTCGTTGGCTACTCATCGTCAACGTCGCTCCGACCTCTTAGAGCACCGACACCTATCCAAGTGCCAGAGAACCGTGAGTTCCACGGTTCCTCTCCACCTGCAATTTGCCGTTGAGAACAACCGGCGAAGCGACGTGTGGTGGTGTTGCTGCAGCATCTGGTTGCCGTCGCGCTTTCATGCTGAAGATTGTGACGAGCAGCAGTATTTGCATGTATGTGTATGCAGTGTGCCAATATTAGCGGACGTTGTACGAGTCATAGAGTAGAGCTAAAGTAGTTCACCATGTCTCGGCAGGTGGCGGTTGTGACAGGCGCCAACAAGGGAATTGGCCGGTCGATTGTCAAGCACCTTCTGGACAGAGGCTTCGAGGTGCGAACACATATACACACATCGTATACAAACAACGCCGACGGTGAAATTTAGACAACGTTTTTTTTTTCTTTAACATTTGGTTTTGTATGCAATGTACATCGTATACAAGCAACGGCGACGACGAAATTTAGACAACCGTTTTCTTTCTTTAACATTTAGGTTTGTATGCATTATGTGCATGTATGTATCCCGTACGTATGTCATTTTATTCGTCCTTCTTTATTTAGTTTTTATTCGCAAGTTTATTGAGAGAGACTTGTCTTTTATGTTTGGTTTTTCATTATTTTGCCGAGCTTTAGATCTTTAATGCTTGTGCATACTTGTGTTTTTAGTGTGGAAAATATGCAATTTAGCACACGCGAGGCATTGATTATTTTTTATATATGTATATATAATTATAATGCAGTGCTTCGCGTGTGCTGCAACAAAGTTACTTAGTTTCTTATTTGTTTTTTTCGGCTTCTTAAAGATTATTTAGAATCGCGCTTTGTCGTACTAACACAAAGTGTTGGAAATACATATATATATATATATATATATATATATATATATTTTTTTTTTTTTTTTAATATTTTCTATAAGGCTAATGCCCGTGTACGGTTTCGCAGTGACACATCTAAGCTTCATTGATAACGGAAGGATATATTGTGTGTAAACACACTTACTTCACGTGTTTCTACCTAAATGCACCTAAGGAAACTAGGATAATTAATATTTTTAGAAAGCATTTTCTGCTCACCCAAAAAGTAAAGTTTCTTTTTTACTTATTTCGAATATCCAGCGTCGATAGTTTTTTTTTTAAAATTATGAATGTGTAACACTGAAGCAACTTGTAATGAGCAGCATTTGCATGTTGCATGCAGTGTGCTAATATGAATGGCCGTAGTAGGGGTCATAGAGTAAGGAAAAGTTATTCATAATGGTTCGGCAGGTAGCGGTAGTGATAGGGATTAGCAAAGGAATTGGCAGTCGATTGTCAATGGGCATGCAACCATGCTTTAGTATTAGTTGAATATAGAGATATCAGGTAATTTAGTTTGATGTCATGGAAGTACTCAATTCATTCTGTTCGCATGAGCTGGCGTAATAAAGCCCAGCTGTATTTTCGAAAACGAGCAATAAGGGAAGGAAGAATAATCGCCAAACATCTCCAGCGAAATTTTCGTTAAATCGGACCTTATTTCTTCAACCAATTTACTTAATTTGTTCAGCGGAGGCTCCCAGACCAGGAAGAAATACATGCGTCTGGGAACTACCCGGGAATTATATAAACGTAGCAACAACAAACACTTGTGTTTACAAGTTGCCTCTAGCAAGACTAAGTCCTGTTATTTTTTGAGAGGACTAACTTATAAATGCGGAACGCACGCACGTATCTTCAACTGCAAGTGTGGCCCGATAGTGTGGGGCTCTACAAACGAGCAAGGGGGCGGGTATAATAGCCTGGTTTACTGGTCGCGCTGGTCCCCCGTAGTCAAAGAGGGCGTCGACATGCACATGCGGATAACCTGCTCTTTCTCGGTTAGAACACGCTTAATCTCGCGTCACGATTGTGCTCCAGTCATTAAGTGAAGTTGTCATCTTTGTAACTAGGGCAGGAAGGCTAGTTGGAGTCGACGGAATGCACCCGCGCATGTTCTGCAGGATTCGGCGCTCGGGATTCCAGGCGGGGCAGAATAGGACAGTATGTTTTGGTGTGTCGTCCAACGCACTGCTACAGTGAAGACATGATGGGCTCACTGCCTTGCCAATTCGGTGGAGGTTGGTGCGGAACTCCCATGCCTCGTGAGCACTTGTGTGATGTAGTAGTCTACTTCCCCTCCAGGGCGACCAAGCTATGCCTTTAGGTCTGGCAGAAAAGCCTTTGCTCGCGTCCCGGGGCGTCGGATAATAATAACAATATCGTTCTGGATACTGTTCTTCACTTTTGCCAGCGGTCTAGTGTTGCCTGGCGCTCGACGTCTTTGCTTCATGTGAAATCTTCCCAGAGTCGACGTCGTTCCTCAGCCTTAAGATCACATAGAACGGTGTCAGCCAACAACAGGTCCGCTTCCGTGCTCATCGCTCGGTACGCGCTGATAATATGCAGGACGCGCTCCGCTGCGCTCTTCGAGGAAGAGCGCATATATACTGAAACGCGGTATAACATGATGGACTCGGCTGCCACTACCAGAAGACGGCGCTTGGACGGGGGGGGGGGGGGCGTAGGAGTTGGGAATTAGACGAGTGCGGTTGTTAGTCGCCTTGAGGGCTTGCCCGCATGCGTGCTGCAGGACAGAATGCCCCTCGAGGCTTCTCTCCAAAACGACTCTGAGATATCGACGCAGTTGGACACGCTGACGGGCGGCCCCTCAAGCACGATCGGCAAAGGCCTGCAGCGCTTACGTTCCAGAAGTATTGCTTCACTCTTTGCCGGCGCGAGGGTCAGTCCTGCTGATTTAATCCAGAAGGCCATGACCTTGAGGACTTCTTTTGTTTGCCGCTCGAGCCCGTCGGCCGATCTAGCCAGGATAAGAACAAAAAGATCGTCTGCAAATGCAAAGAGCTCGACTTCAGATGAGAGGCCTCGTAGTCGGAGTACTTCGTCGTATACAACGTTCCAGAGCAGCGGTCCGAGAATGGGGCGCTGCGGCACTCCAGCCGCCGAACTAAATTCAAAGCCTTGGCACGTAGGCGCTTCTCTAGGATGGCCCTTTGCCAGCGTGCCGAGTAAGCATATCGGTCTGTACCATCCAGTCCCTTTCGGGATAAGGATGCCACAGGACTACATCCACGCGAGGATAAATAGTCTCCTCTTGCAGAATGCGGGTGAAAATCTCATGCTGATTATTCTGTCGTCCGCTGCATGACCTCGTTTGTCTCGGGTGATGCATGCAGGGCGACGACCAGCAACCGCCTCGTTCTACCATTACTTGGGTCTAACTGGGCGCCTGCGTTGTGTGTGCAGCTACTGAGGCCTTTGCGCTGCGCTAGCAGCCGCCTGTAGTGTTGCAGTCCTTCTGCTGTAGTTGGCGGCCCATTTTGAGAGACTAGCTTGTCCATTCTTTGGTCAAGTTCTTCTTGTTTTTGTCGTCTCAGTGACTGGCTGTAAGGATAAAGCCGTGCTCGTAGGAGAAAGACCATGATTAAGGAGGGTATCAAACTCCAAACAGTGGTGGTCATTGAGGGTAACCTTATCACTCAGAACTGCCCATCTTGTGAGGCGACCTGCTTGACCTTGGCGGCAAATTGTCATGTCAATAGCGGAGTCTCTATCGACTACGTGATATGTTGGTATATCCTCTGTGTTGCATACGACGAGGTCCTCAACGGCGAGCCAGTCTAGAAGAGCAGTGCCACGGGCTGTAATTCCAGGAAGCCCAAAGCAAGGTATAAAGATCGTCTACGGACCTGTTCGAGCTAGAATAACAGGAATAAAAGCGGCCTACCTCGTCAATTTTGATCCACGAACCCGTTTCCCAATGCCCAAGGTTCGATCGTGGAAAGGGCTATAATCGTTTAGAATGGCGCAGGTCAAGTGGTCTGAATCTGAAACCCACACCGGGGCCCGTCGTTCCGCAAGCCGCATGTTCGGTTCACTGAGAAGGCAGAGATCCGTTTATTTCCTGGCTGTTTGCTACAAGAGCGACCTATCTGTTGCATAAGCATCTGCCACATACAAATCTTCACTACGAAAACAATCAAACAGCCGCACTGTAATGCGAGCAATCCCAATATTCTCGTACTCGTAAAGTGCGGCCAGCAACTTGCATGCTTTGCATAGGGAGGAAGAGAAAGACAATATCAGGAACATACTCCATCTATGTCGAACCCAAGCGCACTCAGCTCATCTCATACATTCACAAGGCACATATGAGTTACACAAGAAAAGCGAAAATTGTCATGTCGGGTAGTGGTCATAAAGAGCTCGACTGGCAGAATTTGAAGCGTGACGGGAAGGGAAGCATGTTTAGTAGGCAACAATCTCGGTGGGCGCACGACCATTCGTCGAGGTTGAGCTGGATTGAATATCTCCTCAGCTGGCAACGATGCGTCACAGCCCTTTATACTTTTTACCAGATAAGGTTTTGACACTTAGTAACTGGTTTTTGTTTGCAACGGGGTTGTGTACCCGCACTTGATAGTAGAATTTCTCGACCCGAATTTTTGTACCTGCATTTTGCATTAATGTGCCTGCTGATTGAACAGATTTTCTGCAGTGGCGTGCGTGGTGCAGTGCCAATACATTCGGTAGCAGAGAGAGGCAATAATCGAATGCCAGTTAACGAAAACACGTTGACTAAATGTGATAGCTAATACTCATAGCAGAGTACTTACATTTACTAGGGAACAGCCAAGGTGTTTTTCCTTTGTATCGCTTCATTTAAAAACTAAATTTTTTGCTTCAATTAAATAAACTACTCTCCGATAACGTTCAATATAAATCATATGCACCTAAAGCAAGCTAGACCTAACATGTTGAAAGAGTAAGATAGCTTTTATTTGAAAAAAAATTGAAATTATTCAGGTTTAAAACTTTGTCATCTATATAGACACTATACGTTTATGCTGCTATTGCGATCAAAGCCTATGTTGACTCTATGCTACTATGTGCGTTACTTCGGTTCGCTGCTTTAGGGTGACGTGGTACTGACGGCCAGGGATGTGACCAGAGGTCAAGCGACAGTGAACGAACTCGCCAAGCTCTGTCCGAAGCCTCCTCTGTTCCATCAGCTCGACGTCACCGACTGCAAGTCGATCGAGACTCTGAGGGACTGGCTGAGGTCGACGTACGGCGGACTCGACGTACTCGTCAACAACGCCGGCATCACCTTCAATCACCGTTCGGCGACGCCGTACGCCGAACAGGCCGAGGCCATCGTTGGCACGAACTACTTTGGTATCGTCAACACCAGCCGGCTGCTCTATCCACTGCTGAGGTCGTCGGCTCGCGTCGTGCACGTGTCCTCGATGCTCGGCCATCTGAGCAAGCTGCCGAATGCCGAGCTCCGGCAGCGCTTCGCCGCTCCCGACCTCACCGAGGTGCGGCTCACCGAGTTGATGCGCGAGTTCCTGGCGGCGGCGCGGGCAGGCACCAATGAGTCGTTGGGCTGGGGCCCATCGGCCTACAACGTGTCGAAGGTAGGCGTTTGTGCGTTGTGTTTTGTTCAACAGCGGACGCTGTTCGACATCGACGCGGATCGCGAGGATCTGATTGTCAATGCCGTTCATCCGGGCTACGTCGACACGGACATGACTGACCATAAAGGACCGCTGACGCCCGATGAAGGAGCCGATGCACCGACGTATCTTGCCATGCTTCCGCGAAAGACCGCGGCCAATCCGAAGGGGCAATTCGTCTGGTTTAACCGGAAAGTCGTACAGTGGGACTCCAAGAGCATGCCTAACCCGTAATTCGAGTCAAACCCTAATGTGATAAAGACTGCCGTTTGTTAACGTCTTAGGTGACGTTGGTACGTTTTAGAGACGTATATATATATTTATATAGCTTTCTATGCTTTGGTCAATTATTACTATTATTTTTTGTCTTCTATATTATAATAGCCTAGGTAATATAGAGCGACATTGTTTTTCAATGTCTACTAATAACAAAATGTACAATATAATGCATATACTGGAGCCTTAAAGCTGTCTTCACTCTAGTTATCAATGTGCTTCGGGTCAGCCATTTGATATATTGAGTCACATCCGTCATAGCGTAGGTACACAGTTCGAGGCGTTTAAACTGCTTCTGCAGAAGATTTAAAAGCATAAGTGGAAGAGCCGAGAAGGACGGCAAGGCTCACACAATAGCACATGGCATCAATCTACTCTTGGCTATATAAATCTACAGGTAGCTCTGTACTATTCGAGTGGAAGTCTAGTGAATCTAATGTCTGTAAAGTGCAAAGCTGAAGTGACTTTACGAAGAAGAGCTCACGGACTTTAACGAAATGCATGCAAAGGAGGAGTAAAGGTAACGTACACCGTCGGTACTTTCTTCAATAATTTTGACTGGATCTACCAACAAATATTACTGAACCTAAGGCTATACAATCATATACAACGGTTACACCTGCCTGATTATGCCGCGATTATATATATATATATATATATATATAATGTTTGGAAGATTTCCTAGACTGCTTTAGACCAGCCAAGCTTTCTTAGTTATTTAGAGGTTTGCGAGTTCCATGCATCATCGGATTTATGCCGTTGCGAACTTTGCTTCATTTGGGCTTAACTTTGGCCAACGAATTTTGGATAATTAATCAGTTTATCCATTAGGAGGTGAAAGTAATCGCAAAGTTCTCCAATGTAGTAAACATAGCGCGAATTTACGTGTTGGGTGACATAAACCAATGACGTTAATAAACAAAAAGTTGCTAGACGAAAAACGAATACGTAGGCGATTTATACACGTCCCTCTACGCGCGATGCGTACCTTGCTGATTGTCTGCATTATGGTCATAGGTCTGGTCTTATGTTTTCATCTTCACACAGATGTATCGGCTCCAAGTGCAAGGCTCGTCTGTCTGAAGGCTCTAATGAGCGCATCATTTACGGCGTTGTGGGGTGCCTGCTTTACAAGTGCAGCCTCTTTGCAGCTCAGCTTATGGTGACGCTTTGCATCTCGCCATGTTCGTGTTTGCAAGAACATGGGCTAGTGGCAAAAACATCAAGACCTAGGCGACGGCTGCAAACGGTCCTGAGCTTCCAGTTTGACAGTACGGTGGCAAGATTGTTAGCCGTTAGATGCAAAAGATCAGCAAAAGACCGCTCCTCGGGCTTGTTGTGTTGGTGAAACGGACCGAGTTTGTTTGGCTTGCGGCTAGGGAACCTTCGAGAGTGGACTTGGTTTGCGCCAGCGAAATTCGTGTACCACGCCGATTGTTTGCTTGCCCTTAGCTTGTTCCTCTAGGCCTGAGTCGCCTGAGAAGGTAAGCAGCTGCCCTTCCTAAACTAAGTCTTCGTCTTAGTGAGCTACCGGGGGGTCCTGTCTGAGGACAGCGCTCGGACAATTCCCTGGCAGGGGAACGTCGAAGAGAGAAATCTCAAATAGACGATCAAGCCAAAGTCAATGTAGGCAATGAAAGCATGCGTCGTCACCTCCTCCTAAAAAATGCAAAGCTGTGCCCTCGACAGGCAAGCGGTGACGCTCACCGTCTTTTTCGACGTTCGACATTCATAGAATTCCTCGAACAAGGAAAAACCATTAATAGTGTGATGTGTACTGTGAGACACTTCGTAGCCTACGCAACTTTATTAAGAGCGAACGGCCTGGGCTGCTCACGAAGAGTGTGATTCTGCTCTACGATAGCGCGCGTTCGCACGCCTTCAGGGTCATGCAAAGTGTGTTAGCCAAGTTCAGTGGGAGCAGCTCGAGCGTCCGCCTTACAGCCCAAACATGTCACCTTGCGGCATTCATCAGTTTGGTCCGTTGAAAAACATCTAAAAGGGTGGAGCGCTTCAATTCGGACGTCGTACGGAAGAACACCGTGGGGGACTGGCCCTTGTCACGGCCGTAAATACAGACAAGAACGAATGGTTCATGGTAACGAAGCGGTTGTTGCTTTTTCGTGAGACAGTTGATTCCATGACGATTTAGATGACCGAATACATTGGACGATGTAAGTTTGGTTCTTTTTCGCCCACACTTTTCTAACATCAAGACGATGGATAAATCTTAGGATGAATAAATATTAACTAAATTCATAATACAAAAGCGTAATAAAGCAGCAGCGGACAAATAACACAAAGCGGCAATAACTATAGCGTGATAACTAAATCATAAGAGAGTATATATATATATATATAAGGTCATCCTTTGCTTTCACGATGCCCCACAGAGTAATCTATTGAGCCATTTTGGGGTAATACCACCCCAAACGGTGACTGAAGGGCCCCTAATGGATTGGCCGAACAATCTGCCACATTGGTCCACTTCTTCCACTCGATCATTTTAGCGATTTACGGTTTGCTGCAGGCCAAAATTTCTCATATTCAAAATCATCAAACCACAGCACTTCCGGGTGGGGGGGGGGGGTCCTTACTGAAAGCAGTTTAACCGATTTTGTACGAAAGCCGTTAGGCGTTTTTTTTGGTAGACGCTGTTAGACGTTGGCTGATGAATTGATGTTTGTATGACCTGTGATGTTTCGCACAAATGCAGCCCTTTTTTTTATATCAGATGCCGTTGGACGTTGGCTGAATTGTGCGTCCTGAGATGTTGGCTATGTCAAACAATCTTCTCATCGTCCCTTCGTCGTTCACGCCTGTGCTACGAGCGAGCTGAGGTTGAGAGATCGTCAGGTTCTAGCCACTCTTTCACGGCCGCGATCGACGAGCTGTGATGTTCTAACGAATCTCGGTCTACCGAATCGGAGGCGGTCTTCGAGACAATCCAAGCCCTATACACACACAGCCATTCAACTAATGTCAAGGCACCGAGCTACCTATGATCAGCTCTAGATATACCACGACTGTGCATGGAATCATCTCGATAACGATCCAGAATTGCCTTCACCACTTTCGTAGCGGTGCTGCTCACGCTGAACGATGTCGAATCCTGTGCGTGTGCTTTTATTCTCGTTGATGAACTCGGTGATGTTACGATTGTTATCCGTGTGATTCGAATAAGGCACCGATATAGTGAAGGACGAATTGTTACCTTAAACTGCCATCGATGAGAAGGTGCTGTTTGGCGTGATCGTCTGATACCTCATCCACGACAACGTTCGAATTATTCTAATACTCAGGAGGCTGGTTGCTGCTGTCGGTTACGCTGACAGGAAGGAGATAACCGTCGACTGGGATATCGGCCAGATGGTGAATGTGGCGACGACAGCCGCAGACCGGACAGCAAAAAGAGACTGAGGAAAGCTCCATTGTCGTTTTGTTTTGCGCCACGGAATCGCTTTAACTCGCATTAGCACAAAGCGTGAGATAATGATTCCCTAGCACATGCTCACCTAGCTTTTATCGAACGAAGTCAATTCGTCAACAACTATTGCAAATCACAACAGAGTGAGAGGAGTTAACGAACTTCGGAAAGAGGAGAGACCAACGGGTTGCGGATTGGCGACTGTCGCGTGGGCGTCGCTTTTCGGCGGCTCGACGTCGACCTCAGCTAATCCCCCGCTGACTCGCGTCGAAACGACCACGAGTTCTGGAAAGGCTGGGTTCGGCTAGCATGATTAAATTGTGATTAGCTAACTCAAAGGACGACAAGCGAATTAGGCATTAAACACAAGCTTTTACGGTCACAATTTAAATTCGAAAGTTTGCTTCTTTTCGAATCGTTTCTAATATTCCAAAAACAAATGATCTAGCTTAATTGCGTTTGGCTACCGGCTACTACTTTTGTTGTACACAAAAGTCGGTGAATAGCTGAAAATCTTTGTCTACGATGTTGGTCAATAATAGAATAGATACTATGTTATATATAGTACTCAGGAATAGATTGCACGCCTATATTTGAGGCCGCAGCCGAAAGACTGTCCGAAGGGCACAGCAGGAAAGGTTGTCTAGTGAAATTTAGTTTTGTTTTTGGTCTTGAGTGCGGCACGCAGGCTCTCCGTCTGGTCACGATGATTGTCTGATAGCAAGTATCGAATATGGGGCTTTCAAAATTTAAAAGCGTCTCTACACCGTCCGTCTTGTGTGCAACCTCAAATTGCTGTGATTAGCTTAATGCTCATACAACTATCTAAAAACACGATCCATATTCTAATATGTTACCTGTATATTTACCTGTTGTTTACACATATAAACGCGTTCAGGACACCAAGGACCTCGGAGTTCGAAAAAAATGGCCATTAAGAAAGTTGTTCCTCTAACTATTGGTAGCATGAAAGGCTTCAATTGAATCACACGCGTTTTCAATAATCAGGAATACTCATGTGATCAGTCCGCTACGCTTGTAATCGTTTTTCTTTAAACCGGTGTGCGTCACATCTAAATTCACAAACCAAAATGGTTTGCGAAATCACAACCAAAATGGCTTGCGTCGGGCCTCGGGTCATTAGTTTGAGCGTGAAGGTATAAAGCGGTAGAATCGGTTTTCAAAAGGGTACAGACCAAATAGCAACACCTGCAATAACTTGTTTGGCCATTCTGGAGCCTATATTTGAATTATTACAGGTTTTGGAAACATTTCTCATGTTGTTTGTTACAAATCAGGACAAAAAAACCTTTTGAATATGTTATTATAATGTATGGTATATTGAGAATTGGAATTATAGGATTTATTATATAGGCACATCATATATTTACAATTTGTCTTGATCTTGATACTCGAGCATATTTAACTTCAACAACACGAAGTATTGTTATCCCAACGGGAATGAATATTTCTCATAAATTGCTACCCTTCATTGTATTAATACTAATTGATTATACCATAGTAAACATTAATCGGTACCTTCATAAAAGCAAACTGATGGGAGATGTAGTGGAGATGTTCTGCTACTCGGATATCATGAGTCGTAGTTTCGATTCCGACGCGACGCATTACGGGCAGATGCGAAGAACTTGTTCTTTGGTAGCCCAGTAATTGACAGTTGTTTCTCCGCTGTTAAGTTAATAAACCCGGTAATTCCAACAAAAAATATCTGTTTAAGACGCACATATGTCAGAATAGGAAATTCAACACAGTGTCGTTACGTTAGACAAGAAAATCTGCTCATTTAGTATAAGTCAAACTTCCACACGAATTGAGCGAGAGAGACCTACTGCATCATTTTAATACGCGCTACTCGTTGCCTAACAAAGACGAGCGTGGATCTTGTAACGTAGATTAACACTATCAAATGAGTCGTTTACTCCGTTCTTGACTGTTATGCTGTCTGGCACCAGAATTTCTTTAACATTTTTTTTAAATGTTTGAATTATACATGATGATAATTAATTTGGCTTAACACGGCTTCCACCATGTTCTCTGTAAAACTTAAGGGTACCATGAGCCGACAGAAGAATGTATCTGTAACAGGTGTGGGAGAGCTTGTGGGAGATATCATGCGGTGGAGTGCTACAGAGTAGAATTACTGGCCAGACTGGCTCAGTGACCGTGTTTTATGTATAATACTTGACCTATATATTTAATAAAGGTGATTAATAAATGAATGAAAAAATGAAAAATAATTAATTTGCATTCGCGAAAATTATATATATAAAGATTTGTTTTTAAATTTTTTATTGACTCTCTTGCACACGGGAACTAGGCATATATATTACGCCTGATCTCAATTTTAGCCTTCACATTACCAATGGTGTAAAGGCATCAATGCGCATTATAAATACCATACCTTCTGCTGTTCCATTTTAACGACTCCTCATGTGTGCACATTCGCCTGTGGTGAGTTCGTAAACGGATTGTCTGCTTGGCGGATGGCCAAACGGGTGCGTGATGCAAACTCAATTAGCACTCGCCTATTTGGCGATTAGTTACGTTTTTCTTCCAGAAGAAGACATCTTTTTTTTATGTATTTCTATAACTACAATTTAAGCAAAATGTAAATTTCACAATTTTCACTATTATGACGAGACGCTGTCGCAGTAGTATTCCTAGAGTTTTTGTGCTTTCCGCCTTCTGGTAACCTCTTTGTTAACCTCTGCTCCGAGTTGCTGGCTGTCCATTAGTTGTCTCTATATGTAGTAAATCTAAAATGACTCAAAAACGCTGCAACTATCCTACGTGGCCATCTGCTCAGGAGGAGCGAGGGAAGGCGTTTCAATTAGAGTGGTACATGTCGAAATATCAGACGATTTTTAGAAAAAATAGCCCCTTACGCGCCTGCTTGATCAATCAGTGTATTTTTATTTGCAGACAAGAAGATAATGTACATGTACATTTGGATGAAGTGGTGCTCGTGGTAGGCGTATCCGCTTGTGTATGACGTTATGAGGTTATTAACAAGACGATATGGTTAAGATGAGATTAACGATGAGTGCGCGCAGAGAACACGTAGTGACGAATAGCGTTTGTCACAGCGTTCGCACTCATCGATGGCCTGCGCTCAAGCCCTGGTCCGTGAAGCCTGGAACAAATAAAGATGCCGGGATTCAAAGAATAGCAACATACATCCGTCTACTGTTTGCCAGGTAAATCCACACGTAGTCTTGCGCTGTTGGAGCGACCTGAGAAAACCCCGAGCCGGTTTAACGCACAGATGACGTTCGCACCTTTCTGCAATACCACAATCATAAGCAATTCGCTTTTAAAGCTTTACTGAATTTAAAACTTTATATATATATATATATATATATATATATATATATATATATATATATTATATATATATATATATATATATATATATATATATATATATATATATATATATATATATATATATATTTATATATATAAATATATATATATAGCTGTTTTTCGTTTTTGTCGTCGACATTCTGTGGTTTAATGACATCGAGATGACACAGAATGCCGTGACTGAGACCCGGAGACAATTATTATTATTAGATCTTCTCTATTTAGGGTTGATCGCGATTCAAGCGCAGTTTAGTGGAAGTTTTGCGAGGACTAAACTGGCTTTTGATTTCGGACGAGTGTGGATGTTTGAGAATACGTACCAGCCATTTTCGTCGCACAACGAACGATTTCAGTTTTTGAGTGTCGATAGGCATCTGACGCAACGGCGGATTGCCCGGACTGCCACTAAGCCATGGATCTGACAGACACTCGGCGCAGCTTGGACGAGACCTGTGTTCTCAAGGCGAAAAAGGTTTGCATAGTTGTTGTCGTTGCTGGAATGCCAATGCTTAGAAAGTCTGCGACTCGTACTCAGTAACGCGTACCTAAACCATTTGTCAACGAACTATTGGCACCAAATGTCACATCTTATGCACGACGGAGCTGTAGCATCAAAAAACACCTTCTAGTATTTCCCTTTGAGTGTTAGTTTTCTACAGATTTATGCTTCTCACAAAGATCTTGAAGGTAAAGTAGTTTTTGTGTATCTGTGTTTCAAATTGCCCTACTTTCAGTATATGTATGTATGTATGTATATATATATATATATATATATATATATATATATATATATATATATAAAGCGAAACATGTGCTCACGTTGGATCTCTGACGAGCAGACGACTGACAAAGGCAATCGCCTCCTCTGAGATATCTTCGAAGGCATCCGGGTCAAACTCGTAGTCGACGCTGATAACGTTCTGATATGTCTGATCATTGGTGTCGCCCATGAACGGAGACAGACCCGTTAACAGGACATATGTGATCACGCCTGGCAAGCAACAGCGAAAAACAAGAGACACCGCAGTAATAAACACCGATTCTATCGATCAATGGATTACTATTAAATGCATGCAATATTGCATGCCTTGCATAACAATCTGTATAGACTTTCCGCTTCAATTGATACGCGTATAATACGATATAAGCTAACTATATATGTACAAACATGAAGTTTGATTAGTCAATCACATCTCGCAAAGATGAACAATTGATCCTGGTAAACATTTATTCTAGCCGTCTAGTTACATTCCGATTCGTCCAGATCAGGTATCCACCAATTCAGTGATGTGCCGTGGACAGAGGCGGAATTTCTACGCCGTGTGTCGAGGTCGAGACGTTTTCTTAAGAAGATCGATGATCTCTTGTCCATCGAAGCATGGTACAAAGAGCTCCAACTTTTTGGGTTAGCTGATTAGTCAGCGGACTGGGTACTTCACAATCTCGAGCTCCCATAGAATTAATGCAGGTGGACGAAACTCATGAGGGTATTCCATTGACAAGCATTTCCTGCATTTGCTAACCATTTCCGCGAGGTGGGCTGCATGACCTAACTTGGATGCTCCACTACCGACTATTGAAGAAGGTAGGGAGTAAGTGGCGCTTGCAATCCAATTAATTATTTGGTCTTGTAGGGAGGCCCGACGGTTCCATGACACACAAGAAACCACATAACCTGAAAGCCCTACTGAAGGTGCCATTAATTCCGGCAAATTTTGAGCGTCGACCTGCGTTAATGACTCAAAGAAAAGCGGGTTGAAATGGTTGAAAGTCTACTCCGATACGAATCGTATCGTTACCCAAAAAGAGTTCCTATCGAAGCGCTTGATAGCACATACATATAATCAAGAGCCTGGGGCTCTCTTGGGGTCTGGCCTCCACAGGCAGTAGGGTCTGAGGTCGTGCAACTTCAGCAACTATCAGCTTAATAAAGATAGGTTAGGTGAGGACTTGTTCTGTTCACGTATTTCGCCCCGTAGTGTCCTTGAACGAGCAGGCTATGAATAGCTTTAATTAAGCTATCAGCAGTTGTATTGTATTTGCTTTGTTACACTGACCTGAATTACACCAAAGAAAACAGATATCCACTATAGAAGTCTACAAGAAAACAGATGGCCCAGTTGTCCAATGTTGGTATTCAAATACTTCTGCAATATCACGAAGCTTTTCCTCAGCACCAATCATTTTACGAGTGCAACAAAGTCCTACAAAAATCCACCTTAGTCATCCTATACCGAGTGAGAGCAGCGGAATACGGTATCGATGTATCTCTAGCAACCGCTGGCAACAGAGTTTGTGCCACATTGCTTTAACTGTAAACAAAGCATGCAGCAGTGCGGAAAGGAACAACAACTCAAGCACACACTCTGAAAGCCAGCATAATGAATAAAGATGTCTAGTGACACCGTTTGAGTACTGCAATGATGTGATTACATTTTTGTTTTTGTTATAGGGTAAGAGGCATCCTTGTTCAAGTTAATGTTTACTAAATAGTGTGGGACATGACCCAGGAAACGTTGGTGCAACAGTTAATGCCAAGCAATAAATTGTACATACCTATACTCCACATGTCACTTTTGGGTGAAACAGCCTCGTAGCTTATAACCTCCGGAGCGACGAATTCGGGCGTCCCGAATAAAACTTTGAGATCTTCGGACGGGTCGTAATGTTGTGCAAGGCCAAAGTCGATAATTTTTATCTGAAATTTTTGATTAGCTTAATTAACACCCTGATTAGTAAAATACAAGAATAACTTAGTAAACTTTGTATTATTCGCTGCTCTCCAAATGATGTATCATCATTATTTTCAAGGTGTAATAAATTAAACAATTTTTCAATAAGCTACGATATATATATATATATATATATATATATATATATATATATACGTTTAGAGATTACAAGTCATATTTGTGGTGTAATAAATTAAACAATTTTTCAATAAGCTACGATATATATATGTATACATATATATATATATATATGTATATATATATATATGTATATATATATATATATGTATATATATATATATATATATATATATATATATATATATATATATATATGTATATATATATATATATATATATATATATACGTTTAGAGATTACAAGTCATATTTGTGGTGGAAACGAATTTATCTCTGTAAAAAATTACCGTTCACATCGGCTTTTTACTCCAATTTGGTTTCGCACAAGGCCCATGTCTTTTAGTGCGAGCCGCCTATACGTGACTGACTTTGCATAGCCGTATAGGCCATTTGCTTAAGTTTTGTCAGGGAGGTTCTAGGTATAATCGAACCCTCTTATTCGGAGTGTTGGCTAGTAAGAAACTACTCAATCATGCCATCAATTTTTAATTTTTTAAATAACAGAGCGTTCGCCGCCCAAACCATCCCTGCAAGGCCTAGGAAAGGCTAAATTAGAAGAGTTTAATTTTATATAAGGCTCTCATATTGGTTACTAAAGCCACGTAGCCTGGCTCCTATGCGACTATCTTGGAAAGACAGCACGACCTTCTTTCTTTGCGGGTTGTCAGAGGGAGTTCCAGTCATATTTGAACGCACCTATCAGTAGTATTGGCTAGTCGGAGACTTCAATATGCCAGAACTTTGACTCTATCTGATCTTCAAATTAAGAATGTGCATTGGCGACTGCATAACTAACTCGATACAATACGATTGGTCGAATCGTATCGTATCGAGTTGGTTTATGCAAGAATTATGCATAGTAACGACAGCTAGTACAAAGAGACTCTATCATAGTTCCCTTACACGATCATCGTGTGCTTATCTGGACAATAGATTGCTCTTTTTGTTCTGTTTTCCCTCCTTTTTAGTGCTTCTTTTTAGTAGATGTAATTTCATAAAGTCAACTCTACGCCGAAGTACCTAGATCGTCGCAATATCGCACAAAGATTTACTGTATTGTAATATACGCGTATTGATTTTGCTAGCAAAAACTACTACGAGACACTTCTTCTTATTGCATTCTTATCCTAATATTCGTACCAATCAAGTTCTACATTCCTAGTTCTGGCAACGAAAACGAATATGGTCGCTCGTCGTCGCTTTCTAAGCTGCTAGTGTTATGAATATTAATATTGGTTTCCTGTGGACAGAGCCTGTAATTGAAATTGTGTCACTTTTATATATTTTCGGCTACTACAGTGAGTTTAAGACCGCATACACCGATACAGACAATTTTAATTTACCGCGCGCTGGTTAAATAAATATTTCTAATCTGCACTGTCTACAAATGGTGTAAGGAGCTTTAATAAAACCTATTATCAGGTTGTGAAAATATATATCATATCAATGTGTCGACGCAGTTAGCAGTCAGCAACCAAACAAATTACTTTAAAAAATACCAATATTTTAACATTCAACATTTTTTTCTGTTTGAAATTGACAACAACTTATATAAGATGTTTGAAATTGACAGCAACGCATATAAGATGTTTGAACATGACAACAAGTATTTTAACATTGAACATATAAGATGTTTGAAATTGGGAAAAGTCGGATTTACGGAACACCATCATCACAATACCTAGAAAGCAGCTTTAAACACATACATATAAAGAAGTTTAAATTTTACAATTTCTCTATTTTAATCTAAAATGACTTGCCATCCTCTAGTACATTTAAAGTACGATTTATGCTATATATATATATATATATATATATATATATATATATATATGTGTGTATAATTGCTCAGCGCCACAGCCTGAAGTGCGTATATCTACGGCAAGGCGGTTCTTACGTTGTGCCCGGTTGCATCGGTGCAGAGGATGTTCTCCGGCTTGAGATCAAGATGTAGCACATTCTGCGAGTGGACAAACTGCATCGCATCAAGAATCTGCCGTACGAACGCGACGCAGTCCTGCTCTGTCAGATAAAAGTCCTCAGCGACCACCCGCTCGAACAGCTCGCCACCGGCGACGCTACAAGAATCGATTATAGATTAAATATAGATTATAGTTAATATTAGTATTGGATATAGATAAATAGTTATTCCTACCTTGGAAAACAGGTAACTAACAAGATAACACGTATCGCCTCTCATTATCAGACGCAATAGCTTTAAACCAAAACGGTGAGCAGAGAGAGGAACATGAGACGCTTTACTTTAGATTGACGGTTGACTACGGTAGGGTTCAGCAAGTGTTTTTTATAAACATGCTAAAACATCCTTGTGCTGTCATTTTGTTAGACGTGCGAAGAAATATGCCTACGTACAATTCGGTGACGAGGATCATTTCTTTGGGGCCTCGATAGACACCTAAAAGCGTGAGCAGCTTGGGGTGAGCTCGAAATTGATTGAGGACTTCAACTTCGCGCTCAACGGCCAGTATCTCCTTGCTGGTGATCGTCTTGATGATTTTGGCAGCCACCTGGCCTCCGGTTGACTTATCCACACACTGATATACCGTCCCAAAGCGGCCTCTGCAACCGCAGCCGAGAAACAAGGCATACACACCAATATTTATAGAAATATAGAACCTTATATGTATATACACATTGTATGATTGACAAAATACTACTGCGACTCTGCTGCCGAATTTAACTAAGGTCTGTTAGTCAGACATATGCACATAAACTAGCAGCTGTATATTTCGTGGTTAAGCTTTACAACAATAGTAAAACGTAAAATTTATAATAGCACAATTATAATATATGCTGTCGACTGCTTGTCACCTTAATACCGCCAGCAGTGGTAACACATGAATGCATTGAAAAAGTGGTTTCGCGCGAGACAAATCGCGACTAAACCGATCAACCAACCAATTCTTTATAAATTATGTATGTACACACACGCCTATTTATCTACGGGAGGTGTAGGAAAGAGTGCTACAGATACAAGCAGGCAAGATGTGCAGCCCTCCAACCGATAGCCAAGTTGTCGAAGAATAGCAAGACGACGTACCAGTTCCAGAGATGGTGTATAATAAAAATAATAGATACAAGGTATAACAATATATATATATATATATATATATATATATATATATATATATATATATATTGGTAACGAACGTGTATAGACATTTCACAATATATCTATGTACGTATCGAGTGTCAACAAGCTAACCATTGCCACGTCTAGCACGACTTCTGCAATACTCACGCGCCGATCTGCTCGTCGAGCGCGTACTGAGCGGCAAACTTCTCCAGTTCGTCGACGCGCACCTTCTCATTGAGGTCGGACACGAGCAGCTCGACCGAGCGGTAGTCACAACCGAACTCGTTCTCGACCACGGCGCAGATGTGCGAGCGACCCGACGCCGCGCTCGACGAGGGTACGCCGCCCCCGCCGATGCCGCCTGCGCCTTTGGCACCGCTGTTGACGCCTGTGGCTCCCCTGTGACCGCCCACGGCGACGAGATGCAGCTCACTGCTGTCGGCATCCGTCACCGTCCTGACATGACCGCACTTGTCCTGCAGATGGTGGTGCTGCTGCTGCGGTGGGGCTTTCGGCGCAGACAGCCGGTCGGTAGCCGACGACATTACGACTAAGCCCTGGATATCGTCGCGCCGAACAACACAAACAGGACAACAGGTCGTGAGAAGCCATTGATAAAGCATGCGAAACCGCGTCCCGTTACCGCATTAACGTGTGACTGGACATTTTCCGGGTTTCCGGATATGAACGTATATGGATAGTGGATCAAAAAGTTTCTAGGGACGTCTGTAGAAATAGCGGCGTTCAATAACGCCGTCCTTCCGAAGCAACCACCAACACAAATACAGTGTGGATTAGTTTCGATTTTTATTGTGCTAGGTGCAGGCTACGCAAGTGTAACACGTTAGACCGTCCAGTGACAATGGAGCAAAACGAGTACCGTGTGGTGATTAAACACGTCTTGTTCGAAGGCTTGCTGGGAACTGCAATGAAAATTAGAGCCAAATTATTACATGTATTTTATGGATACATGTACTAGCGTGCAGTATCACCGCAAAGTGTTTTTTTTTTAGATTGCCTTATTCAAGCAGGGGGCAATAGAAGCACCGCGGGTGCACCACGTTAAGGACGACCAAAAACAGCTTTAGATGAGAAGAGTGTGCTAACCGGCCGATCGATATGACCGCCGATTGAAGCTGCGCGAAATAGCGGAGGCCATGAGGATTAGCCTTGATAGAGTACATCAAATCTTGCATTAACAATTATCGATGAAAATTAGAATTGAAGCAACGTGGGTGCCGTACAAGCGTACTATGCAACACACTCTTGGAAAGCATTTTAAAATGTATATACGGTTTTAAATTACTTTTTGAGCTGATTCGTAATTGTTGAGGCAATGTGAGTCCCGAACATTTCCTAAACGGAAAGATGCCAGCAGGGGTGGACCCGATACGGCGAAAAATCCATGATAAAGGAGCACATCTCTTTCAAGATAAAGATATCAGAGCAACAGTTATATGATATCCACCGTAGACGAGTATTTTAGGTCTAACAATAAATACATATTTTGCTCCTAGTATAAAACCACTTTTATTGTACTTGATGTTTAATAAACTGGTGTAAAATATAAACATATATGGGTGTGTTGAACTTTATATATATATATATATATATATATATCATCCTTGAAAATATGCCGCTGTATACACTTCAGCAAAAGCTCGCACAGTGTACACAGAAAATTAGCTGATTATTTAACTGTGATGTAATTAACAAATGTGTTCATTTAAAACAACAAGCATATAAAGTATATGTAATTAACAAGCATATGATCATTAAGTGAAAGTACACAAAACAAGATTAATTGCGGTGCTTTTGATAACAAGAGACGCCTTTCACAGGGTCGACGTGTGTCACAGGCGAGGCTTGAACGTGCGCCCACTCAGTACCTGCCTGAGATATAAGGTTCACTCTCAGTTAGCTTTCGTGTATCCCGACATCCGTTAGTTAGGGTACCCCTCCTGCACTGTATTCTTGATGTCATCTCTCAGGAGTTTCTGGAGTCTGCTCTGGCATGTCGTATGCATATTCCTCTCGCTTCGAGTTCTTATGAATCACATTCTCCTTTTATCTTGTTGATTGCCCCAGGCAGGGAGAGCGTAGATGGCTATAAAAATTGCAATCGTTGCAAGAAGTTGTTTTTCTTCCCCTCATTAGCAGACTGTATTTGGCAAAGCCAGCCACAGCCAATAGAGCTCTCTCTGTCACGTGCTTTAAATGAATGATACCAGTTATTCTCTGGCTAAACATGCTCGCAAACACGCTTCCTTTAAATGTTACCGAATTGTCGCCCGATTTTCTAGTGCCTCAGGGTTCTTGACAACACAGCTCACAGAGTTGGAGGCGTTTTTGGCTACTAGAAGAATCGCTAGACAAAGCCCGTAGTTTTTCGTGAGCGACTTCTTTTACCCACGGCGGTTCTGCCTACACATTTGATAAGAAACGAGATAAAGTAGATCAATTCCTTTTCAAGCCAGGTTGCTGATAACAACCGGACTCTTCTGTCCTTTTCTATTTCTGCCGTCAGCGTAGAGTATATATACATATATATATATATATATATATATATATATATATATATATATATATGTGTATTATCGCCAGTGCATACGTTCTCGGGAGACAATTGTAGCTCCATTTTTATTTCTTAATAATAATTAAAAAAAAAAAAATATATATATATATATAATTACAGACAGAGAGACGACTTTGAACGTAAATGCCATACCAGCTGTAGTACCAAGAATGGTTAATATAGCGCGGTAGTGAAGCCAGTTGCGGCACTTTTTTAAAGTGCCAACAGCTGTTGTCATTATTGTTGGTAGCGCTGTTGGTGCTACTGCTACGATTCAGCGCTGATATCTGTATGAGCGTGTCTGTGTAAGTACATTTTCTTACTCTATCAGACGAAGCAGCAGCAGCAGTAGTAACCACAACAAAAACATTAAGGGGTACCTATTAAGTCAATGCACATGTGGTGTAAGGCGAAATGCGTGTAAGCTTGCAGAGGCCGCCCCGCCGTTTGCGAATTTGTCAGCCTGGATACAAGCACGTGTTTTTTGGGCACAGCGGATGTGTCTGGTGTCGTACGTCAAAAGTTTTAAAAATTAAGAGCTTCCTGCTTCTTTTCGGATGTTTGATATTGACATTTTATAGGGCTTAAGAGTGTGATTTCGTACACTTCACGTGTACAATTTGTGTACCGTCACAACCCCATATATATACATATATATATAGATATATATCTATCGCTGTAACTCACGTCGTAATCGAAATTTGAATAACAAATCAGTTTGTCTAAATCTTGTCAGATTTAGATAACAAATCGTGCGTCGGAATAATTGCTTCGCGGTACTATACATTGTCAGCAATCGGTCAAATTACGTATGCCATCACCATTGCTCATACAGCAGCCATATGCCACCACTACAGTAATATCGTGAATTTCTCTTGATACTTGAATACAGAGAAGGAGTCGCTAGGGTTTATGGCTAAATTATTTTAACAAGACGCCGAAATCCGATAGAAAAAGAGAGAGAACCTCGCTGAGAAGCGCTGTGCTATTGTGCGTTACGGAAATAATCGAAATAATATACTCACTAAATAAATTCCCTCACAAGCTCAGAAAACGAAGTCGGCTCGAGTAAACGAAGATGTGAGTATCGCCTTCAATTCGGCCATTGCCATATCCAATAACGTCGCAATTCAATCCGTTAGTTTGGTTTGTTTGTTTTCGGGCCAATGTTTCGGGCAATCGATTTAGATGTATGCATTGCTGGATGTTTATTCTAACTACCCAGCTTGTGAATGCATCCGAACTAATTAGTCAGACGCACGACATCTCCCACCTAGCAGCGGCCATGCTTGCAGGGTTGTTAGTCGATGGAAGCACTTTGAAGAACAGCGAACCTCTTCGACCGGCGCCACGCAACGCTTGGGTATATTCCGTAAGTAAACGACGTCAAGTATTGTGCGTCGGGCCAGGTTTCTCTGCTGTTGCTCCTCAATACGACAGCCACGAGTGAAACAAAGCCATGCAAGGACTTGTTCCTGTGACTCGTGGAAGCATGAGAGACATTTATTGCCCTCCAAAACCATCCATACACCTTGCAGTCTCAACACCTTGGCTTGTCTTTTTCTGTTGGTCACGGCTCTCGTTCTGTTTACGTACTTTTGTTCGAGTTGGCTTGATCTTCAAGCAGATCTCCAGCCGTGTATGATACATCTTCTCTAGAGGACGCACGGATTTCTTGTTCGTCATAGCATTGAGTGTCAACGACAAGCTTTCACTGTTGAGGGGCTGACAGCGATTTTGATTTTTGTCAATGAGATACATACAGGGTGTTGCAGAAATTTTTTATAATAGAATATACAAATCGTAGAGCTCGTTAAAGCAAATATTTTTTCCAATGGAACATGGTCTCTGAGAAGTCTTGTTTCGGAGTGAGAGCGAAATTACTACAATATGTGACACTAGTGTTTTTGCCCGACATAGGAGCATCAAATGTGCTGTTGCGAGACAACCAGTCCTCCTATACAGAAACTAAACACACTGTCGTGTTCGTGAGAAAATTCTGAGTAGGTAGTTTATGCATGCATCCAATCTCGACACGTTCGCCGAAAACTCTTAATTGCTCCGCAACCACAGCTCGCATTGCCATAAGTTTGATACCAAAATGATCGTCATGAAATGCGCATGTGCTGAATATGTTAGCTTTGAACACGTGGGTGGTCGTAGGGTTATGATTCTGAAGTATTTGGCGTGAAAGCTAATAAAAAACTTCATTTTTGACGAATTCTCTTCTAAACGACCGTGTCGCATCTTCTGACCGGCCTTGTATATTCTCCGGAAGCAGAATTTTCTCACGAACACGACAGTGTGTTTCTGTATAGGAGGACTGGTTGTCTCGCAACAGCACATTTTATGCTCCTATGTCGGGCAAAAACACTAGTGTCACAAATTGTAGTAATTTCGCTCTGACTCCGAAACAAGACTTCTCAGAGACCATGTTCCATTGGAAAAATATTTGCTTTAACGAGCTCTACAATTCCCTATTTTTATTATAAAAAAATTCTGCAACACCCTGTATATATATATATATATATATATTCCATGTATTCACACATTTAGTGTCGATAATTCCTAAGTACAAAGATTTGGCTCGGCGTCAGGAGCTCACAAATACAGTACCAAAAATTGTTTAAAATATAGACATGTACAATGTATACAAGTTATGATGACATTAAACGGGCCAGCTGATTTAGAGTCCCAATGTTCCTGCAAACAAGACCGTGATCAATGAGATATATCCAGTCCCAGATTCTATACATGTTGCTTTTCGAGAATTTAATGTGTATATATATATATATATATATATATATATATATATATATATATATATATATATATATATATATATATATATATATATATATATATATATATATATCTATATATATATATATATATCAAGACTGCATGCATCTATTTCTACGCGTGTATATGGACAATTACTGTTAGTAGAAGTTTCAAATTATAGTTCGGAGAATGTCTACTAGGTATATCGTATTGTATGCCGTATGTGAAGAACAGTTCCGTGGACGTCAAATCATGGCTGGGGGTCAGCCCGAAAACTCTACTTACTTTAGTTATGCTAGATAAACTGCGTTGCGCACTTTTCTGCGTTGTTATTATTATTATTACTTATATCTTGGAGGGGTTGGCTTTGCGTGTTGAAAATATACTGCTTGTCTGTATAGTGTACGAGAATATTTCATATAGGATGTATAATTTTTAACATAGAAGTTAGGACATTTTTTTTCTCTTATACAGAAAAACGTACGATATCATTATTTTAATTGTATGCATGTATACATATATATATATATATATATATACATATATATATATATATATATATATATATATATATATACACACACAGTTACAAAGGAACCATATATATTTTTTTCAAAGGAAATGGATATATGTATATATATATATATATATATATATATATATTTACAGTTACAAAGGAACCATATACATTTTTTCAAAGGAAAATTATATATGAATATAAGGCAAAGTTCTTTCAATTCTATGGATACGTGTAACGCAATAGGTGTAGTATGAACAAAAAGGTGCCTACCCAGTTTCTCTATTATAGTGTCGTCAAGACTTACGCTATTGTCAAGCCTGCGCTTACCGGCAGCCTTATTGCAGCTACGCTGGCGTCGACATCGCAGAGGTGAGTACAAAAGAAAAATGGTGTGTTCATGAAGCGAAACATTAGATTAAGGAATAGAATATTGAACTCATCTATATGCTCTCCGAAGAGCAGCAATAGTGCAAAGCTTTCATCGGGATGCCAATACTTGAGCCAGCCTATCGGGCGACCTCGTTTCATTCCCCGTTAGAATTGTTCCTTTGAGAGTAGCGAAGTTCCTGTGGAACTATATGGAATATGTATGTATATATGTATATATATATATATGTTTCGGTAAATTATTTACCGAATAAGGGGTGGAAGGAGTCTAGGTAGGCGATATTGGCAATTCTACACGCCAGGTGAACATATTATTGATTATTTCAAGTCTTGCAATACATTTTGGTAGAAACATTACTTGACGTCTGCGATTGTTCATTGTCACATCGAAGAAACGGTTAATAAGATCTGCACTTGCAAGCTACGATAGTGCTCGCGCATCGTTGCTCTTCTGTAAAATCGAGAACGACGGAATGTTTACAGCATTCGGCTCTATTTCACATCTTCTACAGAGTTTTTTTTTA
This sequence comes from Dermanyssus gallinae, assembly GCA_003439945.1. Taxonomy (NCBI): domain Eukaryota; kingdom Metazoa; phylum Arthropoda; class Arachnida; order Mesostigmata; family Dermanyssidae; genus Dermanyssus; species Dermanyssus gallinae. The sequence continues at coordinate 290,996 of QVRM01004526.1, forward strand.
AGAATGAACACCTTTGAACACCTTCAATCATGTCTATGTGCTTGCACAAGCATGGACTTCATACGGATGAACAATGTAAAAGTCTGGATAGCACAATTGCTTTATACAGACGAATGTTCACATTTGGGTTCTTGACGGTAAAGCAACGGAGCAGCATGTTCACATGTATAGATGCTGATTTGACTAAAGTTAAGATTGATTAAAGTTAAAGACTAAAAAGACATACTAGTTTTCTTAAATATGCAAAAAAAAACGTAAGATCCGTTGATATTGGTACACCGAGGTCCCGTGCAACATTAGCGGTTGGTAATGACGTCCTGTTGAGCTGATACTCTAGATCGAAGAAGCCATGTTTCAAAACGAGGCATTTCGAAACGGATAGCTCCATCCAATTGTCGATGCACCAGCGGCAGATGCCTTCGACAGCAGACTGTAGCGCAGTATGCGCTGAGGGAGAGTCCAAGGGAGTGTATATTTTTAGGTCATCAGCGTACAATAGGTATTTGACACTCAACGGAATGTAGGATTTTATGTCTAAAACAAATACTGTGTACACCAGAGGAGAGACGCAGCTCCCCTGTGGGACGCCGGACGGAGCCAGTCGTGGCTCACTGAGAGCTTCCTCGCATTTAACTCGGAACGACCGATTGTGCAGAAAAGCGGCAAGCCATTAACGAGTCTGTAAATAGACCTGGAAGCGTCTTCATCTTGTCGATAAGAAGCCTATCGTCTATCCTGTCAAAGACACTCTTCTGGCAAAAATAGAAACAGTGAAAAATTTGTTGGGGTATTTACGTACAATGCCCAATAGTTTGTCATTTATAATAGTTGCGTGCACGTAGAACAACGAGGCAAAAATCTGTGTTGGAAAGTATTAAAAAAAATATTCACGGTCATATGGTTATGTGTTTGACAAAATCCTTCAAAAATTGTGCAGGCAATGGAGCACAGGGCGATAATTCTCACTGCGCTTTTTGGGCTTCTTCTAATGTATCGGTGTCAATGTATGTGTGTATATATATATATATATATATGCACAAGCAACTTGACAGGATTTACGTAGGTAATTTTTTGAGGTTAGTTTTTATTGAGCTTAGTGTAGGAGTATTAGGAGTCTTACACTAGAAACTGCTTGAGTTAGTCCATCCGATGCAACCACGGATACTATCTAAATATGAAGTATCGATAAAGCTGTTTCGACTGAGATCGTACTGCAGCAGGGTATGAAAGTAGCGAAGCAGCCACACAATGTAACCTTTTCAAAGAGGACCGCGTCACATTTTAACGGCGTTTGTTGCAGCAGTAATGCAAATGCCATTTTTAATTACGGTAACTTTGTAATATTCGAAAGCACCTTTCCAATAAATAACGATCATCATAGTGTAAACTAGATTGTCGGCGTAGAATATTGCCACCTACATATAGAAACGTTCCGGTAGGTTGCTGTAGGTAAAGCTGAAAGCAGCAGAGGGCAGATGATCTCCTTGTGCGTATGTTCGCTTGCTGCGCATGACTAGATACGTATCTAACAGTTTACTTATTTGAAAAAGCGTTAAACTAAATGTTTTCCCTATCTGTAGTCAAACTTACGTCCTGCAGCCAGACAAAGGTCGGTTCCGGATTGGCGAGAAATCTTGTACGCAAAACAGCGTCGGCTCCGCGAGTCAGCTGTAGATGACTAGGAAGACCGCGTATCAGATGGCAGCACCACGTCTCCGGAAATACCACTGCATTGAAAGTCAACAACAACAGCGAATAACCAGCAAATGTCAGACGAAAGCACACGTTTCAGGACGACGATTTCAGTGCGCCATATTGCCCTATATTTTACTCAGGCAGTATTTATCTGACTTGCCGAATACACCACGCTATAGGGTTGCCAGTAGCTGACGAATGGATGTGCTACATAAAACTTTACTTATACAATGCTATGCGGACTCAAGGCGTGTTCTTTATATTATCGTTTGTCCTCGTTGCTTGAACCCACATGTGCTTTATTAACGGGGAGGCAGGATATAGAACCTATTGTCCAGCATGTATGTTTTACAAGGTGAGGCTTACGGCAAATTTCACAGCTTTTTTTTGCAAACATTTCTTATAAAAACTTCAATGACTTCAGCAAAGCAGTCTTCAGCAGAGTCTTCTCGCCAGATACTTCCCGATGCTATATTGTGCCCGATGCTATATTGTGCCCGATGCTATATTGTGTTGAGCCTAACTTGAGCATTTCTATACAGACCATAATGTATGTAGACGGTCCCGTCTATGATATAGTACTGATGTATTTTCAGCCCTGCGGGCGTTGTCTTCGTAGAGGCAGCATTCTATAGTATGCCAATCGCTCGACACTGAACCACATCCGTTCAGTTCGACCATTGCCACAATTTCACTTCTGGAGAAGAAAATGGTGACCGTCACCTTGCTAGCCGACCGGCAGCACCTCTTTTCTGTGGGAGAGGGCTCCGGCGTCTGGCAACCGCATGCTCTGAGACTTGTAGAATATCATAAGATTGTACGCAATCATCTTATAACATATAACGGGTGTCGAGAACAAGCACAACCGACCCTCATCTAACTGGATCAGAAGTTCTCGAGCCAGAGACACCAGTGCCTCTTCTTCGTCTTGTGACAAATCACGAAGTGCCCATTGAGCAGATTTTTGGTGATCCCAAAATGATCGTATGGATAATCTTATAGAGAATACGGTATTTAAGCTCAAAGCCTCGCCTAACGATGCATGTGTTGCGCGAGTAACTATGACCCCCCCCCTCAAAAAAAAACCTATGACTCTCTTTCTATCGTGATTTCCCGTGATGTGCGCGAATTATGGGTGCTGTGGAGGCCTTCCTTGCAAATAGAAAGTTGGTCAGATGTGTGAACTCCCAACAGTGATATTCCTTTGTCCCGTTTGGCTATGGAAAGCAAGGTCTACAATATATATTATATGGAAACAAATTCATATTGTCGTGGCCCATTCAAGGGCTGTTGGGGCTTACTGCTTAACGGATTAGGTGTTCCGCGCACTGAGTCCGGACTGACTGGTTAACGCCCCGGGCCTAGTCAATCATGGGGTACTGATCAGGATGCTGCTGCCTTGGCTTAATAGGCACAATGCCAAGAGACTTTGATCTTTCGTCAATTCTAGCCTTCACACGTTCAAACATTTTATTCTTACGTTGCTGTCGTTGTTGTTCTTTACGGATTCGTCATACAGAAGTGCCCAGTTCTGAATGCTTGCACCATTCATAGACGCGCTTCCGAGCATTGTCCCCAATGTCCAATCGAAGCTCATCGAAACACTCTGATAGATAGCTGTATACGCAGGGACTGCTGTTTCACCAACATGCTCGGGTTTTCCATTTTCTCACACCGTTATCTGTAGAAAAATCGACTCTAATTTTCTACCCAAACTTCAACAAAATTTACAGGTTGTGTTTTAAACACACACTCTGGTACGCGGGAAAGTGCAAACGCATTTTTAGGTCTCTCGGCTCCTGTTAAGAAAAAACAAACGCCTCTAAAAAAGGTGACTAATTACCGCCCAAAATGAAGAAATCTTACACAAAATCACTTCTTAGATCCAGCTTTGGGGTTTCTCAGAGGTTTCGGAAAATGCATTATGCTCACGCAGAGCTGGCAACCGTCAGCTCCTAGTGTGGGACTCTCACCCACTAAAACCGTCTTCTTCCGCACCCCCTCAAGATTCGGAATTGTGTGGCACTGCTTCGAGGCCATGAGGAAGGAGTCTCCTACTTCGAGCTGCTCATGGATCTCTCAGTAGGCTTGTTCCGTCGAGTCCGGTGGCGTGGTGGCTTAAGTCTGCGCCTCGCAACCGGAGGAGACACATAGGTGCTCGGGTTCGAGCCCCACCGTTGCACATTTGTATTAATGGGGGCCCGTCTATGAAGCAATGTGAAAAACAGTTCCGTTGGCGTTAAATCTTGGCTGAGGGTCAGCCTGAAAACTTTACTAAAAGGCTTGTTCCACGAACCGGGAGTGCGTCGAGACCCTGCGGAGGGCCTAGTTGCATGTCGCCCCTTAGTAAACCCTCGCTCGGCCACTTCTCTCGACCTCCAATTTGGGCTCTTTGACCTTGTTCCAAACGTGTTTTCTCCCTCATGAGAGTATTCAGATAAGTTATTCCTTGGGACCAGGCAGTGGGGGTCTCCATCATATGAGCCACAATGTCGGCGGTGTGGCGGCCAGCAAGTGCAAACTCCGCCGTACCATTGCTGTAAGTCGGGTATAAGTGTGCGTGTCCAGAGCCCGCGGGTGTCTCCGGCGGCAGGGCCACGCAGTGAGAGTGGCCTTGTGGGCATGCGCCCAGTCCAAGTCTTGGTCGGTTCTCTCGCCAGCAGATTCCAGGGCAGCTGGCGGGCAAGAGCGAGGAGAACGTCAGTGCTTACCGTGCGGTATCCACGGCACACCCTCATTGCCATGCCCCGCTGGGCCGCGCGGAGAGCCCGCCTGTTGCAAGCCGTGCGAGGGCTAGGTATCCCTATCCTGGAGCGCCCTACATAGCTGTCAACTCGGCCACACAAACTAGCAGGCGGCATCTGGCCTCCGACGCCCCGCACTCCCTAGGGAGGGATTCTGCTGAGGTTCTGGGCTACCTTGGAGACTTTCCTTGTCACATGCGCGACGTGTGGTCTTCCCGTGGGGCCAGTGTCTAGTATAACTCCTAGGTACTTGGCCTGTTTCTTGATTAGAATCAGGTGGCCTGCCAGTTCCAACCGTGTCCCGCGAGTCCTCTTTCGTCCGGTCAAGTAAAGAGCTTCTGTCTTCTAAGGGGCAAGCTGGAGATAGTGTTGCTCTATCCAGTCGTGGATGCGTAGAAGCGCGAGGTTAAAGTCGTCTCCTGTCGGGCTGTGACTAACAACGTGAGGGCTTAGTTCCAGCTTAAGAGTACTGAACCACGTTAGATCATTTGCCCGAAAGATCAGGATTATTAAGCCTGGGCAAAACAGATAAACGACAAAGGTCGCTTAATTTACTTTGATCAGAAAAGTGCTTTTGGCCAAGCGGCCATCTCATTTGTTCTTATAAAGATGCAGCAATAGGGTATTCATACTCGCAGACTGAATTGAACAACGCCCGAACAAGATGGCTTAGTGGCACAATCCTTTGCCTTGCATTCGGGAGGTCTGTGTTCGAGACCCAGACCGGCCACGCCTAAATTGGTTTTTATGGTTCCCAATTTTAAACAAGGTGAATGCCGGAGTGGACTAAAAATCGATCATGATCGAAACAAAAACGGGGAGCACAGGTGTCTCAATAAAAAAGAGATGGTGCATTACCATCCAACCCCTACCCCCACCAAGTTTTTTAATCAAGTAATAATTGTGATTGTGCTGGCGATTTTAGGCCATACAACTCAGTTGGTTTCCGGGATTCTCACGTTGTGGTACAATTTGCGGTTGATTGCAATGCCTGTGAATATGAAGAAAACGGTATGTTGCTCTCTAGCTTTGCAGCCGTGTCGCCCTAAACGATGATGCATTTGACTATGATATTTGCTACCCTAACGTACAAAGTCCATCTCACTGCAAACCTTATGTTTAGTTAGCATATCGCTCAGTTAATCAAGGCTCGCTGATTCACCAGTCAACGACGCCGAGGACTACAAACGTTCCTTGTGCCGTATATACCTATATATTGCATTTCTATCTGAAAACGCTATTATAAAATGTAAAAAAGCTAGTTAAAAACGCAGTTTATAACTAGTGTTTTTTATATTTTATAATATGTTTTAAAACAGTAACGTTTAAGCCTAAGTTAACGTTTCTACATTTTATAATGTGTTTTAAAACAGTAACGTTTAAGCCTTTTAAAACGATTGCTGCCAGACTCCCAAATTGAACAATGTAACTACACTGCTGTCGACTGCTTGGGCAAGCAGACTTGCTAGAGCACTTGTTTGATATCACGTAACAACGTAACGCCTCGCTTTTTCATGAATCCTAAAGCTGTAACTTGGTCGTAGCTTATTAGCGGTCTGTTTGCATAGTGGATGACCAGCTAGGCGCATAAAAACCTAATCCATCGCTTTGCTGTTGAGCGCAGACTCTTGTAAGAGGAGATTATATCGTAATACTAATGAGTTATGTCATAGCATGATATAGGCGTGAATCTAAGCTTGTATATGCTTATAAAATGTGTCTTCTTTATATTATGGAAGATCCGTACTTAGTGCACTTAGATAGCGCATTGCTATAATTTGAAAGATAGTTTTTAAAATACGTTTATGCAAATAGCATCTATTCTCAAGTGGTAAATTGAAGCAGACTACGGCGTATAACTATTATCAATATTCAAACTGTACATATTGTTGCCAGGATACAGCGATCAATTCTCAATCTCAAAACACAATTGTGTGACACATTGCCTACAATAAATTGTCGCCACTTAATACAACAGCATATGTATGTATATGTATGTATATATACCTTTAGGGTACAACCTTCAGAGTAAAACTGACTCCTCCTTCCCCGTTATGCCGTATGTGTAACTCAGGGGAGGCTGACAATGTAATACACTGCCGCGAACGCTGCGTCTTTTTCAATATTGAGCGAGGGCTACTGTCCTGGAACCTGAGAACCTGACGAAAATTCCCTGACATGCAATCCTGGTTTTTGGTAAGAGGATTTGCCGAAAATGTCTCCGAAACAAAAATAACCGCCGCTCAAAGTCAAGCAGCCTCCATGGCAAGATAAAGTGGCCATGTGAAGGAATTTCAAGGAAACAGTTCTACGGCTACCTCCGACAAAGGGCAAAAAAGACGACTGGATTTTAGTGGGCTTGTAAGTACCACATCATTGTGGCTTTCACGTCGGCGCCCGGTGTTGTTGTCCGAGGTCGGGGCATAAAATGTGCAACTGCGAAACAACTTATTCTCCTTTAAAGAAACTAAGCACAGCGCCGTGTTTGTGAAAAATGGCTTCCGCGTAAATGATATAGGACGCCGGCTAGAAAATGCGACATGGTTGTTTAGAAGAGAAATCGCAACAATTGAAATTCTGTTCTATGCTTTCATGTTCAATACAGCTAAAAACACTTTGGACTAGAAGGTCGTGGCTTTCCACAAAATCATTCACGACCCCCTCGAATTCGCCAAAAAACTGCTCGGCGGGTGCCTCGTGATTTGTCATAGAACGCAAACGATAAACGGGGTTTTCTTTCCCAAGAATTTCTGAAAAAAAAACAACGAGAGCTGATCTGATTTAATTCCAAAACTCGCCACAAGCGACAATACTTTTTAAGAGAGAAAATGCTTTTACGCACGCTTGCTCGTATTAATGGCGGGTAGTGTGGGGTTTGATACCGGTGGAAAGAATATACTCACTCATGTCCGCGTGTTGTACCCACCTCCCCCAACCCTCTCCCGGCTCGGAATTGCAAAGCAGAACTTCAGGGTGCAGGAAAAAGCAATATGGAGGAGCCTCTTGCCCAACCCTCACCTGGGTTTTTGTGTACTAAGCCGGGGAGGGATGGGACTGATCCCCGCGCCAGTCTAGTCCTCCGGGCTTCTTCCTGCCGCCTCTCCTGCCTCATGACATGGTCGAGATATTGAACTCCGTTCATTCCGTCAGCGGTCGAGGAGTGCATGCGAGGCTCGATCTACATCGTTCTCTGTCCAGCCCCTACGTAGGCTGAGTTGTGGCAATGTCGGAAGAGCGAGGGGCAGTCGACGACTGTGCGGTCTTCCGTGTCCGGAAGACCGAAGTTACGTAGGACGCAGGTGTCCGTCAGGGATTTCTCTATTCTTTGCGTAAACCTCGAACTCGCTACATCTCGTCAGAACATGTGTAGCGAAGTACGTGAGCAGTCCCTGTGTCGGGCCCGCGTACCAGGCTTGTAAATCCGAGATGAGGCTGCGTATTATATGATTTGATGTGCGTCTTTCCTGTAAGGCCGGTGTCCAGTTGCATGCCTAGGTATTTAGTCTGTCCCCTCAGGGTAATTGGGTGGCATCGGATGAATTCCGCGGGCATTCTTATGGTCCGTTCGATAAAGCGTCTTTATTCGCTGCGGATAGAGATCAAGATGGTTCTATACTATTCACTCGTTAATCGTATCTAGAGCAAGGCGATTGGCATACTAGGAAATGCCTAATAAACGTGGATACCCTGCTTACCAGGAAGGGCTCCGCAGAGCCTCTTAGGCGATAGTTTTTAATCACGACAGCGCATCTGCCAACAATGTTGAAAACACTCAGGCTTTTATTGCCGCGTATTTATCCAAGCTAGTAAAACACGCGTCTTATTCACCTGACCTGACTCTGTGTGATTTATTCGTTTCACAAACAAAATTAAGAAATTCAGAAAGAACATTCAATTCACGCGAATCGCTGTTTAAAGGCGTCAAGGTTGAGCCAGAAAAAATCGAAAAGTGCAATTTGGAGCAATGCAGACCCAGATTCCCCGTCTCCAAAAATGTCTGGATATTGGTGGATAATGCGTCGATATCTCAATATTGGATCTAATGCTTGCGGGAAAAACATTTCAAAACGACTATATACTTTATCATAGAAATCGCAAAAACCTTGTAAGACCCCTACGTAAATGTATAGAAAATAAATCTACTGAAATCATGCAAAATAGATGTGACCAATGATTTCAATAGTGCTTGCTAGCATGTAGGCTTGTGTGTATAACAACAACAACAACAACATCAACGGCGGAGATGACATAGCAAGATCTATTAATAGTGAAATTGAATAACAAACGTTTCGCGTTGTGGCCAAGTCCGTTTGCTGGGCCGCAGCGCAGCCGCAATTCGAATGGGACGAAACACCGAAAATGATGCCGTAGCAACGGAAGTAAGTTGTTACGGGGAAATATTCCTAAATTGCATTCAACTGCTTCCTGTAGAGCTACGGGCTTGGGCTCGTACGAGTATGTGCGTAGGCTGGTCAACAGCAAATGCAGCAAAAGCCACCCTAAGTTGGCAATGGAACGTGCTGCAATGATGATTGATTTCTATGTAATTCTAGACATGGGAAATCAATCAACATTGCAGCAATTAACGAATAGTGGCTTCCGTTAAGCCGGGGTGGTACAATTGAAGGCTGCTCGCATGAGTGACAAAACGCTATCTCATGACAGAAACATCTATGTGTTGCGTTTCGTTGTCATATCACTTTTTCAGTCATAGTCCGATAACAGTTTACTCCGGCGTTCACCTTGCCTAAAATAGAAACCACTCAACTTGCCTAAACTAGAAAACTAAAATAGGCGCTCACCTCGCCTAAATGAGAAAATCTTCTAGGTGTGAGTCCATCAATCTATTAGGCCATTAATCCACGGTGGTGGCAGCAGACAGTTTGCTCGTTTGCGGAAGTCTGATACCCCAACATCTCTTACAAATCGCACTTCACGTATTATTCATCACGGCAAAATGAGGTTGGATGTTTGTTTTCAAACGTGTGCTTTCCTGGCCACTGTGCTCTAGTCCCTGCTGGCTGGTTTTCGATGGCAGTCACTACATCACGATAACACGCGGAAAAGTTACGTGGCAGGTGGGCCTGGAATCCCAGCCTCTCAAATGACGGCGGCATGAAACCGTAAGTCTGTGCTAGTATCTCAGAGTATTTGCGCAGACATTTCTGTAGTATTTCTGCTTAGTCTAGCAAACATAGATTACTGCAATGCTGCTTGGTATGGTACGTACAAACGTTAAAAACTGTTAAGGTCGTTTAGAGCTACGCCTTACCCGTGCTGTCACCAGCCCAAGACCGTGTTGGATGCTGGCATTAATCATAAGAAGTGATTTAGATCAATTAATCAACCGTGTTTTTTTCAATATTTCAAAAGACCATGATCAGTATGTCTAGGTGTGAAATGCTCATCTCATATTTAAAAAAGCTGGCATTTACAAATCTCACATTCTATCGGAGACATGACCTCGTGGTATCGAGAAACAGAGTTGTATTTGCAAATACTTGTCACCTTCAAGCTCGGGTTAAGCCAGACGGTCCTCTCGCCGGGAGGTCTGCGTTCATGCGGCTAACTCGCTCTCGTTGTGCCTATTAAGCCAAGGCAGCCGACGTCCCAGTCGGTACCACCGGGTTGCTAAAGCCCGGGGCGTTGACCGACCGGCCCGGGTTTCGTGTGCAGCACACTTCCCCCGTACATTTAAAGTAGCCTTAACAACCCTCATTCCATTTCTCAACACCGTCTCCTTCTGTTCAGGTCAATGAAAAAACTGTTGCTAAGACAACACACTCCCTTGCCGCAATTGACGATGTGTGCTGATTCCAGGCAGTCAAGAGAAAACTGCATATGGTGCCAAAGAGGAATCAGTGGCCCCGAAAGCTGTATAGTTACCGATCGCCGCAAATCAACAGTATGCCAAATAGCCAACACAGCCGACTACAACATGGAACAACCTGACGACGACAACAAGTTTGAAATCGACAATGCAAGTTCAGAGGAGACACAAAAACTTGACATCAAGAGTGAGAAAATGACATCAAGAGTGAGAAAATGACATCAAGAGTGAGAAAATGACACCAAGAGTGAGAAAATGACATCAAAAGTTTCGAAAGCACCAGATGAGTAGTACATCGAGCTTAACTTAGCGCCCTTAGGAACCAAATGGTAGTATATCTCAACGATACAAAAAGAGCAATGTCGCGCAAAAATACATCAAGCAGTCACACAGAAGACACTGCGCACGACAATCCGCATTGGAGGAATTCAACGGGCAGCATACTCTGGCTAGTATTAACAGCAAAGCAAATTGAAGAGGGAGGCAAACGACAAACCAGCCGAAGACGAAACATTTCCGCATTGGATCAAGTGCCAGGTACTTGGCGCTATACAACAACTAGCGCTGACATTAACTCCCGCTAAGCTGGCCTAACCAGGCCGGTGGTAGAAATGTGATCTCTAAAAGGAGCTGAGAATGAGCAACTACTTAAGGTCATACCAAAACAAAAAGGTGATCCTACGGATGTTCAATCTTGGCGGGCCAAAAAGAGTGGATTTTATAAGATTTCAGCATTAGTGCTCACAACACGCATTTTGACATTTTACCGTCACCGCAACATAATCCCGCAAGAACAGCATGGATTCCGTAAATGAAAGGCAGTCATAACAACATACATAAAATGTATGCTATGTCACGTGTTCACGCATGCTCATTGCTTTTAGTGTTATAATTCTCCCCCCCCCTCTCCCGCCCCCGCTCCTTGTCTTAGCAGTGACGCCGTGCCATAGACAACGTATCTGCACTCTCAGTAGGTTGGATAGCATTTATTATTCAATCAGGTTATTTTCTCGAGTAGCTAGTCAATCGATGGAATTGTCTCCTTTTTCCCTTGCACTTCCTTTGAACGGTCGTCTATAAATTGACAAGCAAGCGTTGTGCGTTAGTGACAGCGTTTCTTCACTTCGGAAAATTATTATCCGAAGTGAGGAAAAGCCTGGAACGCCATAAATCCTTATCAAGTCATAACAAGTTGGAGTTGCCTGCAAAGCACACGCGCCCTAGAGGGGGCGTACTGCAAAAACAACCAAACCCCGGAAAAAACAAAGTCATCAAATTTAGACCCAAGTGACCGCTTGCTCTGATCGCTTGAGACATAGTACTGACACCTTCGAAAGGACTTTCAAACGACGCATCGCCGAGCGGGTGAGGAAAAGTCTAGTCTCAAAGTCGACAATTGAAAAACCCCAACAATACTCTTTGAGCATGCTAAAAGCACTTTTAGACCTAAAGGTTGCTTTCTACTGAAGGTGACAGCCGACGGCATCCAGGTCATATAGGAGCATCTCAGCACATCAGCTAGGTAAACTAGATAAGGTGAGACCCGCGTTTTTAAAGCAAGCCATTGGGTTACCACGGAACGCAAAAAACCCTTTACCTCATCACTTCTTCTCAACAGCATGTAGAATATCTAGTTACTAGATTTAGCCTACCTCAACTCTTCTTTAGTTGAGACAAAACCTTATAGAAAAATTTCAAGCAGTTTCTGGAAGCTTCTTTGAATCATCATCAGTTTTCGCGCAGAACCGGAAGAGAACACTACAACCCAAACCGACATCTTGTGACTCGCTAGTTACTTACTAGATTCCACCATAAATTCTGCCATAGAAGAGACATACACAATGTATATACTATCTTTATGGCGCAATAAATAAAATAATATTTATATATACATAGTTTTAGGTGATTTATGATGAGGAGCCGCAAGTTGCAAAGATTAAACGGAAATCCAAATGCAAAAATATATATATATATATATATATGTATATATATATATATATATATATATAATATATATATATATATATATATATATATATATGTATGTTGATAATTATATCGGCATATATAGAGTATATTTCCGACATAAATGCAGCAGATTTGCGAAAACTTCCCTACTTGTGCGAGTTAAATAGCATTAATAAATAAACAATACAATATAAAAAGCTGACACTGATGTGACAACCACAAAATCAAAGGGTTAATCAAGCGCACCTAGCTCGATGTCAAACTCCACATGAACGGCGTCCCCGCCTTCGTCGCTCAGTAGAATGGCCTCGAACCTGCCCTCATCTTGGACGACGACCTTAAGTATGTCGAGCACGAATACACCTCCGGGAAGTGTACGCTGCCGAATTCGCGGCTCATCAACAGAGATCACCTGCAAATGTGTGGTACATAACACCAACAATCAACCATATTTAGTGCTTTAATTTTGTTTTTTAATTTTTTTTTCCGTAAGGCTAATGCCCGTGTATGGTTTTTTGTTCATGTCATGGCTAAATTTTAATCCACTCCGGCATTAACCTTGTCTAAATTGGAAACCATGCAAACCCATTTAAGAGTGGCCGGCCTGGGTCTCCAACCCAGTCCTGCCGAATGTAAGGCAAAGGCTTTGCCACTAAGCCATATTGCTCGGTTTTTTAACGAATTTGTATTATTTAGTTTTTATGCTTTATTTTTATTTTTGCCGTATTAAGTATACAAGTGGACATGTGTGCTCATCTATGTATGAACACGTGCGACTATGTATGCACTGTTTTCGTCTGCGCGCACCCACAATAGTACTCTTTGGCAGACAGTACTTATCAAGCTGTCGTTAAGTCGAATTCCTTCAATAGGATCTCTCTAATACCAGTACCGTAGCATAATACATTTCTGTGCCGATATAGGTCCTAATTTAGACTTTTAGTCCTGACTACTACCAGCTTATGGAGAATAAACTTGAGCTATACTGCCAATTAATGGTGAATAAACTTGAAACAAATAATCCTTACAGCTGATTGTTACAAAATCGATTCAATACAGAACAAGCCCTTAGTGCACCTTACGAGTCTGACTGAACATGTCCAGTTGTTCACAAATACAGGTCCCGCAGCGTCAGTCGGAGTTTTGTGCGGTACACTACCGTATATTTCGTATTCATGGACGACCTAATACAAAACCTAATTTGCGATACTCCTGCCGTTTTCCTTCTGGCTGCCTGTCCTGAACACGCGTGCGTCACATGTTGTCCGCGCAGTCGCGGCCAAAAACGCGTTATTAATACTAGTTAAGCGCAGTGCGCCTCGAGCCTCGAACGCGTTTTAAGCAATTTCTAATGAGTTCCATTCCGATATGAAACCTACGGCTTGTTTGTTGTATTTAATCCCTCGAAGTTTTAATTATGCTGATGCTGAGCGTATTTTAGCTCTGTCTGTTTCCTCCGTAGCTACACACAATGAGCTATTCGTACCCATTAGCAGTACTTGCAAATAACCTGCATAAGGAAACTTTAATTAACGGACCACCCACAGACTACTGAACCCCCTCTCATATGCGCGACTGAGTAAAGGCTTTTCATACGCTATACTAAGTGAAAAGAACGTATGACAGGAATGACAACCTGGCGCATAGACAGTACTTGCACCTTATGTTTAGCATTTGATTCGTGTTGCCACGCCGAGCTTCCAGCGTAGCTTTTCTGGAAGGTTTCGGGAATGCAGAATGCAAATGCGTCACTAGCAGAATGCATATGCGTCACTAGCAATGCATATGCGTCACTAGCAGCCTCCGTGACTAGTATAGGGCCGCCCTATATCGGGGCCAAAACCCCGATTCCACCCCACCCTCCCAGGCTCGGTAATACTTGGCATTCCTCCAACCTCCCTCGGCTCTTTGTCTCGACCATCGTCTCGAGGCTGCCGCGTGCGAACCTCTTCCGCCTAGCTGTTTCTTTGGCTGTCTTGAGCGTCAAAATTGCGTCGAACAGGTCCGTCGCCTCCTTCCACGCTTCGGTCGAGGTCATCATATAGCTAACGCCGACCGCCTCCCCAGATTCGCATAGCACACAGGTGTCACTGTCTTTCTTACCTTACCATCTAATTGTGAAACTGGCCGTGACCGGTCGGAATCTGAGCTGTATAATAGGTTAACTCCCCATATCGGCAGTCATACCACGCCTTGAGGTCCGACCCTAGTGCTTCACGTCGGTTCCTGACATACGGTTATGTACGAACGTCTGGTCGGAAACCCATGCCGTTCGCGAGGGATGATTGCTCGTTCCTTGAGATAGCAACTAAGTCGGCGTACCAGGAAACATAATAAAATATTAACGATACAGCTTTTTTATTGCAAAATCTCGCCAAGAAGATGGGCAGAGCGGGTCATTTTTGTCTTTGGGAGATGGCCTTTTGAAATTCATTCAACGGGCTAGCTCATAGTCTGTCAAGGACAACGCCGTTCATCTAGGATCTGGTGAGCCGCTTTCAGCTTACGACTACCGCGTCATTGCAGAAGTTCTGTAGGCGCTTTGAGCCGAACATGAGAGAAGCGTCAGAAGCGTTCTACAAAACACCGGCGATGTTGGATAATGTATGGATGGACCGCTCTTTAAGCAGCGTTACGTTCTCACCCGCTTCTTTGTCCATGAATTCCACCACAAATTGTGCTATCGCACTATGTTCCATAATCCTTCCGATGAGTGTCGCTGCATATTGTGCGCCCTCACTTGCACCAAGTCATATCATGAAACATGTCGGTCAGCGCCAGCTATCTGGGTTTTGGGTTAGAGTGACATTTTCCGGAAATGCATGTACAGCATCTTCTGTATACCCAAGAATAAGGGAAAAGAGTGCCGTTTTCGAGACTTTATGACCAGATGTAATGTAATTAATAATAAAAGGTATTGTAATAGTATATATATGTATATACAGAGTCATTCATATCGTTATGCACTTATTGCGAGGTTTGGTCGAACTCGGCAAGAAAATATTTTTTCCAATGGAAGGAGGACGCGGAAACGTCTTGTTTTGGAAAGAGAGTGACGTTTATAAAAGTAGTCATTCTGCCTTTCCTCCTACATAGTTGTGCGAAATCTACGTTTGCGGGAGAACCAGTTAACGATGAAAGTACTGATAACACCGGCGTGTTCGGAGGAAAATTCTGCACAACGGAAGACACTTCGCTAGCTTGCGTAGCGAAAGGCGAATAACCAGAATAAAAAAGTCATAAACAGTCAATATGTCACGTTAACGCCTTTTCATGAGAAATCGTAAATTTTTTCCATTTCGACCAAAAGTGTACTTCCAAAAGACCACTCTCACGCAATACCAAATTTAATGCCCACCATTTTCGTACCAAAGTGATGGTGCTGCGTTACGTAGTTGTCAAAAAACTAAGCTTTTTCGACAGTCATAGTTGTTATGTTTTACGTGCAAGTTCTCACGTTCAGAACCGTAAAATTTTGCCAAGACGTTTCCGCCCCCTCCTTCCACTACAAAAAAAAATATTCTCTTGCCGAGTTCTACCAAACCTCAATTTCTGTATCTAACTTTCTCATACACCTTATGAAAGAACATATGCTTTCGCTTACGATATGGCTATCGAAAAAGCTTAGTTACTTGGCCATGGATATATATATATATATAATCTTTCTATAATTTCATGAAAAGTTCGCTGCTTGAAGAATGCGGGGATGACCAGGACAAGGCACGCCTTCTAGCTGTCGCTCGCCCAGGAGCAAGCGACTGGTTGCATGCACTACCCGCTGACTCACTGGGTACCCGCCTTGATGACCAATCCACCCGGATATGCGTTGGCCTGAGATTGGGGGCTGATTAGTTGGTTGAGCCACACAGATGCTCTTGTGGCGAGCCCGTCGGGCGACTCGCCAGACACGGCCTGTCTTGCGCTCACGCAGCGGGCCGGCGCCTAAGACACATTGCCCTCAATGAAATGCTTGCAAGATCGCTGCGGAGGGCGGGGATTCCCTGCGTCCTGGAACCACCTGGGCTTTCAAGAGACGACGGTAAGCGCCCCGACGGTATGACTTTGATACCCTTTTATAAGGGTCGTTCCTTGGTGTGGGATGCGACGGTGACCGACTCTCTGACCCCTTCCCTTGTCGGTCCCGGCGTGTCCCGCCCGGGGACTGCCGTTTCGCGAGCTGAGACCTCAAAGATAAGAAAGTATGCGGACCTAAGTCGGGCGCACCACTTTTCGCCATTCGCGTTCGAGACGATGGGTGGCCCTGGGCCCCTCACGGTAACATTGATCTCTCGGGTTGGCGACGCGTTACGGCAGGCGACGATGGACAAGAGGGCGCACGCCTTCTTCTCCCAGCGAGTGTCCCTGTAGATCCAAAGAGGTAACGCGACCTCAGTGCTCGGACTTATGAGAGACTAGATGGACCCGGACCTTCGCGCGCCAGGGGGCGGGCAGGACTTCCTCTTTTAAGATCTCTAAATATTAGTATTTAATAATTAGTATCTTATATAGAGCGGCTACGGCGCGCAGAAGGAGCAACTAGGTCGACGAGCAGCAACGCCGTGAAGCACTATATATATTCTTCTAAATTATAATAAAACTATATATTTTTTTAAAAAGAATATATATATATATATATATATATAATATATAATATATATATATATATAGCCATGGCCAGGCAACTTCGGAACACATGTCGACAATATATATATATATATATATATATTAAGAGAGAGAGAAAGGGGGAGAGAGATTGCTCGAAATATAGTTTGCTGCATTTCGCTGTTTCGCCTCCTCGGGCCCCTTAACCTCAATCGTTTTATTCGCTGTTTACGTGCTATGGCGTCTCTGCTCTTGTGCTTCGCTCCGCCTTCCTCTTGCTCTCGTGCGCAGCGTAACTTTTCCGACGTTGGCATGCTGTCGTTATTTTTTATTTATTTTTTCTTTCTTATAGCCAATCGGAACCAGCGTCCATTGTTCCAGCGAGACGTGTGCAGTCGCGCCGCTGACTTACTCAGCTTCTGCTTGTACCTCGGATGCGTATCGTTTGCAGCAGGTAGAGAGAGAGAGTAGGCAGGAGAGGTGATGGTATCTTCATCGACGACCTCTCTCTGAGTGACGTTACCCACCCACCCAATCACGCATTGGCTTGCTCGTTCGCACACTCAAGAAGGCTTCGATTCATGATGATATCTCTGTTCTCTTCCATAACAGACAGGTATGGCTTGTCTTCACACACTGTTTGGCTGTTCCTTGCCTTCAGATGAGTAGAGCTAGATCAGTGGTGTATGTGTGGTATATATGTATATGTTTACGGTGGTGTCTTTCGATCACTGAGCGGCAGGTTTTTACAGCGCCTTACTTCGGCGTTGTTCTCTCGTTTACACACACACGCGCACGCCTGCGAAAGTGGCTACCGCTGCCATCCGAACCAAGACGACGGCGCCAGATGAAGCCGTCTAAGCGACTAAGATGAGCTTAGGACCCTTTGGCTACGAGACGGCGCTTCGGGTCGTACTCGTGGTGTCTTGTTCTGAAGACAAGTAAAACACGTTGAGAGCATTGTACCAAGCGGCCGGCGGTTAGTAATAATAACAATAATAATAATACCAACAACAAGCACAACAACAACAAGAACAACAAAAACAACAACCACAACAACAGCAACAACAACGACAATCAGAGTGAGGCGTTCAGTCTAGGCACAGCGAGTGGACGAACACAGCAAGCACGTTGCATTGCTGAGATGCTGTAGTTGTCCTCCAAGGGCCAGGTCAAGTGGCTCGACCGCCGACCACAGAGAGAGAGAGAGAGAGAGAGAAGAGACGCGCTGTATAGGGAATAATCTATACCACGCGTCATTGTTATCGGCGTCGCCTCTCGAGGTGCGCTTCTCATCTGGCGCTTCATCGCATCGCCGCGACGCTGCGCTGAGAGTTGTTGAGTTGAGCTGAATACAGCTCCTTGATTTGGTACTCTACGAGCAGCGATGAACGATCTTCGATGTCAATACCGACCAACAGAGGCAGATTGAACGCCAGATTGTATAGTAAGATCTTGAGAGAAGCACGACTGAGAGAGAGAGAAATAGAGAAGGTGAGAGATAGCATGGCAGAAAGTAGGCGAGAAAAGGAAATCGAAAAACGGAAATAGCGGGTTCGTAGTAGGTGCTGCTCTGGGAAGTGTAGTAGAGGGTGAACAACGAGGACGATTGTGTTCACATCGCATTCGATAATATTGATAATGATAATCTATTGTCTATTCAATGTAGAGCATAGCAGCGAGAAGGAACAACATAAAAAAATACACACAGTGGAAATTGGGCTTGTTAAGCGTTTACACATATATATAGATTTCAGATTTAGCGCGTGGTTTCTTTTCGAAAGTGCATTACAAATGCATACGTTTTCAAAAACAATGATATTGTGTGAAAATGAGCGACTTACACTGTCACGTGGCCATATGTGCAAGTGTGTACACAGTAAGCACGTGGACCTGCTCCTCATTATGACACAGCGTTGTAGCAATGAAATACACTCAACGCAATAGTATTGCCGACCTCTTGTATGGTAGCGTCCACAACTCATGAAACCCGCCACAACTCATCACTTAAACCCTTTAAAGAATGTATATGTACTCACCACTCCACAGCAGGATACCATAACATAAAATAAATAGGAACAGGCCCTTTTAGACACACACAAGTCCCCCAACTAAAACCCCTATTTGCCTTAACCGTCGTAAATGAATCTATGTCGGTATGCCAGAATTATTGTTCATATATTACCAAATCCAGACACCTTACCGACTCAGGGCGATCTATCGCATTGGAACCCAGTCGAAAACTATCGGGCAGTTGAAGCAACCCTCTAGCGGGTTAAAACACCAATATGTTGTTCTTACGTATGCACAACTGATCCGTATTTATTAAAAATCTTAACAATTTTTAACCAACTTGATTGAAGTGTCAACACCACTAGAAACGTTAGCCAGGTCGAGTCGAAACAGGATTGTGGTGTCCTCAGCAAAACGTTATCGTGGTAAATTCTGAAGAGAATGAGGCTCCGTAATATCAGAAGTATAGAGGGACCGAGGACAGAGCCTTGCCAAATCGTTAAGTCTACAAACTGCCAAGTAGAATGAGTGCGTCCAGCCCTTACAGCCTGAGCTCTATTCTCAAGATAGGACATACACCAGCTAATTGTAGAACACGTGCAACACAAGTCACCCTCTGTGTAAAAAACCCATGGTCAAGGCCATTAAAGGCAAAACACGCCTAAATATTAAAGGCAGGAACACGCTCAGACAAACCTGGTACATTTCAGCCGATAGGGCTAAGTCAGCCAATCGGTTCTTAAGAAAAATCCTTTTGAGGCTGACTTTCAGCCAAGATTTAACTTCCATGCGACTGCTTTTTGCATTGCTTCATAGACGGACCCCCATAAATACAATTGTGCTACGGTGGGGTTCAAACCCGCGCACCTATGTGTCTCCTCCGGTCGCGAGGCGCAGGCGCATGCCACCACGCCACCGGGCTCGACAGATGAGAAGGCTTACGCCTGACATGTACCTGAAATGGTACATGCAATTCCCACAAAGCGGGAAACTAGCCCTATATGCAACTTGAGTCACTAAGATCAATTTAGTAGACCTAAATTGAAGACCCGCCTGTATGTAGCAGCTTCCAGTCGTACGGCGCTAAGACATAGCAGAAAAAAGAACTGTTTTTGGAGTGAACTCGACGGCTGATCGGTTCTTAAGAAAGTTGACCTGACGAGAGAAGTCAATGTCCTTAAAATAAAAAGAGTTAAGATTTGTAGCTCCATGTTTTCAAAGTAATTTTGAAATATAATCAGCAATTGCGATTGGGCGGTAGCTGGACGCAGACCAATATTCTCTTAACCCTTGCATAATGGGACTACGCTGGTAGATGTCAAACATCTAGGGAAATTGCCGTGTTTAAAAGAGGGGATGGTTATACTTGCCAAAGAAGCTGCGATAACGGAGGAGGCTAACCTTACCACATTGCTCGGAGCAGTTATAATTGGTTTGTCGATAGAATGACTGGGACTCTTGCAAGCGCAGATTTAGTAAAGATAAAGCGTGCAATGCGATATACGTAGAGGTAGTCCTTTCACGAGTATCAATTTTTCGTAACAGAAGTAACAATACTGTACCCTGAGGCACATTTCGCACGGATATACATGTCCCCCTTTTAAACAAACGAAGCTGTTTAAAACGGCATCCGAGAGGAGAAGCCTAACGCAGCATCCTATCCAGACCAGCTGGGATAGCAAAACATAACCTCAATGCATTACACTTTGCAATCAAATACAGGCAGGTAGAACGAGGCATTTCAGGTAGCGAAATTAAACACAACAGAGATGAAGGAGACACAGCGAGAGGGACCGAGCAAGGGAAGAGGAGATGGGCAAGAAGACATTCGAAGGCACGGGACGCCATTAGAGGTTGCTCTCGATCAGTGAGTGGAGGTAGAGGAGGAAAAGCGAGCGTTGCTAACATACGGCAGCACATACGCAATCGTTGTGTTTCCAGTAGACACCTGTCGCATCGGGCGACGCCACCAGCATTCGCGAGGGTGACTCGACAGCGGCTTTCCTTGGCGAGCGCGTCCGAAACGTGATCGTGGGCGCCATTATGTCTATCGGGGCTGTTGGTGTGGCGAGCCGTGAGTTTTCGATACAGTCCGTCCGTTGACTCTGGGCCCTTCTCTCAGCTCTGTTGTTCGTCTCGCCCGACTCACTGCGTTACCGTTGAGACGGTTGTGAACCTTAGATGCTGCCGACATCGACCTACAGCAACATCGAAGCAACACGGCAGCGAACAAGAACGAGAAAAAAAGCGATGCGGACGCTAGTAAGAGCACCAACAACGCAAACAACCACAACAAGGATAACTAAGATAATAACTTAGCCAATATCGACAACCACCAGTTACCAAGAGCAGTATCTAGCGTTTGTAAGCTGTGCAGGTAATTGCCTCAAAGCCAATCAGCCACTTCTAATACGCGTACTTCGTTACGTAACAAAGTGTACAGGGCGTACACAATGTGTGTTGTTATTTTATTTGTTTACATTCTTCTTGTTTGTAGACTACGTCTAGACATTATTAGTTCGCGTCGTTCATTCGACATTTGATAGCGCGAAGAAGTCGCCAGAAAAGTGCAAACAAACTACACAGAAGCAGACGGAGACGCGACTTTAATAGCATTTGTAACGCGTATTTGGGTAGATCGAGGCAGATTGGGTAGAAAAATCTCGGTCCCCTTAAGGAATAAATGCACCGGGGGAATAAGATGATCCCCATCCTGTATTGGATGCCCGAGGGCGTCGTCTTATTTTCTTTTTTCAACTCATCTTCGTGGGTTCTTTTGAGTTTATTTCTCGAAGTTGGTTCTTAGAAGTTTATATCTCTGATATCTCATATCCCAAGGCATCACCACCACGATACACGACGATTAGAATCGAAAGAAGTAGGTCGAACATCTTTAGCTTCGGTACTGAGTTGGCGCATTCAACGTCTTGCGATGACCTGCTCGCATTACCTTTTGGTTTATTATCATATCTACGTACGCATGTATAGCCGAGAATAATTGACGTACCTAAATACTTTTACAACAACTAAGCAAGGGTTGTTGCTACCGATGATTTACGTGCTAAAAAGACGTTTTTTCGTCTTACATAGCTTATCTCTGTCTATCTCGAACATGGAAATTCGGCTGCCCAAGCCAGTTTATAAATGCTTCCACCTTCTTAATGACTTGTCGGAAGTTGGCTAAGCACTTCGTAACGGACACGTGTCAATGTCGTTCTAAGGCCAAGGAAAAGTCTGGCCAAGTACTCAACAAGATACAAGAATTGCAAAAACGCTTTTCATTTGTAAGATTAGAATGCTATATGTTGGAAATTCCATTTTGATCTAATCGCTTGCATATGTGTTGCGCGTTCTTCAGTTCCCTTTGTAAACCCGAACTCGCGTAATGTTCCCATACACATGCTATTAACCTTACTAAACATATTCGGGGTGACCCCAAATGCCTATTTAATGCAAATGATTTCATCCTAAAGAATAATGAATATAGAGCCGAGGATATGATAGCAGACAGCATATGTGCGTAGGGACTCGTCCCAGCTGTGTTGCTATGCACTTTGTTGAAGTAAAAGCAGAGGCAGATTTTTATTAAGAGATCCGCCTTTTTGATTATATATATATATATATATATATTAAACTTGTTACTACAAGGATTGCAAAGTTATGACTCTTTCCAATAGATATGCCTACATCACATTTCGCTCTGTAAAAGCGTTATATATATATATATATATATATATATATTCCAATATGTCACCGTAGGTTCTTCTATTTCGTTGACTACGAGTAATAAAGGCCACATGGTGAAACTAATAAGGGTGCCTAACAGATCTGTTCATTTTTAAATTGTGCATATCTAGTTTCAACCTTCTTAGACCGTTTCTGAAAACGAATTCGAAATTCAAAAGGAGATCGTAGCCGAAGTGCCTCAAAGGAGTGCGCATTTATAACTAAATAGGCATTTGTACATACATACTTCCACCGGATTCGAAATAAGGGCGTTTCTCCTGCCAAACAGTCGCATAAGGCTATGTGGGCGACGAGTCTATATATATATATATGAGTATAGTTCTGTTCCTAATGCTACTTTAACCTAATGAGGACGTAGCTTTCCTTCTCATCTGATGTTTTCAAATTGTGCCCTTTTTACGAACCGAAGGAAGATTTTATTGCGCCTCATCTCGACGGCTGTAACTGGCAGAGTGACCTTTATTATTCTAAAACAAGCATGTTTTGCGTTTCACCTTTTTGGGTGCCCAGGGAGGACAATACCACCGGACTTCAACATTACACGAACAATACATAAGAGGCAAACGCGCAAATCATTTCACTCTTAGTAACGTTAATGATATTCGAATGGACGAGCGTAATATATGTATGTGCAACAAGTTAGGCTACCATGTGTTTCCTATTCTGTTTCGTTCTGCGTCTCACAGCTAGCTCTTACTTCACTCCTTCACAGCGCCAGTTAAAGTTGTTGGAGTCCCTGTCTGTTAGCCTAAGAAAATACGATTTAAGTTTATGTTTTACTATCTTGCTTGGTTGCTGATTCCAGGTTCTCACATTTTGTTTTACAGATTTGCCATCGTTAGGCCTGGTTTCGACAACGCTTCGAAACCTATACCGAGCATCGCCAAGCGTTGCCGCTCACTCATGACGACTTTACGTAGATTCATTTGCTCCGCATTCGCGGCTGCCAGTGTAGAGTAATTAGTTATACCTGATTAGTTACACCGGTCATGTAATGCACTGGTTCCAAAGTATCGACCACGGGCCCAGCCCATTACAGTGCCAATGCGCACTGACACTAGGTCTAACTACGTTGTTGCCAGCCAAAGATGTGCCAGTCCTGACAGTTGAGGAGAAAGCGACCACTCAATTGCTTGGCGTGGCTCGACCCACTGCGAGGAGCTTTAGGCCGTATCATTCGCCTTCCCAAGTAAACTCTCCATCTTTTATTTGCAGATCCCGCGAAGTATCAGCTTCGCTTAATCTTAGTGGAGGAGATGCTCCTTTTTATGCCGGTTTCGGGTCTTTCTTGTGCCGGCTTCTGAAGAGGCACACATTTACTTTGGTAGCTGCTTCCCCTTCCCAGGAACCAGAGCTGCTTCCAGTGTTAACGTGATGTCCTTCGCTACGTATAGACATTTTGCTGAGGGGCGCGATCATACTGCACCGCGCACCGGCATTCATATGACCTTGCATACATAGACCCCACTCATAGCTGGTAGAGCGGCTCATTTAGGTGCTTTGGTTCGAATCCGATTCTAGAACAAGCTAGTTGTATGTTTGTTGTCATTTTAAAAGTTGCTAGCAAGTATTTATATTAAGCAAGAAATGTTTAATACGTGTTGTGCATGTACTTTTAATGAGAAGCTATATATCTATATAGCTTCTTTTTCAGCAAATACGACAGTGGCTGTGTGAGTCTGCATTGTGTCAACCGTTGACCTGCTCCCTGTATGTGACATAAGTATTATTATCTGCCCTTTAGCAACTTCGCTTTTACTGTTTTGCCCTTTTATGTGAGTTGTTATCGCTGTTTCTCGTGCTATTGTTATTGCCATAGTCGTAGTTGTTTTTCATAGTATTGTCGTTGATTTTTCGGTTTAATTATTGTTGCCGCTGTTTTTACGTTTTTATTGTTATTGTCGTTGTCTTTACGTTGTCAAGTTATTGTTGTTTTACAGGAGGCCTTGTTGTTGCTGTTGTTGCTTTTTATATCGTATTCCTCGCATTAGTCGCAATTAATGTCGTTTCGTCCCGACGAACCACTCGTCGCCGCCGCAAACCGACGTAATTGATTTTGGTTTAGCCGAATGAAAGAATGATTGAGACTGGCTCGGGGAGTGACACTGAACCTGCAGCAAACAGAGGTGTTGGTGGTGGGGCTTTTGATAATGACGAGGAAGGGGTTCGACATGGGCGCAAGTATCGAACCCCTTCATGTCGAAGCCGTTGCCCGCTACAACACTATCAGTTACTTGTAAGCTGCCACCGCACGGCAATCTAGGTGGAGCAGTTTGTAGTTAGTTCTCCTGCTGCTGGGCCCTGGCCTGGTCTTGTTACCCCTCATCGCTCGCTAGGGGGGTACGGGAGCTCGGCCGCCGTCTGGCATGAGGACTCAGCTCAGTCGCTACTCACTGGCCGAAAGGGCAGGCCGGGAGAGAAAAAGAGACCGCGCGCAAGAGACGGAGAGGAAGAGCGGCCGAGGGGAAATGGGCAATCGGCCATCAATACGGCTGCGTTTAGGGCCACCGGGTGGGTGTTTTAAACTCGTACACACAAAAACATACACAACCCTATCCAAACACAGTTACATTGTTCCCCCGGGGGCCTTCGGCCTGTTGTTCAAATCCAAGGCCGTAGGAGCGCTGTTCATAGCATTTAAGCTTGCCTGCGGGTGTCACCATCGTCATCGTTGTCGTCGTCGTTTCGTCGTCTACCTCCTCTAAGAACCTCCAGAACCCCTCAACCACTTCTTAACCCCCCGAACTTCTATTATGTGCTCCCCGGACTTTTCCCACATGCCGGACCCATAAGGCTAGCCCGGCCCGTGCAATGCCAGCGACTGGACGCCTTGTCGTAGAGTAGACGCCGTTCGCTTTTAACTAAACCCCTTTCACGTTCTAATTGGAACCAAGAAGGCTAGCAACTCCAGTAGAGATAATGAGATATGCCAAAGGGCAGGTCCTCTATATACAATATCGGGTTATTTTTGTTGTTCTAGCTAAAATAGGGTGTTTTAGTTACTCATTTTATTTATATATATATATATATATATATATATATATATATATATTATATTATATATATATATATATATATATATATATATATATACCCACAGAAAATTAAATCTAGCTTTACCCGTAATGATATTATTATAACAACTTATATAGCGATCAAAATAATAAAATGATCTGACATCTACACAATCGAAAATGTTTTATACAGTTTTAAACTATTTTTCGTATGTACGCTACAGCGGGTAAGCTTTCCACCTATGGTAACGTTTAACTATCAAACAAACGCGGAGACTGCCGTGCATGTTGATCAAATTTACATCGTGTCCGTTCACAGGACTTGTTTAGTAGGGTGTTAGGTACGTAATTAGCCAAGATTGCAGCACTGACTGTATAGCTGAAGGAAATTCACGGAGTGAAGCCTACAAAATTGTATGTCCAAACTAAACACGCTTTGTCGCGTTGCCCATCACTTAAACAGAGTATATACAAGATGGTTCATGCTAATATTAAACCTCATTGTTTGTTGTTCTGCAGTTCCACCGAGAACGAAAGTGCAGATATTTTTGGTGCAGTGCCGGACAACTAACCGATTGGTACTTCCGCGAATTTGCGTCGACTCTCTCCCAAGAACTGATTAAGTGAATCCGGGGGTTCACAGGCGTAACATAAGCTGGCGCTCTACTATCGGCGTACAGTCCCTACATACACGAAGCGGCTTCTCCCCCTAGTTGAAAGGCAAACCACTCGCGTTATGTATTTTTCCAGCAGATGAAAATTCGTGTCAAAGAATCTAGCGTATAGTTTAATGTGTTAGAGTTCTCCCAACAGTCCCTGTGGCGGCATGGCCGCTGACTCTCAGCGGTATGGTTCATCATCTATCCTCAATGAGCATCGTTCAAAGAATTTTCGATCAATAACATGGACCTAACCGTATAGATGACAAACATGACTAGCGCGCTGATCCTCTACACCACGCCGCCATGACTGTAGAGATCTGCCAATGCTGAAATCAATCTGTCTTCGGCGTGCGCCATGACTGACGTTTCCATATAGTGAATTCAAAGAACCAAGTGGCAAACTCTTATGGCCTTCCACCGCAACGAATAGCGTCACTTGCATTAATACAGGAAAAGTCTTCACATATTCCCTAGTTCGTCTGTTGGCATCTTTCGCTGCTCTATACCGACCGTTGAACCAGGGCCTTCCTTTTCGTTCTTGGCGTGGAGTGCACCAGTGCACCTTTTTATCAGATTCGCCAATTCACGCTCATATGACTTAATTTGAATTTTCTCTGGTGGGCACACTTGCCACACTCCCTGTAAGAAGATCTTACTATTTAGTCTTGTCCCGATCCCCGGCCTACGGCTACACTCCCTACTGTTACTAACTTTGAATGCCATCCCCATAGGTATATGGTTTGTAAGCCCCGCTCCTTCCCTAAATGATGTATTTTCTCCCAAAATGTTATATCCTCCACGTTTCCGTCGGTGGCAAAAACGTCGATTACTGACGCTCCCCAAATCATATGTTTATTAAGAATACAAATGGAGCGAACTTATGAATAATTTGTTAGAAGTTTTGCGTCCCAGGATACGATACCACGTGAGGTGCCGTTCTTTGCCGCAGCCTGAGAGGAGACGACCTTAGTGCAACGCGCTTTTCTTCAGCAAGCCATTACAGTACTTCACATTACAGTACTTCATAGAAGGTATCGGAAGATTACGTAACAGTAAAGCGGCAATAATGGTGCGTGCGCATTGGCTACCTCACGAGTGTCCTTGCTTTGGCGCCGTGTCGGATTGCTCTGCTCAGCAGATGCTTCCGTACGGAAGAGCTTCCTGGCAGTTAGAGGAACTCCACCCGGCTAGTAATCCCCAATGATCCCCAAAGGTAGGGGCAAACCAACAATCGGGACATCATCCTGGCAAGATATGGCAAAGAAACGCTGCTGTTATAAATTGCTAGCCAGCCAGTATTTTGAAGAGGCTGAACATATACTTCGAAAATGTGCAGGTCAACCCAACTGAGCAACCAGTGGATTTCGCGGAGAGCGTTGAACTAAACCTGCTTGTACTAATGTACTAATGGCCAACGTCATCAAAGCTGCTAACGACACCCTGCAGAAACGCGCTATATGCCGTGTTTGTTCATTTTAACCTTTTCGGCACAGGGGCGATACCCAAAAGAGCATACAAGAGGACAGACGATTAAAACCGCCAAGTCGCAAACCGCGCTTTGCACGGAAGCACTTTGTATCAATACTGGGCTTCCATGAGATAAACGATCCACCCAGGATATTTCAAATGTGCAGAAGGCTGTAACAGATACCCAGCCGCCAGCTGTTCCCTAGTGTCATATCTTGTGGGTAGCCCGGCAAACATACATAGCCAAAGTAGCTGTCATATGCATGTACGTATTTTTATAGATAGACAACTGGGTTCGGCAGCTACCGGTTGTATAATAATAATCTGTTCGCTCGTTGCATCAGGACCACGTCCGTATAACATGCATGTATTTTCAGTTTAATAATACATGCACTTTTAATATATATATATATATACACAAGCATTCTGTTTACCTACAGGAGAGGTATAGCCTCTGTTCGAAAGCACACTATTGCCCGCTCTTCTCGAGGGGCCTTATCATGTGTAATGATACCATAGTTACCGTTAACAATGTAGACAGTTCAACTTTGTTGGCTGCAGGCGGAACGAGCATTTGTGTGCAATTGAGTGCGCAAAGCTTTTCTGGCCATTTGGTTCGGATTTTCAGTCGCCTTCCGTCGAGTGTGTTTCTCAGAAGTTCTTCCAACAGCAAGCCGCACGCTGGCTTCTGTAGCGGCCTTTCTGCTCCAAGTAGCGCCTCTCCCATCGATGGCCGCCACCAACTGGTCGATCATATCCCGACGGGAATTCACACGCACGGTCGGCATGTTGGGAATTCGGGGAACCGCGACATTTTTCCCGCGAGGCGGAACCGCCTATTTACTTGCTAGTCACTTTTGTCCGACTGTCCGACCACGGTCACTGCTGCAGCCGCACGATGCTGTCAATGCAAATGCCTTGGCCTGTCGCACGGGCCTAGCCTGAATATGGGCCCAGTCGCCTAATGCTCTAACGTCGCCTACACAAAGTGTCTGTACTGTTTGTTTACTGTTCCTTCTGCCGCCACTGTCCTACTCTTCTTCTTCTGCTGCTGCTGCTGACGACGTCGCCACCAGTCCTTAATCAAGTCAGGCGTTGCTGAAGGTCACACCCCGCTCGTCGCCGGCCTGAGCCGTCGTTGATGAGGTCCGGCCTATGGGCGCCTCAAAAGGCCTTGCTCCACTTCTTTTTTTCGGTTTTCATAGTTATCGTTGCCGTTTACCATTGTTGTGTGGCCGCTACTACTGCCGCAGAACGTCGTTTGCTCACGACTTTCTGGCGTTTCTTGCCTGTCGCCACCCATTAAGCTGTTAATGAGCTCTGGGAAATGAATCTTTGTCTCGGCCCAGCTCGCTCGTTGTTGCACTAAACACACACACACATATATATATATATAGTTATGGTAAACTATAATGAAGCCGTCCGCCTCCATGTACGTAACGTAATACTAGTAAATACACAGACACAAAAACGCATAGCCACATGCGAATCCGTCTGTGGCTGCAAGCTTTCCACGATACCCACACGTCTGCATTTCATCTGTCTCTGTATGCGCACGTTACGGCCGGACCCCCAGCTAACCCCTCCGTCAAGGCACTATTGCCATTTGATCCGCATGCTTGACTGTTACTTATTCACCGCGAGCAATAAGCATATTCTTCTAAACAATGTCCTAAGTGGTATGACAACAATGCCCATGTATATTCGAGTATATATATATACATACATTATTTGTTAATAACCCTAAACTTGCTTGTAGTTAAAAATAAGTGCTTCTAAAAGGTATACGTGTTGCCGAAATCGCCCCGTCTATATATATATATATATAAGTTGCATTACAGGCGGATCTCGCTTAAACTGCTGTCGTTTAATAAAAAAATGCGAATAGAAAAAACATCTATATCTATATACACATCCATCCATAAGGATCCACATATAAGCCAACATTCCTAGTGACAGTGCACTCCGTGCAGTAACTGTAATCGGAGGAACACTAAGTCGAAAAGTAATACAAGTTTTAGCAACGAAACACTACGGAGTTGAGCCCTGCCCGATTTTGAAATCTGACAGTGCTCGCTTGTAGGCATCGATAAGTAGATAGTGCAACGGTAGATTGTCACCCACGGTCGCTAGGGTCGCGCAACGCTTTATATCGAGTTAACCAGTAAAACAGTAATAAATAGAATATTTATTGAAGTTACAATAGCAACAGAAACATACTGTGTATCTGAAAAAAATATTCATCGTCGCCGTCAAATGTTGTGCAGTAACAGGCATATATCGCCTTCTTTCGCACACCGAGAACATCAATTGTAGGGTAATCTTGAGTGATCATGGCATAAAGACAAGCGGACCAATGTCGACCTTACACTCTATCTTAAAGTGTAACTCTATAACTTGAATCTACTAGGCGCAAGGTCTACAACCCAAAGTTAGAGCAGCTGAGCAACACAAAGCCATCACCATAGTGTGGCATTACGCATGAAAAGATGGCCGCAATCCTTGAACAGAAACAGCTGCTTTACGCAGCGAAATAAGCGACCTCCACAGCTGGCATTCTCGATTAGAGCTGGTTAATTATTTTACGAGGTCAGCGGCCAGCACTTATCGAATTATTTTTATAACTCATAGATGCGGGTGCTTGATGACATACAGCAACGATATAAGTGCGTGTCGTTAAACCATTAGGAAATCATTTTATGTACCTAGCCTTTGCGAAGTGATTGTTTTAAATATAGTTATTGACAATAACAATAAATATTACAATCACTATTATGAGACGCTCTGCGTGGCCCAACGGAGCCAAGATTTTTTCGCGAGATTTTTAATTGGAAAAACTGTGTGTATATATATATATATATATATATTATCGCTCAAAAAATTCGATCAACAACAGAAATTGAATTAGCGAAACCCAGCCAGATGTTAACCATGACTCGCGCACCTAATACTGTGTACGAGTGCATTTATTTATATATATATATATATATATATATACATTCGTAACACATACGTAAATAAACTAATTAGTACTAGTAAACTAAGTAGTAATACACGTAAATAGACTAACTAATAACGTTTATGTAAATAGACTAACTAATTAACTTACGTAGATGCTTAGACACATTTTAAATATTGCAAGTGACACGTCTAAATAGAGACATTACCAGCAATTTGACACACAGTCATTAGCATATGTGGATGTATCTGCTATTTTCCTTTCTTTGTTCACTTTTCCTGCGTGTCAGCCAGCTAGCATATGAATAGTGAGTGCGGAGGTAAGCCTGAAAACGTACTATCCCAGCGTGACTAGAGTGCCCCTTTGCACGATGAAGTACAACGACGTCTCTTCAACGAAGCTGCCGACGACACGACCAGGGCTCGCCTAAACGCCGTATTCGCCAAGGACTCAGGCGCCTGGTTACACGCGCTTCCCAGTGCCCCCATAGGCACCCTTCTTGATGATGAGACGATTTGCATAGCAGTAGGCCTACGCCTAGGGGCAGACCTAGTAACCCCTCATCGGTGTGAATGTGGTCACCCCGTCAATAAACTAGGACATCACGGACTATCGTGCATCCTTAGCGCAGGACGACGCCCGAGACATGCCGCTATCAATGAGACCTTTAGCAGAGCCCTTAGGTCGTGCGGTCGTCCGCGCATCCTTGAACCCCCAGGCCTCCGCGCGGAGGACGGTAGACGTCCAGACGAAATGACACTTACACCTTTCGAGCGGGGCAAAATGCTGGTTTGGGATGCAACCGTTACCGACTCCTTAGCCCCTTCTATGGTCGGTGGGGGCGCATCCGAAGCTAGTTATGCAGCCCACCTTGCGGAGACTAACAAGTTTAGAAAATCCTCATCAATCGGGTATCCCCACGAATTCTGCCCTCTCGCGTTTGAAACCCTGGGTGCTCGTGGCGTTTGGACCAAGCAGGTGATCCGCAAAGTCGGCACCTTGTTAAACCTGTCATCCGGTGATAACAGGTCGTCGTCCTTTTTCAAACAACGTCTGGATTTTGACATACAACATGGAAACGCTGCTTCCGTTCAAGGCACACTTCTGAAATTATGTCGGCCTGATCTCATCGAAACAGACATGTGACAGTGTGTGTGTGTGGTTTACAATATTGCGCGTACAGAGAAAGCACACATTCACATATACGTATATTCATTCAGTAACATATACATAATGTACTATATAGAAAGTGCACGTCTATAATATTTATGCCTGAATAGTGAGTTGCCATTTTATCCGACCACGATGTCGTCTTGTTTCGCAAGAATCCACCATAACTCGATGTGGTTCTTGCCGTGGTCAAGGCTGTCCTGTCTGATGCCCTTTAATAGCAGTTAAGCAGCCCACTCCCACTCGCAGACCTGCTTTCTCACGCGGTGGTTCTGCCTGATTTTATCTACAATACTGTGTGACTCGCCAAAAGGACCACAATCGCGCAGCGATTTATGACCGGCAATCCACCCTATATGGCAATAATGCTTCGACTGCGCCCTTATGGGGAGTTATAGGGCGCCTAACGTAATTGTTGTTGGTGTCGTTGTCGTTGCTCGTTGCTCCTGTGTCTACGGCAAAGGTGCGTCTCCTCCTCCGCCCAGGCGAAACCTGTCGCTGAGGCGGACAGCTATATATTGTGTCGGCAATTGCGGTAGAAACGCGCGAGGACCACTGCGGTAACGTTCGGCCACAGAAGTCGTTTATTTGCCTGCTTGAGGGCTCACTCTTTACTCTGCTCCCCCGACTCTGTGATGGCTCGTGCTATGATAGACTACAACGTGCGTCGTGCCATGCCGTCATAGGAGTAGCCCGCCCCAATTTCGCACCCTTGGGAGGAGCCGGGGGGGGGGGGGTAATCATGTCAGCCACAAAAGAGATTGAGACGTATGTAGTTAGCCATACGCAAACGCACTCGATGTTTACTTCCCTTTCTTTTCCCTTTCATTCCGCTCTCACTCAATTCCCCCCTCTCACTATATCGCGGTGCCTTCCCTTTGCTCTCTGCTTGTCCACAGCGTCTACGACGACGACGACGACGACGACAACAACGTTGAACGGTACCGAACGCCAAACGTATTCATGATCCATACGTTTGCGCAACTACAGCTTATGCAAACGATTGTGTATGGGCGTGTCCGATTATTATTTTTATTGTTATTCAGATCAATACAATTGTAAGGTGTCTATCCTCGTTATTTCACGGTTTCCCTCTAGCTAGTCTCTCAGTCCATCGCACCTAATATCGACGCAGCATTTCCCCTGCAAACCGCCAATGCAAGCAGTTTCTGTCTCAGAAACTCACCTTCGCGTGTATTCCCGGTGTTTGCTTGTACTTGATCACGTAAGCCTTTTATAAATGTTTTTCTTATACTTCTGCTGACCGGGCCCATTGTCTCAATTGCGATCGACACGAAATTATATATTGGCTCGTGTATTTATGCCACTTTTTTTCTGCGTGTTCGGCAACCCATCCCGTCTTGGTGGCTCTGTGACGCAAATTGAACGGCTGTGCAGGACACTGTCGCATCTCACACCAGGCATTTGCTTTTTTTCCACGGCGAGATGGTGACACCGTCGCGCTTTTTATCGTCATGGAGTTTCAGTTTGGGTTCCAGCATGCTAGGTATTTCAGCCCTCTGGAGAATTATTATTATTGCAGCACCTACGAGAGGCTACTGTTTTCGCGCATTTTGCATTGTAAACGCTTTGGTCGTACGTTGCTATCGTACGTATAGTGTTTTTTGTTTACTATAGATTCACCAGTCTTGCCACATCTCAGACTACTGTGTTTGCTGTTAGTACTGCACACGTTGTTCACTCGGTGAAGAATTGGGGCTTGGCTTGGCTACGAACGAGCCAAGTCGTTCCCTCGTGCCACTCAACTCGCCATATAACAAATGGTCGACGGAGGTAATTTATTGTGTCCGCTAATGTTTCCCAAGGCGTTTGTGACTGAACTAGACCGTGTGAATAGAGTTATGGATCTAGGTGTGCAACTAGTACGTAGATTGTACACAATGCACGCGCGAATCGATTTCGACGTAAGAAACGTTGCTGACGGCGTTTTCACACAAACATGAACGTGTGCGTAGAAGCAGCGTCTTCTTTTCTGTTTTTTTCTATATATATATATATATATATATATATAAATATATATGCATGCACATATAGCGTCCATACCGAATATCACAATTATGTTATGTATGCTTCGTATACGATTCAAACTCGCAGTGCAGAAACGAGGTATTTTTCCATTTATAGCAAAATTCCCCGTGCTGTCACCACTTATGTGTGTTGTACGTGCTTAGTAGGGCTTCGTGGGCCTTCGCCGTGGCCATTTTTAGATTCCCAGATGGATACGACGAGCGAGACTTCCAGTACGCTCTAAAGGCTTCGCGTTTCTTGGTTGCCTTCTGGTCAGTATCTGTAAGAACGTAACAGTGAGTATAGCTAAAAAATGGTTTTCTGCATGTAGACGTACAAACAGAACGGCGGCAACTGTGGCTGGCGTCTCGAGTCGTAACCAGGCCAGTGGCTTGAGAGAGAGAGACCTCAGAGTCGTCGGCGGGCTGGTAATTCGACACAAGTCCTTCCACTACATCGGTGCAATGCGAACAGAACCCGACGCTCTAAAGATGAAATGAAATAGGGCGGCTTAATATTCGACGCGAATGAGGGTGCCTTCTCTCGCATTCCAACGTGTCTGGTACGCAACTTTAATGGGTCCTCGTAACGACCTCGTAAGCTCGAGCAGAGTTGTTCACAGAACACGACACGCTCCAATGATATTTTTGCCAGATCGCAGCAACAACAACGACGACGTGCTTGCGGTCTATGGGGCTTCGCTTCACCGGTGAGGATTGGTCCGCTTCACAAGGCCAGGCGCGCCTTCGGAGAACGATTTACGTCACGCGCAGAAAGCTGCTGTCTGCGTAATGGTCTACATTCGCAAAGTCCTGCCCCCCCCCCCTTCTTCCTAGTGGCAGGTTAGTAGGACCTACTCAGCCATCCATTGTTAAAATCGTACTACCACTTTCTTGGTGACACCAAGAAAATGATCGTCTTGGGTTACCCAGTTATAACTTCTTCCTGTTATCCTTACCTCTTGGGTTACCCGGTAACCTGTGTACAAGCAAACGCCGCATGGCGAGATGATAGGCTAGCTCTGCTTTGTTCTAGGCACGGGACACATCGATTATATCGATGATTTCATTTCAATTCTGCTAGTCGACCTTTGGTGATATAATCAAACGCAAACATCGATCGTTTCTTGGTTAGCGATACAACATCGGGTTGAAACAACAAAGCTTCAGCTAAAATCTGTGCCGGAAGCACCCAGTAATCCCGAGTAAAGCGGAACGGCCGGACTACAGAAAAAGAAAGGCCGGCTCTCGCTCATGTCAGCTAACTAGGAGAGTTTGCTTTTGATGGCCTTCGTTGTCGTCCGTTCATGCTGCACCAGCAGACCTTGCTGTTGACGTCTAAATTGGCGGTTATTTTCTCCGGGAATAGGTTTTTGATTGATTTCGACTGTGGGCCGGCCGCGATAGACTTCAAAAGTCCAGATGAGCAAGACGGGCAGAACAATCCATATCTATTTTTCGAGTTAAGAGGTATCACTAATGATTGGATGAACTTTCTAGAAAAATTGTGTGCAGCTTGTTGTATGCTTTTAATAGCCTTCCACTAAAAACAATCGTGAACATATTTATTTTATATTGTCGCTAAAAACGTTGGCTTGTATAAGCATACTCTGAATAACTGATTGCACTAATTAGCTTTATAAAGTAATTCACTTAGAGCACAAACTTTAACAGACAAGTCAATGAGGCAACCTTGCGAGCTCTCACGATCTCATATCGGTGCGGCCAGTATAGCGGTGGATACCATGAAAGGCTGTTTGTGTGTTAATCCGTTCATTTTGGGTAAAAACGTAATTCTTAGTTTCAAACAAGAAAATTCGGAAAACAAGAAAAAATAGATCTTGTAGTCATTGGCGCTTGTTGGCAAGGCATGAAGAGAGAGAAACTTCCAAACCAGTTCGAGTCTTTTTTCGGCTTCGCACATCTTTGCGTTTTGCCAATGCTTTCTGCTGCAGAAAAGCACAAATAACCGACCTAAGCAGCATACGTAAATCGTCATAGGTGGGACGAAACAAGCTTGAAATCTCAAAACACGAGGGCACCAAACTATTACGATTTCAGGTTATCAAAGAAAACCCCTTTCTGTTTAACGTTTCTGTCTGTACACGTTCAACTAGAGAACTTTAGGTCTGGGCTTTTAGGGCGTAGGTTACAGCCCTGTAGCAACGGATCAATTTTGTCTTATTCAGTACGGACAAGAGTGTTAACACTCCTGGCTGAATTTCATTGTCGCCATCTCCAAAAATATAGTAAAAGCTCAATAATCAACAATATCCAGCCAATACTAACGGTACGGTAAATTAGGGTGTTTTGCAGTTGCATAATCGTCGTGTAGTCACTTCAGTACATCTTTTAACAAGGGTGAGACTCGTTTGACGTGGGCACTTCCCTAAATACGCTCAGGTGTTTGTGTGCGTACGTGTTTGCCTAAGCGTAGCAGAACACCAAACTTTATATATATATATATATATATATATATATATATATATATATATATGCGTTTGTATACATATATTTGGCCAGTCACAACGCTTTGTCTGTCATTGGATTCCACTTTATTTAGCTGATCCTGCTATCTGATCTATTCGTACCGGGCATATATCGAGTCTATGATACTGTTCTTTTAACGACTACAATGTCTCATTTTTCAATTAATAAAGTTGTGAAATGGTAAGTAAAGTTTTCGGGCTGACCCACAGCCAAGATTTAACGTCCGCGGAACTGTTCTTCACATTGCATCATAGACGGACCCCCATAAAATGCAACGGTGGGGCTCGAACCCGGGCTCGAGCCCTATGTGTCTCCTCCGGCTGCGAGGCGCAGACTTTATCCACCACGCCACCGGGCTCGACTGTGAAATGGTACCGCTTCAGTACTAGAAAAAAAAACTAAACGCAAAGACAAGATGAGTCGTCTTAACACTTGCGCTCTTCTTCTTACGTGTTTCTGAGAAACAAGATTACCGGGGACAGATAATGAATCATCTAGAACAACGCAATTCGCCAGCAACTGGGTTGTTGGGAGCAAGCGTTTGTCTTGGGGAAAAGCGCTCCGAACTCTGCGATCGAAGATGCGTCGTTTTCCGTCATGGCAACCTCCGATTTGTGGCGATTTGCTCCAACTGGTTGAATTAATCGACGTGTAGTGTAGTTTGTAAGTAGGGCTTTGCCCCATAAGATGTATCCCACCTAATTCAACGACCTTCGCCCGAAGAAGCGCGGTTATCAAAGGCACACGACACATTGATGCTACAACGCAAGTTTCGTATGCTGCAGGACTGTTTGTCGTGCCGTATCATACGCATCGATTTACTCCTTAGATTCGGTTAACATTAGTTAAAATTAATGTCACTTTGCGATGTGTATTATGCACAAATAATAATAATAATAATAATAATAATAATAATAATAATAATAATAATAATCCGATCAGCAAGAGCACAAGTATCCTCCTCAAAGACCTAGGTGTCAAAATTAGTGCTAACACGGGTGACCAGCGCGAGGGCGAGTTTCTGCGTCAGCAACTCTCACTCGCAGTGTGTAGGGGAAACGCCGCCGCTATCATCGGCTCTATGGATTGAGAAGGGGGGGGGGGTGAGCCTACGCGGGTACACGTTTGGGTCCCACAATTGTAGGGAAAAATTGAATAAATAATAATAATAATAATAATAATAATAATAATAATAATAATAATAATGATAATAATAATAATAATAATAATAATAATAATAATAATAATAATAATAATAATAATAATAATAATAATAATAATAATAATAATAATAATAATAATAATAATAATAGGCTAATTCAGGAGGTCACAAACGACCGAAGAGAGGGTCAATTCTTGAGGCAAGCGTTGTCTTTGGCCGTTTGCAGAGGAAACGCCGCATCTATTTTAGGCGCCATGGAGTGAACTAATTATTTAAAAAAACTTTGTAATATTACGTTCGGACCTCTCAACTGTAACATCGTTTAACGTGTAATAAATAATAATAATAATAATAATAATAATAATAATAATAATAATAATAATAATAATAATAATAATAATAATCCACGAGCCCGCCGAAGCTGGACACCAGAAAGAATGGTCAACAGCTCTATATGAGCAAAGGGTCGTAGACCTCATTGCGGGATGCACGACGGACGCCGACAAGGCCAGGCTGCGCGCCGTCTCTTCCAAGGGGGCGGGCGCATGGCTACACGCCATTCCCTGTGCCCGGATCGGAACCCTTTTGGATGATGAGTCGGTAAGGATTGCCGTCGGACTTCGTTTGGGAACAGACATTGTATACACTCATACCTGCGTCTGCGGAGACGTCGTTGGGCCAGACGGACGCCACGGGCTGTCCTGTATCGTCAGCGCAGGTAGGCGAGCAAGACACCAAGCCCTGAATGAAACCTTCAGTCGAGCTTTACGATCCAGTGGTCTGCCGTGCGTCCTTGAACCCGTCGGGCTAGACAGGGAGGGCGGCAAGAGACCTGACGGGCTGACCTTAACTCCGTTCGAGAGCGGATGCATGCTGGTTTGGGACGCGACAGTTACTGACTCATTAGCCCCTTCAATGGTCAGTGCTGGCGCGGCCCGGGCTAGTCATGCTTCGGCTCTCGCCGAGGCAAACAAGGTTAGAAAGTACCAGAACATCGGGTACCCGTACAAGTTTTATCCCTTTGCCTTCGAGACCCTTGGCGGGCCCGGTCCATCCACTCGAAGTTTGCTACAAAAGGTCGGGAAACGCCTGATTCTAGCCAGCGGAGACAAACGAGCGGGTGATTTTCTCAGACAGCGCCTGTCGCTGGATGTGCAACGGGGCAATGCGGCCTCGGTTCGGGGCACTCTCCAGAAATGGCTGGTCCCTACACTGGACCCCCCGTAACGGTGCACACGTTCGCAGGGACTCAAATGTCATGTTCCCACCTTGAATGATTGATTACATTGAATAAATGCATAATAATAATAATAATAATAATAATAATAATAATAATAATAATAATAATAATAATAATAATAATAATAATAATAATAATAATAATAATAATAATAATAATAATAATAATTAACAAGCCTGATCGATAGAGCCCCCACCGTGGCTGACAAAGCCAGGCTTCGAGCCGTTAGTAGTCAAGGGGCTGGAGCCTGGTTACATGCCCTACCCTGTCCACGAATAGGGACGCTTTTGGATGATGAGACGACGCGCATCAGCACAGGATTGCGTCTTGGTGTTGACCTAGTTGTCCCTCACCGATGTCGTTGTGGCTACCTTGTAGACGCTTTGGCGCATCATGGCTTATCATGCGCCTTAAGTGCAGGCCGAAGAGCACGCCACTCGGCATTAAATGACACTTTCAGTCGAGCACTAAGATCTGCTAGCTTTCCGTGCGTACTAGAACCTCCGGGTCTATCCAGAGATGACGGGAAAAGGCCTGACGGCCTTACTCTAACTCCCTTTGAGCGTGGTCGCATGCTTGTTTGGGACGCAACTGTAACCGACTCATTAGCCCCTTCGATGGTCGGTGCAGGTGCGGACCAGGCAGGTCATGCGTCTAGGTTAGCAGAGGCTAACAAATGTAGAAAATACTCAGGCGTTAGTTATCCGCACCAATTTTGTCCGTTGGCCTTTGAAACAATGGGAGGACCAGGCCCGCTTACATTGAAGTTGAGTGGGTAGAAGCCTTAACCTCTCCACGGGAGACTCAAGAGCATCGGAATTTTTGCGTCAGAGACTGTCGCTTGACATCCAACGAGGAAACGCAGCATCTGTTCGGGGCACATTGTTGAACTAGGCTAATCCCGGGTTAGATAACCCGTAACCACACGTTAACGCGGAGACAATTGTTCACTCCAAAGTGCTAACATAAACAGTCGTTTAATGTGAAAGAATAAAAGAGCATACAATTCTTGCATTCAAAAAAATAATAATAATAATAATTATTATTATTATTATTATTATTATTATTATTATTACTCCGCATCGTCTCCGGCCTGCGTCTGGAGGAATCTTGCACAGTTATCTGCTTCGCACATAACTGTGCAAGATTTGACAAACCGGTGAACTAAAGGGCCGGTCGGTCTGTTTGCTATCAGTCAATACCGAGCAAGATGGCTTAGTGGCAAAGCATTTGCCTTGCATTCGGGAGGACTGGGTTCGAGACCCAGACCGGCCACTCTTAAATTGGTTTGCATGGTTTCCAATTTAGACAAAGTAAATGCCGGAGTGGATTGCAATTAGCCATGACATGAAAAAACTGTACACGGGCAATTGCCTTACAAAAAATCTTGAAAAACAAAAAAAAATTACGTCCGGACGGCTTAACTCTAGTTCCATGGAATGAAGGTGGCTGCCTTGTGTACGACGTCACCGTGTCTTGCACGTTGGACGCTTCTTATGCTCGCCATACCAGCCGGGAGGACGAAACAGCCGCTCGCCTTGCTGAAGATCGCAAGTTGGCAAAATATCGTGAACTCGAAAAAAAATTTACCTTTCAACCAATCGCCTTCGAGACATTAGGCCCAATGGGAAAATCACAAGGAGCTTTCTGGCAGAGCTGGGATCCAGAGTAGATGCGTCAACCGGCGATAGAAGGGCAGGGCAGTTTTTGCTACAAAGAATATCAGTTGAAATTCAACGCGGAAACGCCGCGTCGATAATTGGTTCATTACCCATGGGCGAGGGACTCCCTATTCTGCCGTAGCCGAATCGAGCCGACGTCTAAAATTTTATGTGCAACTAAAGGACCTATATATATATATATATATATATATATATATATATATCTTTGTTTTATGTGCGTTTTATTTACAGGAGCTCATGTGTTTTACAACATTAAAGTCGCATAGTGCTGAAAGCCAGTGTACGCTGCACTAGTGCATCCAATAAATGTGTTTTTTTATCCTTTGCACCGAGTTACCTAAATCATATAACTACGTTATAAATATAATTATACTAGAAACGATAATATGCCAGTAAATCATATTTGGCCAGAGCGTTCAGGCGGGTCATCTGATCAAGCTTGCGCTATAATAGTATTTTATTGTCTTAGTGGGTAATAAGATATGGCCATGCCCCTCGGCGATGTTGCAGCATGTGAATATTTATCCACATAGGTCGACTGGCGGACGCCATCGCTAAAATCGTGGATGTACTCAGATGGGGCTCGCCCCCCGTCTTGTCTTTTAGCGCTCATCTTTGGGGCAAGGATGTTTGCATTAAAAAAAAAAGATGGCTCATTACGTCCGATCGCTTGTTCCTCAGTCGTTCGCAGACTGGCGGCCAAAATCGGCTGCTACGATAATAGGGAAGCTATTTCAGCAACTCTTGGCCAACACCAGCTAGGATTCGCTACCCCGGGGGGTACAGAGGTAGTAGTCCACTGTGCTCGTGCATTTTTGCAATCGCGCAAATTGCCAACGGTGATGGTTAAGCTGGACTTCCGAAACGCCTTCAATAGCGTCCGGACGGATCATTTGCTTCGAGCCGTCAAGTCGTGGGCACCGTTACTGTTTCACCATACGAACCTGGCCTATGGTTTAGAACCATCCCACCTGGTAATGCCCCACAACGCTATGCTATCGCAGACAGGTCTTCAGCAGGGTGATCCCCTGGGTCCTCCACTTTTTTGTTTGTGTATTAAGGAATTGGTGGATTCACTGCAGTCCCCCCTTTATGCCTGGTACTTAGATGACGGGATTCTGGGCGGGGACCTCCCGACCGTACTTGACGACATACGGAAAGTTATTGAATTTAGTGCTATTAGCGGTCTGACATTGAACCCGGTTAAATGTGAAGTATATGTCACAGCTCACAACGAAGTTGAGCCGTTAGATTTAACTAACCTTTTTGACTTACTTCCGGGCTGTCGTGTAGTTAATCTGGAGCTGCTAGGTGTCCCCTTATTGCCAGAAGGCATCGCAAAGACATTAGACAGTCGAAGGGACAAACTTGACTTTGAGGCAAGCAGACTACCCCAATTGGGGGCCCACTGCGGCTTATTCCTTCTTAGATCTTGTTTTTCAGCCACGAGGTTAACATACCTGCTTAGAGGATGCAACCTGTTTTTATCACAAGAGCTCTTACAGCCTTTTAATGGACTTAGCTTAGACATTTTAGAGATCATACTAAATCTTAAGCTGACCGCTGCGGCAAGGAAACAGGTAATGCTCCCGGTTTCTTTAGGCGGCCTAGGTGTGCCGGACGCGGTCATGACGGCAGGACCTGCAATCGTATCGTCATTGACCCAGGCCGCGGACAGGGTTAAAGCATTATTGGACAGTGATGGGTGGGACGCCTATAACGGTGAACTTCAAAGACTGACCGACGAATTGTCGTTGTTATTTGATTCTCCTCCCGACGATAGGGCTAACCAGGGCAATTGGACAACCCCGCTACAAGAAAAGCGACTAGCACACTTGATTAATAGAGCACCGTCTGTTGCCGATAAAGCCAGGCTTCGAGCTGTTAGTAGTCAAGGGGCTGGGGCTTGGCTACACGCCTTACCATGTCCGCGAATTGGGACTCTGTTGGACGACGAGGCCACGCGCATAAGCGCAGGGCTGCGGCTTGGTGTTGACCTAGTCGTGCCCCACCAATGTCGTTGTGGTGATTTTGTGGACGCGTTGGCCCATCATGGCCTATCATGCGCGTTAAGTGCAGGCCGACGAGCACGTCACTCCGCTCTAAATTACACCTTTAGTCGCGCACTTCGATCTGCCGGCTTCCCATGTGTTTTAGAGCCCCCGGGTCTATCGAGGGATGACGGAAAAAGACCTGACGGCCTGACTTTGACGCCCTTTGAGCGTGGCCGCATGCTTGTTTGGGACGCAACTGTAACCGACTCATTAGCCCCTTCGATGGTCGGTGCAGGTGC
Organism: Dermanyssus gallinae; assembly: GCA_003439945.1. Taxonomy (NCBI): domain Eukaryota; kingdom Metazoa; phylum Arthropoda; class Arachnida; order Mesostigmata; family Dermanyssidae; genus Dermanyssus; species Dermanyssus gallinae. Next base: position 333,761 of record QVRM01004526.1, read on the forward strand.
GGACCGAGCAGGTCATGCTTCCAGGTTAGCTGAGGCTAACAAATGCAGGAAATATTCTAGTGTGGATTATCCGCACGAATTTTGTCCGTTGGCGTTCGAGACTATGAGAACTGCAGGCCCCCTTACGCTCAAACTGATTCAACGCGTAGGCAGAAGCCTTAATCTTTCAACAGGAGACTCGAGAGCATCCGAATTCTTGCGTCAGAGGCTGTCGCTTGACATCCAACGAGGAAATGCAGCGTCTGTTCGGGGCACATTGCTGAACTGGGCTAACCCTGGGTTAGAGAACCCGTAATCACACGTTCGCACGGAGACAATTGTCCACTCCAAAGTGCTAACATAACGAACTTATATAAATAATGTGGTAAAAACATATGTGGGTGTGTGTGCATGTGAGTTACATTTTGTCTGTGTTTGCATTCTAGGTGACGATGTATTTGAGCGCATTGAGTTATTTTTGAGTGTCATTTTGTGGTATTGGGATGGTGGTTTATATATATATATATATATATATATATATATATATATATATATTCGATTCGGTTAGATCAAACCCTTTGACTAGAACCCAAGCGTCGTCAGCTGCTCTATGAGTCGGCAACAGGCACGTGATGGGCCAAGTAGGTATTTTTTTGTTGCGAAAACGATTTTCCGATTTCTGAGCTGAATTAGCTTTGTCCAGGTGTGGTTCTGTGTGTCGGCACACATGCTACTATGGATGCGCCTAAAGTTTCTTCATCAAGAAGTATATCATACGACTGAAATTCTGTCGTAGAGTGGCGCTAGCAGACAATTATGTTTATAAATGGCACTCAGTTTACACTCACCAGAAATCCTTAACATGTCCATTCCTGTTCCACGCTAGTGATGCACATCTGCGTACGATGAATGTTGCAGATTTGAAACATCGTTTTGATTTATTGTTAGCATCGCGGAAAGTAATGTGTTTTCCTCAGATGCTTTGGTGATATAATCTAGAAGTTCGGCGGGTTGGGAAAGTTGCCAACGTAATTTCTATGAAATGTGGCTACAGGATTCTGTGACCTGTGACCTACCCAAGACTCGCTACCTGTACCCTGTGTCACGTTACGGTGTAAGTGACGTGCCGAAAGTTCTGCGTACCGGATCGAATCCGGCCCAATGCAAGGCCCAAATTGGCTGCTCGCAACTGGTAGATGGTCGCGTATAAGACGAAGTTGTGACTAAGTTGCATCAGAGAAACACCGACGGCACGAGCAGCGAACCACTGCGACAGCAACAATTTGACGGTTATGGTGTATTTGCAGAAGCAACAACAACAACAATAACAACAACAATAATAACAACAAGAAAAACAACAACATTCAAGCTACAGCAAAGATGGCAACTCATCATCCTCGCCAGCTCTCGAATGCTGGGAAAGCGATCGCCGCACAGACACGCCACGCCTGATGTTAAAATATCCGCCTGTTTCACTCAAGTTCCGGTCCGATCCTGAAGTGGCCAGCAAGAAATATAATTGCTCTAGGTATACAAAGGTATTGAAATAGGGCCTCAAATGAACGCTAAGAGCATTCATGTTCTTATTAATTACTTGATTACGTTTTTTTTTCCTTTATCATCCTCAGTTATCTAACTTTATTATGTGGACAACGATCAGATTGTGTAAAAGGATTAACTCTGAAGGGAGCGAAAAGCCGGGACAGCAATGACAAGTCGCGAAGAGCGGCACAACTAAGTCATAACCACCGACTAGGGTAGAATAGTGACTTTTGAAATAACGAGTAATGGCAATCTGCACCAAGCCGTACAAACATTTCGATAATTTGACGTCGTCGGCAAAGATGTCTATAGAAGAGACGTTAAAAGATAGAGAAGGAAAGGAGGCGAGGGAGGGCGGAAAGAAGCAATGTCGAAAAGCGAATCAATACGCAATATATACGACCGTTTACGCATAAATACACAAATTATCAGCTAATTTCGAACCGAGCAACGAGCCGTCAAAACGATACGAACGAACAGCAGACGGAATATTTTTGGATATTGACTTCTTTATTATTGCTGCTGCTACAGTAAAAATGCGAATGCGAAATCTGGTCGTAAGAAGACGGGCTTACGGTAGTAGCGCATATATATATATATATATTTATATATATATATATATACATACATATATAATATTTGGTACTACTGGGTATATATATATATATATATATATATACCCGCTAAGGCCTACTAGCCCCTGAATTAAAAAGCTGTAGCAATAATACCAGAAGAGATAATAATAATGATAATATGAACGTCAAAAGTAACGCAAATCTTAATAATCGGCACCGAAATACCCTCGATTTGTAGTTTAAACTAATAAAACATATGCAGCAATTACCTGTGGCTTTGTACTGCGGCTGCAAATTTTGCAGGTTAAAAAAGTCGTGCTCTATTGCACATAGTTTGCAATGAAACGCAGCAAGTGGTTTGTCAAAATGCAGACAAATGCGTAAGACAAGGCTTCGAGCCGTATTCGACCATTTCAGAGATACATTTATAAATGCATATATAGACAGAGAGAAAGACCTGCCAACACTATACTCGTGGAGCTGAAGCGTAAGCAACGGCGACGAGCCAGCATTAGCCTAGTCTACGTTGCTACGGTCGCTTCTTCTCTAGCTTGTGTTGTGCCGCTCAAATGCGCATATTTTACACGCCAACAATTTTTGCTCAGAGACGTCAACAGGGCGTCCGATCGAGATATTCACACGCAACAGGCGTCGCGTAATACAGCTTGGGCGGAATGCATGCGCGTATATATATATATATATATATATATATACATACATATACAATACTTAAAGGCAATTGCTGTTGCTACGAAGAGATTGGCTCAGTATCCCTTTTCCCTACTCGGATATAACTATAGCATGTTTTTATCAACGCTCTGACAACCACATTTTAGATGCTCGTAATAGGCTAATACGCCTGTGGCATGATAGCGTCTAAATGCACCCATCGTCATCGCGTCATCGTTACCGGAACTATATAGTCTTTATCCAGCAGAGGTATGTAGCAGCAGCAGGACAATGACAACCAAGTCCAACAAGAACAACCAGCAAGGCCGGGACTCGAACCCAGCCATTGTTAATCCTAGTTGCCATGACAACGCCCCGATGTGTCGAACGATGCGTCGCCCGCCTAGGCCACCGCCGCTACGTAATTACGGCCTAATGTAATTAGATCATTATCGCCTCGTATGGCCGCCCGCCTAAAGGGTTACGGCGACGCCGGCGGCGGCATTCCATCAACGTGAGTCACAATGGCACGCGTTATGGTAACAAATCGAGTGGCCTCACCCAGCCGATGGATACGGTGACTGAGCCCAGTTATAGAGCACCAAGTAAACGTCGTAGCAGCCTTGGACGTTATCGACAAAGTCAAAGGTGTAGTAGTGTATTGTTGATCCGTAGAGACGGGCGTCACTCCCAGTGTTACGTTTGGAAGCTCACGTTCACGTATGCCGTGATTGTGTTTGTTTCCATTCACGTTTGCACATATGGCCGTAGTCGAAGGGATGGTAGCATTAAGCGCTTCTGGGCATTTCAAGTGACTGCCGTCTATATATACAATCAGCCAATATTTTGACTGCTAGCAGTCGAAAAGTTGCCGTTTCCAATAGCGGTAAAAGCGCGCCAAAATTCGAATTCTGAAAGGCTCATTTTAAGAACTTGTTGAACTACCTGTATGTATATATACAGGGTCATTCATATTGTTAGGTACTTATTTCGAGGTTTGGTTGAACTCGGCAAGAAAATAATTTTTCCCTATGGAGGGAGGACGCGGAAACGTCTTGTTTAGGAGAGAGAGTGAAGTTTATAAAAGTAATTATTCAGCTTTTTTCTCCTACAAAGTTGTGCGAAATCTACGTTTGCGGGAGAACCAGTCAACGCTTGAAGGAACCGATTACACCGGCGTGTTCGGAGGAAAATTCTGCACGACGAAAGACACTTCAATAGTTTGCGTAGCAAAAAGCGAATACCCAGATTAAGGAAAGTCATAAAAAGTCGATTTTTTACGGTTACGCTTTCCCATGAAAAATCGTAACATTTTTCCATTGCGACCAAACATGTAGGTCCAAAAGACCACTCTCACGCAATAGAAAATTTAATGCCCATCATTTTCGTACCAAGATGATGGTGCTGCGTTACGTAGTTGTCAAGTAACTAAGCGTTTTCGACAGTCATAGTTGTTATGCTTTACGTGCAAGTTTTCACGTTCAGAACCGAAAAAAATTACCAAGACGTTTCCGCTCCCTCCTTCCACTAGGAACAATTATTCTCTTGCTGAGTTCTACCAAACCTCGAAATATGTACCTAACTTTCTCATACGCCCTATGCAAATATCATGCCTTCGCTTTCAATATGGCTATCTGAAAAGCTTAGTGACATGACAACTACGTAACGCAGCATCATCACTTTGGTACGAAAGTGGTGGGCATTAAATTTGTTATTGCGTGAGAGTGGTCTTTTGGCATACATTTTTGGTCGTAATGGAAACATTTTACGATTTTTCACGAACGCGCGTTAACGTAAGACATAACAACATATCGACTTTTTATGACTTTCCTCAACCTGTGTATTCGCTGTTTGCTACGCAAGTTAGTGAAGTGTCTTCCGTTGTGCAGACTTTTCCTCCGAACACGCGGGTATAATCGGTTCCTTCATGCGTTAACTGGTTCTCCCGCAAACGTAGATTTCGCACAACTATGTAGGTGAAAAAAAGGCAGAATAACGACTTTTATAAATTGTATCCTCACTCCTAAGCAAAACGTTTCCGCATCCTCCCTCCATAGGGAAAAAATATTTTCTTGCCGAGTTCTATCAAACCTCGAAATAAGTACATAACGATATGAATGACCCTGTATATAAATATATATACGCTGGCAAAAACAAAAACAGTTCTGCTGTCCATATGGTGCACCTCCTTCGGACGTTTGTGACGTCGGAACCGTAAGCATGGCTCATGGCCGCACTACAACGATCATGGTCGTCGGCGCAGGTGAGCTAAACGAAGCATTGGCAAGCGGCGATACGCTCTGCGGCACCGCAAAGCGCACGCGGCGCCAATTATGAGGCTGGTGTTTGTTTGTCGTGTTAATGTCGTTGCCGATATCAACACCACCACCCCACCCACACAAGGTCGGCTTTTGCCTTTCCTTTCCGAACATAGTTTGCGGCTGGTTTTATCGAATATACATTTTTTTTTTGAGTTTCCGTAAGGCAATTACCCGTGTACGGTTTTTTCATGTCATGGCTAATTTTAATCCACTCCGGCATTTACCTTGCCTAAATTGGAAACCATGCGAACCAATTTAAGAACCCAGTCCTCCCGAATGCAAGGCAAAGGCTTTGCCACTAAGCCATCTTGCTCGGTAATACCGCTTATCCAGGACATCTATCAGATATCGTTTGTCCAGGATGGGCAGGCGGCATCGACCTCGCGACCTGCTTATCGGCCATCTATGTCAGCAGCTTGGCACCATCGACTATGTCTGTCGCATAGAGAAAACGCATAAGCTCACGAGTAACCACACTAATATATTATGTCTGTTTTGTTTTTTCGTTTAGTTTGGGAGGCTGGGTCGGGGAATGCATGATACACATGCATCACTGACGCCTAGCAATGACTAGGATAGCATTCACAGACCTATCAGTTTCGGAACCTATGGCAAGCAGGAGTTTTTTGAAATTAAATATTTCTTTAAGACAAAGTAAAGGGGACCGCGTCCACACATCCCTGGGATGATAAGTCCCGCACACATCATTAGCGAGAGAGTGTTGTCTGGCCAAAGTTGTGTAAGCTGTTCTAGTTCTATCTTGTCCTAGTTCTAATAAAGTGGATTACTCGCCACTGGCCGAGTAAGTTCGTACGGATCTGCGTTGAAGTAAACAGTGTACATCCAAACAAACAAACAAACGTCCAAACAGGTGTGCCGACACGTGGCTGTTATCCTGTGCACGTGCGAGCCCTGTACGTGGGTGTGGAATGTTGTTAATATCAATATAAGTAATAGTAAAAGCGAAATAAATATTCGTCTAATACTATTATCCGATCGTAAGTGCCTTACGACCACTCTCTGTGCAGCGTCATTATGTGAACGCTAGTCTGAATGATCATGGATGAATGCTCACGGGACGGTCAGCTTTGCTCACATCTAATTTTCTTAGAAGTAAAACCGGTAGGAAGGTGAGCTTTAGACTTTTTGCCTAAAAACACGGCTTTAAGGAAAGAATCGACCGTTTTGTAATACGGAGACAAAAATAATTATTGTAGAACGAACCCACGACCGGGTGTCAGAGGAACTGGAACAGGCCCAATATCACGAAGATGTGATGATAATAGGCAGATAAAGATGATTGATGAAAGCAACGGGCCAAGTATTCGAGCTATTCCGCTTGCAGCGAGACAGATATCCGAGCAGACGGTCCGCGTTATACTAGATATACGTACGCTTTCCCCAGCCGCAAATGCGGGGGCCAAGAATTCGGGGCGGCAGCCAGGGCTAAGAATTGCGCATCCAGTGAGGATATGAGTGAAGCATTGATTGATAGGCGGATTTGAATCTCATTCACGGTCGTAGAGCTCGTGGGCGAATAGTGCACTGTTGAGTCAAACAGGTGTGTGGTATATATATATATATATATATATATATATATATATGTTCAATGTATTTTATTCCTGCTGTCTTTCTATGTATATCTTGCTATATAATAGCTAATCATATTCTCACTAAACACATCAGGATCATAGGTGTAATAGTGTTAATAATAAACTCCGTTTACTAGTCTGCCGATGAGGATATGTATAAAGCTTTGACTGATAGAAGGATTTAAGTGTAAATCACAGTCGTAGAGCTCACGGGCTAATGGCGAATTGTTGGGTCAAAAAGGTGTATAAAAAAGGGTTAAAAAGGTATATATATATATATATATATATATATCTAAAGACGTTTAAAATATTTCATTCCTGTTGTATTACTATGTACTTCACGCTATATACTAGCTAATTATTATAAGCGTATTCTCACTTAATACACCAAGATAATAAGGATAATAGTCGCAAAAATAAACACCGCTGACTAGTCAGCGTATAACTAATACAACCGTAACGTAAACATTCTAAACTATTCACTCAATCTACACTGAGGTTATTTAGCGCTTTTCCAGCGGCAGAAGTTCTCAAGTAACAGCAACTAAGGTGTATATATACATATATATTTTTTCCCCTTCTAATTTACTTATATATAAGAGAAAACAACTATCTCCTCATAAACGTTTACACCAGATTATTAACACACACACACATATATATATATATATATATATATATATATATATATATATATATATATATATATATATAATGTGTAACTATACCCTTTGTGGTATAGTTACACATTATATATATTTGGTCACCCCTAGTTACGTGTTAAAAATTGTAAGAGGCCTTTTAATCAAGTTGATGGCTTAAAAATGGGGCGCGTTGTGATGGACGATTCGCGGCCTGGGAGGTTTTGCATAAGAAACGATTGGCGAATGGCCAAGGTCCTCTTCTTAACTTGTTCGAGCAAACTTCCACGCCTAGGTGAGCTTTGTCAGTGCAATAATGGCTATCTGAGTGTTTGGTATACATCACACACTTCTAAAGCACACACACACTCGCCCACGCCCACCGTTTACAACATTCTTGTCAGGTGCATTAGGCGTTTTTGTTTTAATAAGCTGCGCTTATCCGGCTGCAATATAATCATTTTGACCCTGATGAAGTAAGCAGTGAATGTATGTATTACGTTGACGAGCGGTGGGATCAATGCTCAATTAATTAATATTAAACACGCTTCTTTTTACAACAACAATTACTGAACGTCGGTGATCAACAAACGAATCATCTATTAACTTTTAAGGAATAAATGTATGACTTTCATTTGAACCACACACGTATATGACGGAGTTGTTAGTCCGCCACCTATGCCAATGTTATCGCCACTACATCGTATCTATAGATAGTTATGCGATTCTATAACAAACGTTGTACTGCTGGTCTATGATCGTAACGCTCTAGTTGCGGTTGCCACTTATGAAAGTGTGAGTTGCTAACCCAGACGCCGACGCGGCTTCGCTCCGTTACTAAGTGGGTTCACGGTTTACTATATTTTAACCAAATTTTAAAATACAAACAAACGTAAACTAATAAACAAAACCCAGAGCCTTTGCGCTCGGGTGTACCGAGAGAACTTCGTTAAGTCATTAACGACTTTCAAATGTTTCAAAGGTCAAGTCTCGCAGAGTAACATAGCCACAAGCGATAAGCGATGGAGTAGACATTCAAGCATAAGGCCTCGCACGTTCTGTTTGCATCGATAACACATATGTATGTTTATGTATATGTATATATATAGTTACTCGAGAAAGGGTACTGTTGACGTATGGGTGTGCA
>QVRM01004527.1:0-97500 GCA_003439945.1 Dermanyssus gallinae
TAGAGTGACCGCGCGTGATTGTATGGTTATATCTGAGTCCCTAGCGGGGATTAAAGAATCTTCATAACTCTGTCAGATGATTATTATTATTTGTAATATTTTTATTAATTGTTAAACAGTGTTACAGTTGTGAGATCTGAACGTATTATTGCAATTCGTTTGAAGAACTACCATACTCCATGACGCCTAAGATAATTGCAGCGTTTCTTCTGCCTCAAAAATTGACACTCTTCTCGATCGCTCGTGATATCCTGATTTCGCTCACTTAGTTCTTTTAGGAATACTTGGGTTCCCTTGCTAATTGGTCATAGTGTCTTCATAGTAATATGCAGACGGTAGCATGCACAATTATATATTTTGATTCCAGTCTGGCGTATTTTTGTTTTCTAGCTTCCGCGTGCTCTGCTTATCAGCCGCGGCTCAATTGGACTGTGATGTAAGTTGAAAACCGCGCTGTGCACGAAAGATTATTACTATATTATTAGCGCCACCACAAATTCTAAACCTATGCCTGGAAGGGCACGGAGTGACACCCATGTCTATCGTAAAGTTTCTGGGCTTGATCATAGATGGAGATCTTACAGAATCATCTCGCTTGCGCTATGCAGCAGAAAAGCTGTCAAAACCTCAGCAAAGCTGCCAAACATCCTCAGCGGATCAGAGGAGCAACGGATTATCAATGCCGTTTCTTGGCAGCAATAGTGGATAGTATCATGCTATATGCCGCACTCTAATGAAAGCGCACGACTAACAGGGTTACAGAATGCCGTTTCCCTAGCGAGAGCCAAAGGTTCATGACGTTCACCATCGCACGGGCAAATCACGCGGCTTCCACAGCAGCCACACAAGTTTACTCTAGACAGATTACCTGACACCTAAAAGTTAAAAACTAGCTTTAAGAAGCCCCTGAATTAACGTGCAGACGGACTGAATACTAGTCAGCAGGACAGATACCCTAAGCAAATAGAACTAGGATTAAGAAACAATTCAAAGGCACTGCTACAAATGTTGCGTTTTTTTTTAATACTAAACTAGAGTTACCATCTCGGAACCTATAACTGGAAAGCTCCCTGACATGCCAAGCCCTGGTACAGGCGCTTCTCAAGTATCCTGCGTTCTGGTCTATGGTAAGGAAAAGTGGCCAGGTCTTAATCTTAAAAAAGCAGTACTGCGGCGACCCCGACATCGAGCAAGACTACTGGATTTCACAATGTTTATGAGTCTTACACTATCGTGGCTTTAACAACAACACACGGTTTAATATACATTTTAACATATATATATATATATATATATATATATATATATATATATATATATGTGCGTGTATCTAACATATACAGGTAGTTCAATAAGTTCTTAGAATGAAAACCGAGAATTTTCCAAATCATGTTTTTAAATTTTTCTTATTCGATATACTCCCCGAGAAGCTCAATACACTTTTCCCACCGATATTTTAGAGCTTTCATACCTCTTGAGTAGAATTCCGCGCCGTTAGACTGAAAATAGGCATTGACAGCAGCCTTAACCTCTTCATTGCTTTTTTTTTTTTTTGAGGGACTAACTGGGAAATGCGGTTCGCACACACGGACACCACGGCAGGAACTGGGAACTCCCACTCAACTGGGAACTGCGCAAGCAATACTTCAAACAACCTCTTCATTGCTGGAAAAACGCTTTCCACCGAGACTATTCTTCAAATGTCCGAAGAGGAAATAATCAGAGGGGGCCAGATCTGGAGAATAGGAGGGTTGTTCAATAAGTTCGAACCTCAGTTGGGCCAGTTTTGCCGATGCTTGCCGGGACTTGTGTGCAGGAGCATTGCCCTGGTGAAACGGGACAACCTTCTTCTGCAAAGCAGGCCGTTTCACGATGAGTTCTTGCTAACGGCAGTCCAACAGTCTTGCATAATATTCTCCTGTGATCGTTTTACAGCTCTCAAGGTAGTCGACCAGCATTACTCCACGTTGGTCTTAAAAAACTGTAGCCATCACCTTTCCGGTCAATGCCGTTGTTCGCACCCTCTTCGGAGGTCCTTCATCAGGTGCACACCATTGGCAAGATGCTTCTTGGGTCTCGGGAGTGTAGTGATGAACCCGGCTTTCATCGACGGTCATGAATCTGCACCAAAAATCCGACAGATTGTTCGACATCTTGGCCAAATTTCGCTGTAAAGCCAAAACAGGCGCGTCTTTTTGGCCTTGGTTGAGCAAATGCGGCAGCCATTTTGCTCTAAGCTCTTTCATCTTCAAGTTTTCGTGTAGGATAAAATGCACACTGCCTAAACTAATCCCTAATGCCTCCGCTATTTCCTTAATGTTCATTCGCTTATCTGTGCCAAGTATTTTTTGCACTTTCTCTACGTTTTCCTCATCAGTTGCCGTTTTTTGGCCTCCTGGACGTAGTTCATCCTCGGTGCTCCTGCGACCTCTTTTTAACACATTAATCCAGTTGGAAACATAGGCAAAACATGGCGCAGAGTCTCTGTACGTCTCGCCTAACGCAATTTTTACTTGGGTCGCATTCCAACCTTTGAAATAAAAATGCTTGATAACCACTCGAAACTCTTTTTTCTCCAATTTTAAAAATCACGCCGATACGTTGCACGGGAAAAGCTATCAAACGAAATCGCAACGGCCAATCACCATAATATATTGAGTGCTAGCAGTCGAAAAGTTGCAATTCCTATTAGCGGTGAAAGCGTGCCAAAATTCGAATTCTAAAAAGCTCATTCTAAGAACTTATTGAACTACCTGTATATATATATATATATATATATATATATATATATATATATATATATATGTGCGTGTATATAACATATATTGATATACGTATAACATACATACCTGCCAACACTAGCCATTGAATGGGGCTAATGAGCCAATAACTCTCCCGTCACCAACCAGCGTGCAACCGCTCTCAAACGAGGTTAAGGTCAGACCGTCAGGTCTTTTCTCACCCGCCCTGTCAAGTCCTACGGGTTCCAGGCGCACGGTAGGCCACTAGATTGTAGAAAGTTATTCAAGGCCTGGTGTCTTGTTCGGTGCTGCCTGCGCTGACGATACGCACAGCCCGTGGCGCCTATCCGGCCAGACGACGTCTCCGCAGACGCAGGTGTAAGCGTGCAGGTCTGTTCCCATATATATACATATATATATATATATATATATATATATATATATATATATATATATATATATATGGATCTCGTCGACCAAACAGAATCAAAGTAATGACTCGTGACACTAATATAAGGAGAAGTCGCGAGTTTATATACATATATCGCTGGGATACATTGCCGATGCGGTCCTTGAATTAAAGTAAATATGAACGACTGTGACACAAATGTAAAAAGTTCAACATGTGCCCGCTTCCAATGCTTAGGTTTTTAAGAGTGGCTGATGTGGGCCTAATTTGTAACAATGCAGTACGCATGCACTATTCGCAATCTCTTTTATAAAAAAATATATATATAGAAAATGTGTGATAAGTTATTAATCATTTACGATACGTTTGCGCAGTCGGTAGTACTTGCATATATATATATATATATATATATATATATATATATATATATATATATATATATATAAAGTATATGGCGTAAAGTGGCGTTCGTCGTACATACATGAGCATTCATCGTTACAGACACCATTTTAAACCGGGGATTAGTACGTTTCCCTTTAAATGGCCTCCCTTGGGATGGTTGGACTCTGGCCGTAACGGTTAAACTCGATTGCAGAGGCTGGCAGCGTTGTGGCCATAGTACTGCTTTGCCTACAAAGCCTTCCCCGGGGTGGCCCGCCCGATATTCGTTAAGCAATCGCTTGTGGTCTTTTGGCTGTTTTAAATAGAAGTTACAAACAGCGCACGCACTTACGTCTGTAGCTCCCATGAACACAAATCACGTCTTAGTTATACGAGTTATAATTATAATGAGGCAGAAAAGGAAGCTCCGCTTAAGTCAGTTTACATGAAATCTCCCTCAAGTTATATGAGATAAAGGATAAGCAAAAAACATTATATATATATATATATATATATATATATATATATATATATATATATATATATAACTGCACTGTCGGGACACTTAGAAACTCGACTCAGCTTCCATCATAATGTGCCAGAGAAGATGGTTGTAAAATGTAGATGTTTCTTGTTTCATCACAGTACACAAAACGTTTGTGTAGAGAACGTGACACTGTTAGACTAACAACGCCTTTCCACGGCTGCGCAGAACCACTTTGATTCTAACAAGAAAGGGTTACGTATTCTATTTTTAACGTAATCGCCAACAATGTGTCCACTTTTTTTTCGTTATTTTAACACGGCTGTCGTAAGTGGTGCTTTATTTACGTAGGTATCGGCATATAGTATATCATGCTAATTTTGCATATACTATATTTTATCAAATGGTTGTAACTTTCCTTTGTTTGTATTGTTATCCTTCCGAAAATAATTTGGCCCACGAACACGAAACTTTCAGTTAAAACAAACAGCAGCAATACAATCAACGCAGAACTTCGGTCTTATTCGGCGGTAGCCATGATAGCCTGCACACACTGTGCGTTAATGCGTAGTGTTCGCATACACAGCGAACGTGATGTGACGTCTTGGCTTCGGCTTCGTGCACTGCTGGCTACTTCCATCGAATGCGTCACACAAAGATGTGGGCCCCGTACTCGTCGCAATGCCGGAATTAACTGGAAATACCGGGCGGCACTGCGGCGAATAACCAAGCAGTTTGCGCAGTGGACCCTGCACGCCACAATTCAATTTCTTCATTCACCTCTGAGTGAATAGTCAGTCCTAGTCGACAGCGGAACTGCTTTTCGTTTTTTTCTTAACACACACACACCGCCTTGATCTGAACATTAAAGGCGGCGAAGTTCCTTTAGCATTCGACGTCCATTCGTATGATACGTATGTGGTGACTTTCTTTTCAAGCCGTGGCAAGTGACCACGACCTCGACAGGCCCACGAAGAGCTAGGCGAAACAACTTCTATATATATATATATATATATATATAGATGCATGTTACTGTAGGTCATTGTTTTTTTTTCACGGCACATTTGCACCAGTTTAAATATATGTCGCAGTTTGAAATCGACACATGCAATTATAAAAAAGAAGTCATTAAGAGTCAAACTTGTTTTCTAACATACAGATCAGAAAATGGAAAACATTCATTTTTGTTTCGCCGTTATATCTTAGCTGCGTATATATATATATATGTATTTAAAGCACTGCCGAGTGTGCAGACGTATTGTAACTGATTAATAAATCATCACAATATTATATATATATATATATATATATATATATATATATATATATATATATATATATATATATATATATATATATAAATACATACATATGTGGATTTAGAGCTTGAAAGATTAACACGGTGTGGGCTGTAAAAGTTCGATTCGAGCCCATTGTGTCGGCGGCCCGTTGTTATCGATCGTCTAGCTCAAGGGTGACTTGGGACATTTCTGGTGCGTGTGACAGCGCTTAACACTTTGTGTCGTCCGCTGGCGATACGACGAAAAGACGATGAAGTATTTCCGAAACGTACCTGGTCTGGCGGACAGCAGTTCAGTCAGATCGACGTTATGCGATTGCAAGCAACGCGCTAGGCTAGTATTTTGGCTGTATTGTATGCTATGGTAAAACGGCGAGCAAATCAGAGAACTTCTGGCACGCGCCGCCGCAAGGCGGAAGGGACGCAATACGCAGTACGCGAGACGAGACGCAGGAGAGAAATAGTCAGACATGCAAAGACCGGACTAAGTATTATTATTCGTGGCTCGTGGCTCGCGTCGGACGTGGCTATGTCTGCCCCTCAACCTATACTTTAGATCATGTAATCTGGCACGGAAATCGGCTGCCCTACTAAATTGACCCCGCTGAAATTCCTCTCTCACACCCACACACAAGCACGCAGTTAGCCATCGTTCTTCTTCGTCTAGTACGTCGTTTGGGCGGCTTTTGTGTTCCCTTCTTCTCCCGTGTCCGTCATTTCCGACGGCGCTACACTGATCATTTGTTCTGACAGCACAGCGACCTTGGCCTCGGGTGTTGCCGGGCAATTTCGGGCTGGCCTAGATCTAAGGCTAAGATACAAGCAAGCTGTTTAGCTGGCCGTTGCCTAGCGCCGCACTCTTGGTAACTACCAGCAGTGCAATTCCTACTAACAATGACGACGACAGCTATTACTGCTCCGCCTAGTAGCAGTACTGCGACTCCTAGGCACGTGTGCGCGTGAACACTTCACTGCGAAGACCTTTTGCGACAAGATTAAGACGAAGCAAAGCTAGCGGCGGTGGTTGAGTGCAGTCAGTAACCAGAGTAACCTCTGTTCCCGCTCGCAGGGGCTCGCTGCCCCACTCGAAGCGGACCCCCTGCGAAAGACCTCCCGATGCGATGAGATGAGGCGACACGAAACATCAAAGGAGATTTCCCTTTTCTAGGAGATGCCCATGATGAAGACAACGATGATGATGATGCTGATGACGATCAACAGCAGCAGCAGCAACAACAACAACAACAACATGCTTCCCACTCGGTGTAGCTTGACTCCAAATGAAGCTGTCGTTCATTAGCTTTGGGTTGCTGCTTGCGATGCGGCCCATGATGCTGCTGTTGTTGTCATTGACAGTACCCCATCATCACCATCATCATCATCTTCATCAGCATCATCGTGGTATCATCAAGGTATCGTGGTTTTCGTGGTCACCGACCGCCGCCTTCTCAATGTCTGTCTCCTTTGTCTAGGAACGACGACACCACTAAAAGCAGCGCGCTTGCCGCTTAACTCAGACGGAGCTCGTTGCCTGCCAAATAGACGACCGGTCGTCTGATGACTGATCGTGACGCCGATGTCAATAGAAAAGGTCGCGATTTGTCGTAGTTGGATGCTCGTCGCTCATTAAAGCGACGTCCCGAGCGCGAACAGTAGAGGCGACGGGGGGGGGTGTAGGCAAGGCGGTAGCGGGGATAGTAGTGAAAGTAGTGGGCATCTGGCCGTAAAGCCCCAAGGAGGGAAGAGACGAACGGGAAGAGACGAACGGGAAGAGACGGAAGGAAGAAATCGGCTCGGGCCCGGGGAATGGAAACGTCGCGGGGGTGCGCCATGATTCAGACGAAGACGGGAACAACAGCCGCATCAACAACGACAACAGCGCAAGCAACAACAACAGCAGTGCAAGCAACAACAACAATCAGGACACCTTGCTTTGTTTGCCTCCGGACGGCACAAGCCTTCGCTCCATGATTGTTTTCTCTTGCACGACGACGAAGACGACGACGGCAACGCCGGGGGGTTACGTCGGAACGACAACAATTCAAGACACCCCAGTTTCACTGCAGCTGAGTCAGATAAGGGGCCGAACACCACCAAGGTGAGCTACGCAGCGCACGCAGCAGCAGCAGAAGCAGCACCTCCGTAGCGTAGCCGCGTGGTTAGATAGAAGGCAAGTGCGCGCTAGTCATGGTTTTAATTTTAGCAGCTCCGTAGCGAGCTACTATCGTCGGGGCAATATGGCAAGTTTCACCGCCTTCGACAACGACGCACTGCAGCAGCACAAGAAAGACGAGCAACAACAACACCAACGGCTCGGGTAGCAGACGTCATCCAGCATCATGGACACCGCACAGTATCAGTGAGGCTTACGGCGACACCAGTGCTTACCGTCGTACCCAAAACAGTTTTACTGAGTGACAGCAACAACAACGACAGCAACAACAACAACAACAACAACAACAACAACCACAACAACAACCGAAGTTTATTTTAATTCTTCGCATTATCATTCACTCATCACAACTCCGTGCGGTTGGTTTCTATTAAAGCAGCAGCAGGTTAAAGTATCACTGATGACAATGACGACAACACAAACAGCAACAACCCCCGCTGGTCGTCCGCCACATAGTACAGTGGCAACCAGATGAAAATAAAAGGCTAGCCGCAGACGAAGAAGAAAATAAAAGACGGTGACGATGACTGAATTAGCGATGACGAAGCGAAACAGTCATCTGTGCGGGGGAGACACAGCAGAGAATAGTCGTGGCCCGTCGTCGGCCCGCGTAAAACAAAAGCTATTTGCAATCTCTACCATTTTTCGATTTGGCCGGCCAGCTGTCTGAGGGGGGAGGCCCGTTGTGAACAGCACGCGCATGAAAATAATCATAATCATATAAATAGCGATGAACAACGGATCGTAGCGACCAGCCACCATCACTGGCCTAGTAATCCACTGCCGCAACCATTTGATTTGACTTCCGACTTGCGTGAACGGATGCTCTGCTGCTGCCGCTGCTGTTGTTGAAGCAGAAACGCTTGCTATCAGAATCGTCACTAGGGCCCTTCCTGTAAATTTGTCCGGGGTCAGTCCATTGAACAGCGTCGCTCGTTCAACTCGAGGCGCCGGCCGGGTGTCTCAAGTCGTCATTGTACTATGCATATAATTCTAGCCTTGTGATAAAAACAATGCCCCATAGATCGTTTCCGTATGAATATATATATATATATATATATATATATATATATATATATATATGCATACAAGGTATATCAGAGAATATCTAGCATGGCATAGAAGTAATCGACAAACTAAGGCCATGTACG
This sequence comes from Dermanyssus gallinae, assembly GCA_003439945.1. Classification (NCBI taxonomy): domain Eukaryota; kingdom Metazoa; phylum Arthropoda; class Arachnida; order Mesostigmata; family Dermanyssidae; genus Dermanyssus; species Dermanyssus gallinae. The sequence continues at coordinate 8,640 of QVRM01004527.1, forward strand.
TTTTATTGTTCAATATAGTGTAGCATATCTAGTCCAATGATACTCGATAGCTTTCATACTATAAGTAAATATTCACAGCTTTTAGACTCTAACTACTCGAGTACGGCGTATATCGCTTCCTTGTTACTTTGGTATCTCTTTTCGGGGAATTGGGAGCGGAAATAGCACAGGAGGTGCTAAAAACAAAGCACAGAAGATGCATGGAAAGGCAGAATCCTTTTGAGGACAGCACGGCCGAAGAAAGCGCAACTTCGAATCAAATGGGTTCGCAAGGGCTGGGACAAAGTGCGCCTGACAGGTGGGGGAACCCGTGAGCGACCCCGGCCAATTGATCCGATAGGGCACTCGCCACTTCTCCTGATGGCCCATAGCACTGTTCTATGGAGACCTGGGCCATCAGAGAGTGAAGGTTAAGGGGGGAGGTGCGCTTAGTGGGTATGGGACTCAGCGGCGTAACATCCATCCGCTGGGGTCGAGTCCCACACAGCTCGAGATGGAAACCGAATTTTCCTACTGGTAGCAGTAGTGCGTAACTGCATTTAACCCTCCTCCACAAATAAAAAAATCTCTTTTCGGGGAGATACTTCTTGAGGTTTGCAAACAGATAATGGTCACACGGGGCCAGGTCTGTCAGAGTATGTGGGATGCTTGACATTTTTGAACGTTAGTTTGCGTAATTTAGCTAAGAAGAATGCAAAGAAACGTGTGAGCAGGTGGATTGTCGTGGTAAAACAGCACAATTATTTTCTGCATTGCGGGCAGTAGTGCTATAATGCGCTCCTTCAGCTGGTTAGTGCGCTAGTCATGGTTTTAATTTTAGCAGCTAATTAATAAAATATATTTTGCACCCCCAAAAAATATTTGCCAAAACCTTTCAGGTTGAGATTTAATATATATATATATATATATATATATATATATACGCTCACTTATACAAGATTGTAATATGAATTGGTGAATTAATATATGAATATATATATATATATATATATACGCTCACTTATACAAGATTGTAATATGAATTGGTGAATTAATATATGAATATATATATATATATATATATATATATATATATAGAAAAAGTTATATATATAAAACCCCAATAGGTCACAAATGCCTTAAAGGGTATATCTCGGGCTGAAGGCCTAACGTCTGCCCCCCCTTATACGAGGGTTCGTCAGTCGAGAATTCTCACTCCGAGTTCCTTTCCTAAGTTGTAAGAGAGAGTTATAAGAATGCCTTTTTATTACGTATGCGGCACTTCTAATAACGTATGCGGCACACCCGTCAAATACCGGTCTCTGCCAAAGTACAGGAAACGGCTTGGTTGGATACAGAGCAATTTTGTTCTACGCGTCGCATCTCATGTAAATGCAAAAGCGATAAACATGACATCTTGTTCGTAAATGCCTTAGATGTACTTGGCGAAGTTGAGCATAACGTTTTACGCAGATTCGTTAAAACGGGCACTTGTCTCAATCGAGCTGACAAATCTCGTCAAGGCGTCAACATACTGCGAAGAGTGATACCTGCAATAGCAGATGTCAAAAATCTGGTCCCATGGAGGATCACGCCAAAGGTATACGACATTAAAAACCAGAAGCCGAGCAACTGAGATCATGTAAACAACAATTATAATTGAACAAATTGAAATAGAATAAAAAATATCGTATCATCACAATTTGAATTGAATTAAATATAAATACCGTGTATGTATGCAAATTTAACGTTTACGTTACACACATGCGTATATATACATCGTTATATATATATATATATATATATTATATATATACGTCACTAAGTCGTACGCTCCACCTAATGGTCGATCTTTTCAATCAAGACGTATGTTAGGCTAAGCGCAGCGTTTTTTCTTTTTCTTTTTTTTTCTTATAAAAGCACAATCAGAAAAGTAAAACGTTTAATTTTGTATTTCTAGTAAATAAATAAGCGCTTACCGACATATGCTATGTGCTGCCACCTACGTCGACTGCCGCAGTACCTTTACGTACCGTTATGCATCTACCTGGCAGTCTTTGAATTAATCTAATTATCAAAGGTAATTATTATTCTGCTAAGGCGTGCGCTGGTATTACGTACATGTGGCCATTTACACGTATGCGATAAACATGCGACAGAAAACTGTTCGACTCTTAAGGAAATTTACAGGCACAAACATATCCAAATATTCGTGTACCATCCTACAAAGATTAAGTCGAAAAAAGCTATCTTCTGCTGGTCGAAACGCAGCTAGTGTCAGGTGACGGTTTCAAGTATCTCCAGGGTTTCCCCCCCACACAACTTGATTCGTCAGGCGGTACTGCAAATGATCTGGTTTTATTATTGTTTGGTCTTGCTGGACAATCGTCTCACGCTGTCAACACTGTCCAACACCGACAAATCCCAAAGTGCTGTGTCAAAAGTCGCGACTGCTACGGCGCGGCTATTGTATATGTACCCGTATTGCATGTCGCCCACTAGTTCTTTAAGGACATCGAAGAATAAACCTCTCAGTACGACGGACGTCAATAGCCACCTGAGACAGTGGTGGAGACCTAAGACAGTGGACACCCTAAAACGGGGACAGCAATCGAATGTTTGGCTTGCATCGACGTTAGTTCAAGGACGAGTTTTTGGGTATTAAGGTCAAGGATTAAGGACATATTATCTAGATCATTTTCATCATCGTCAGCATCATTATCATGAAGTTTTACCCTAACAAACTACTATAGTTGGTGTGACCTTGTCACCACCACAAGCTCAGTGGTGGTCCATTTAGAGGGTGGCCAGGTCAGGGGAACCGGTGATCCGTTGGAGCATTAATTTGGTTGCGGTGCAGTGAGACGGTGTTCTCTGCCATCATACCACCGCACGTCCAGGACCTATCGACGTAGCGTAGACACACACTCGTATCTATGTTCGCCAGTTGCTCGTTGTCTCTCTGTATGTTCTGTGCATTTCGGTCAGGGCAAATTGTATCATAGACCACTGTAGCATTACTACATATGATGTTATATCAAAATATGTGTATTGTGTATTAGACAAAAAATAAATCACGCTGTAACATGACCACAGTTCTCGTCCCATTCTCGACAACAAGATCAGTTCTACTTTGCGGCTATAATTTCTGGTGGATTATAACTACCTTCACCTAAATTACAGCATTAGAGTATCAACAAGGCGGAGGGAGGAGAGGGTATACTGCATGTACAGCAGGTTTAGCAAGCTATAGTACTATAGTATAGATAGCCATGTAACTTGTATTTTTTAATTTAGTTTTATGAATCATTTATACCAGGTAACTAAATGCAAACTATGCGGGTAAATACGAGTGCTCTACCTTTCTTGATTTAAAAAGGCTGCATACGGACTGACATGCATGGTTCGTTTTTTAGATAACCGGAAGTCTGCTTTTAAAATACGTATTGTTCGATCAACTGAACTTGAATCAGATTACCACGCACTATATATTATCTAGATTTGTTTAGATATTGACGTGCTATATGCCTTAACGTTTGACAATTTTCATAAATGATGTTTGCTTTTAATTTTGTAACTGAGGCTCTAGAAATAGGTACCTAGAAACGGAATATATATATTAACAAAACGAAAAGCAACCGTCTGGCAAAAACTCTTTCGAATCCAAGATTTATTTAACTAAAATGATAGTTTGTGTTTAATAGACGCTTATAGTAATAGATGCTTAATCTTCTAGATATTTACAAGTGTAACGAAGTTTTGTTCTATTTAGCACAAAAACGCAACACAAAACACAAAATCCAGGAAGAATATTTTTATCAATAACGTATAAAGTAGCTAGAAGGTAGTACATAAAATATGTACTTTATATGCGGTATGGCTATATGGCCCACCAACACATAATTGTCAAATTTTAAGATGTGTCAGGCTCTCTGTAATTTGGGTGCCACAAGTAGGTGATACACGTGAAACCTAGTGCAGAACAAGGGAGAAACAAGGCTGTTCTCTATTCCGATCTAAAATAAAATTTATAAATTCTAAACAACCGCAGAAAAATATTCGTCTGTAATCGTTAACGTAAGTTTTTCTTTAATTCGCCTGAGTGTCTCGACGAGAAAGATAATTCCGACTGTGATCCAACCAGCGACGAAATGTAGCAGTAGGGCAATGCTCAACTTTCATTTTTTTTTCTTTTTAAGCTTATGGTCTTATCAGGCCTCAAAAATAGACGTAATGTTGCCGCCAGCTTCTTCCGAATAGTATGCAAGTTTTCAACGTTGTAATTTATAGCTACTTCCGAGCTTTATACACTGGGTGAGTCAACGTTCGTACCATTACCTGTCTACAATTACAGAAAACTCAGGCCGACCACAGCCCCGGAAATGACGTTCTTCAGAAATAATAAAAATAAATATAATGTGGATTGGTTTCCAATTGCGTTTGCAGCAGGTCGCGCAACTGTAGCATGCCAGGCTTCCCAGTGACAATAGTGAAACACCACTATAAGTTATTGTGATTAACATTTAAAACAAAGAAAATTAAAGGTCAGTAAGATGCAGCTTATGAAACGAATGTACCAACGTACAGCACCAGTGCCAAATGAATTGTCTTATTATTAGAGGTGGCATAGCTAGAAGTCTACAAACTTGTAAAGACGGGCCGCCGATTAAAGCTGCGCAAAATAGCGAACGAGACTGGCATTAGCTGTGGCGCAGTACACCACATATTGCGTCAGCATTTATGCATGGAATAAATTAAGCAGAATGGTTACCGCAGGAGCTAACTATTGAGCAAAAACTGGCAGCGAGAGAGCAATTGGACGACTTATGAGGCGATATCTATTAGTTATCTCTTTTTCTACAAGAAAGTGATAACTAGGGAGTGCTACGCAACGCTCCTTTTAAACCAGTTGAAGGAAAGCACTACGACCCGGGATACGGAAGAGAACTGTGCTGCCTTACGTTCGCTTTTCGCCATGGCCAAAGTACGCGAACTAAAGGTTCACCATTTCAAACATCCCTCATTTTCTCTGGACCTGCCCACGTGTGACTGTTCGGAACTGTCATTTAGTATCTTGCCCGAAAGAGATATTAGAGCAAAACTGATGTGGTATGCGCCGTAGGCGAATATTTAGGGTCTAAATGTTCCAAATATTTTGCTCATAGTATAAGTGCTATTAAAGATTATTGAGCTAGATGTGCTACACTATATCGACCAATAAAAGTATGTTGGATTTGTTCGTCTATTGCCTGTATTCCATGAAACTCTTTGATCCAACTAATATAAATAACTAATAATTTTAATTTTCAATTCAATATAGTGCTCTCTTATTGCTTTTAAAAAGCAGATTATTATATACATCGTTATTCACAAAAATCCTGTTTTCAATATATACAATGCATAATATAATGGGCATAGAGGACAATTTACCATATAATAGCGCAAAATAGTACCATTGCCTAATATATGCAATGGTACAGTATAATACTATATCACGAACTCATGGTTCTCAACATTATCGCCGTGCGCCAAGAAACATGTTGTTTATTCGGTAAGATCGTGCAACTATTTTTTCACATTGGTTTAAGTACTGCGCAGATTATTGTTGCGAATATTAAAAAAAGATAGGGAGTTTTTTCAACTGAGAGATTCGTGCGCACATCTTGAAATCTGCTCTCGAGTGCCGTTCTAATACAGGTAGTAAGTCAAGACTGCTACGCTCTACCTTACATCTCACTGAAACACGTTGAAGGAATTTAGACTAAAATTATTCAATTCATCAATATGCTTTTTCAAGTACGACCGCCCGACTTCACGGCTGTAAATTAATATGGGAACTACAAGACTATTGTAAAGGCGGACATAAAGCGTTAGGCATTCTATAATAAAACAAAAACTACATGGAAAAAACTAGCAGAATGAATAGTTTGCCTGATGTAAATGTTAAAATCTGACCAAAATTATCATATAATTTTCGGCGTATCAATCGGAGATGGAGTCAGTCGTTCTCTGTAATATCTTTCTCTCGTTCTCTGTACCAGATAGCCCATACATTTTAAGATCGTCTGCATAAAGTTTGTGCTTAATTGTTTCGGATATGACGTTTTTGGTAATATGAATGGCCCTGTTTCAGATCATTTTAACTAGTTGCGTTGCTGTGACTTTGCCTCTAATAAGATCATGTTGCTGCTCGTCAAGCACTCCCTGAGGCTGCATGTTACCTCGTTTAGAAGGGTAGCAGGTCTCTGGAGGTCTGCCGAAGTGCAATGGCAAAGCCTTCTCTTGATGCCTCCGCCTCCATCATCACGGAGGACCCAGCACCAGGTAAGCATATTTTTTTGTTAAAGGAGCCTAGATACAAATCTGAAAAGTAGGCAAAACCCAGGAACATATCTTCTGTAGCCCCGTTACGTACCTCATTAAGATGCAGTTCTCGCAGAGCCACTAACGCACACACACAAACACCGTGGTAAGTCCAACCGCAGTTGGTTGGGAAGGGTTTTATCTATAGGGTCGCAATGTACAAGAATAAGATAAACAGACGAGTGCGACCTAAGCAAGAATAGAGAACGAGCGTGTACGAATAATTATGATAACCGTATCGCTTTCGGTGGCATGAAAGGTACTTTGATATGACAAGCGTCTCCCCAGGGGCAATACTTGAGCGTACACTGCTTGGAAAACATGTAAACATCCTTCCTTCTCATTTGAAATGCATGTTAACATTCGCCAGACCACGCTGAACCTAGCCTTATGCACGCACATACCAAGCAGCCTATTTCATATGTCTTTGTTGACGACAGATCCATTTAGTTGCGTTCCCGAACGATAAAAACAAGGTGGACAAGCTCGGTATATGTGCCTGAGCACACAGCGCGACGTAGCACAGGCTAGCCCCTCTGTATAGTCCATCAAGTATAGGCAAATCTTCTACCGCGGCCTGCAGAGTGATGCCATTTCGTCTCTTTAACCTACCCGACGGTGCTCGGCGACCATTATTGATCAATGACAAAAAAGCCCATCGCAAACAGCACTGGCATGCGTCAGTATAGTTGTTCTTGCTGTAGCAGCAGTAGTTTTGGCTGTTTTAATTGTTGTTATTGTTGTTCTATCAATGCAGTTATTGTCGTTGTTGTGTTGTTGTTGTTGTTGCTCTCGTTGTTGTTGTTGTTGCTACCGCCGTACTAAAGCATAGGACTCTGAACAATGATCAGTCAAGCGCGTCGTAGTGGGCGCCGGTCGTCGCGGGTCATTGCGATCGTCGTTAAACGTCAACGACAAGTCCCAGAAGTCATTCATTCATCTTTGTCGCCTTTCTTTGTCCAACATATCCTCGGTCCACTCCGTCGTGGACGGAAATACGCCGACAGCTCAGTCAGCGCCGCCGCCGGCGCACGGCTATCCCTCCACTGTCTGGTTTTTATCGCTAGCCTGCACGGTGATGGCCGTCGACGCTGATACTGTCTAACAAGGCGGCGCCGGCGGCTGGCACGGTGATCGCACCGAGGCTGAGATCCTCGGCGTGGACATGTCGTCTTCTGCCGTAGCCTTCGTCATTCCAACGGGACATCGGGGTCTAGGTGGTTGTTGAGGGCGTGTGCTCGACTTTAGGCTAAGCTATGATACGGAAAAGGGCAAACGAGGAAGGAAGCAGCTTAACAACATAGGAAAATCAAATGGAGGAGAAGGGGGGGAAGAAGCAGAAGAAGAAGAAGAAGAAGAAGAAGACGAACAAGAAGAGCACGGCGACAAAAACGCAGATGGCTTAAGGTACTAGAATAGCCCGTCTTAATAGGAAGCGTACTACTATCGTGGACGATTGTCAGATCAGAGCGTTCAGCCAGACGGTTCGTCAGATACGGTACAGCCTAGTCTATGTAAGGCGAACACGATCACCACCACCACCAACAACAACAAAGCTAGAAAGCGTAGGATTTGTTAGCCAGACAAGAACAATTTATCACCATATCACACAAAGTGTACGCACATCAGCCCACCCACCTGCGCCTACATACGAGTATATGCTGCGTCAGCCCCAATAGCCTGTCAGAGTTTAGGAGGCGTCGCGCTCGAGAGAGAACCCCTCGACCACCCCACTCCTATAATGGATAGGCGCGTTTAATATCTTCTTACAGCTCCATCTTCGGGTTCACCGGTGAACGGTAACCTAGGCTTACGTCTAGGTTATCACTATCTGGTTTGCCTTTACCTCAGTATTGCCTTGTGTCCACTGCATTACCGTCAACAGAATAGAGGAGTTATTTGACATCGGTCAGACACCAAACTAGGTGAATTCCATCTCGAGAGCAAAACAGCTCAACGGGCCTACAGCTTTGTATAGCCGAAATACTTTTAGAATGCGAGCAAAATCTGCTGGCTTCGAAATATCGTATAGTGGCCACACAGAGGCCGCCCACCGCCAGGAGAACAGGTTGTGGAAGTGGCATCGTGATCCAGGGGGGGGCCTAGTGCGCTAGTCATGGTTGTCATCTGCCGGAGTCTCGCCGGTTCGATTCCCGCTGTTGATCAAATTTTCTTTGGGCGAAGCCCAATGAGAATAGATAGAATAGACCATACCACTGAGAGTTAGCGATCGCTAGGACTATTGGAAAAACCCTAGATATATCAAGATGTCCGGCCCTCGCTGCATTGAAGATATGCCCCACGCCGATTCCAAACCAGTAAAGACGTATGATAATCTACTAACAAAAAACAACATACTTTTAAAAAAATATTGCTAGAAGAACAGCTAATAGCTTTGCGTAACGAAAACAACTGTACAAATGTTCAGTCGGCTGACTTTAAGGCTTACACAGTTCATCTAGTCGTAATTTAAGAAAACAATTAGAGCTATTAATAGCCAGTAATATGACATTCTTTTACATGAAAACATATTTGCTATTTCGCCTGATTGCATCTCATCTTCGAATCAAATCCGCACTTAATTCTGTTTCAGTCACCTAATTCTATCAAAATCTACGTTAAGTACTATTTAAGAACACATCATTTGGTTTAGGAAAATTATCTTGGCGTTCCTAATTTCCCTTTTTTCGATGTAGTATATCTATTTTATTGAAAAACTAAGACGAGTCGGGATAATTCTGTGAACGCCGTGTACAAATCAGATAATTACATATTTTGCATGCAGTGTTCCCCACCAAAAACCCCACAAAGTTTCGATACAAGTAATCCCCAAGATTAGGCATTTTACATCTTACGGGTTTCTCGTGCCGGCGTGTTTCAAGTATGTTTCGAATTGAGTGTACTACGTGACCGTTTTAGCTACAACAATAAACGGCTATTTTCGTCGATATTTCTGGCCTAGATTACTTCTCGCAGGTGGTCCTATTTTTAGCCGTTGTTGTCGCTGATAGTAGTGACGTCGCTGGTGTTAATTTTGCCGCCTGCTTCTGCTACTGCTGCTGCTGTGTCTTGGCTTTCACCTTCGCCAAACAATACTTGGTCCTTCAGGATGTTTGTGAATGGGTAGAAAGGCCGAACTCAACCTAGGACCTAGGGTTTGAAGAGCTTTCCTGGCGCCACGCTGGCTTGCAGAGACACCCGTCGCTGATCTGCGTTTGGACTGACGGACTGCCGCTTTTTCATAGATTTCAATCACCGCGACGTTTCAGGCGCGTTGTGGTTCGGTGGTCGCCACACCAAATCCTTATTGTCAGCCGCCTCCTGTGACAGCTCTGCCGGCCCGAAATCACCTGCACCGGGTAGCGCAGGCCCGCGTTCCTGGCAGACTGCACCTCCTGTCAGGAAATGACAACATCGATGGAAGAAAGCAGAACGAAACACACGAAAGCGACAATCAATTCATCGCTGACAGCAGCATTGTTTGACAGCAGAAACGTCAGCTAGAAACGTAACAGAAATGGATCAGAAATAAACGATCGGCCCGGGCCAACATTGTGTTGTTGCCACTGTAATCATGTGCAATGCTGTATGCATGCAGCTTTCGTGTTCCTGACCAACACTGCTATTTATTTAATTGTCTTCCATTCTCCGATGCCTTATTTCATTTGTATCCGCGCTTCCTTTTAGAATGCGGAAGCAGAATGAAGAGATTACACTATTCAATGGGTGTTCTCACCTGAATGTAACGTCAATACACTAAAGATGTATTATGTAGCCGTTTATTAACAAAAAAAAACATGAGAATCAAGGAAAATTATATCGTCCAAAGCCGTCATCGCATACGCTGTTACCACAGTAAGAATCGCTTGCCCAGACAATTATTAAGTTCAGCAGCAGTGGTCACATAAAAAGACATGTGCACCGTTCGGGTCGGCACGAAAAAAAGTCACGTTTGGCAGATACCGGGCCTATTTTTTAAGGGCGAGGGGATTTGAGGGCGAGGGAAACGATTCGCAGGGACCCAAATGTAATGGTCCGACCGTTGATTAACCGAATGATTGATTACATTGAATAAAAAAAAGCGAGGAATATATTTGGAGATGTATTGATTGCATATGTCGGATGTGGCCACTCCATGTCGTTCTGGCATAGACGCCTAAAATCGCAAGTCAGGCGGCTACATTGTTTATTATTTCCAATAATATTGTGCGCACACAACTGTTACGCTTGCCGAATGGGTGACATGACATGTCCATGGAAATCCATATCTGGCTTCATAATGACCTTCACGTACGTAAACGCCTGTATTTTTTTGATCAATAAAGAAAAACGCCGCATTAAAGAGTAATCCACTGCTTGTCTTGCAGCGGCTCTCGTTTTCACGCACCGCCAATAAACTTGGCGTACCTTGTTATCCGCTTTAAGTTGTTTTTTAGCAATCAGGGAAGTTCTATATATATATATACGAGTGTAGATCAGGAACTTTAAGTTTTTTAGAATTTGCGGTCAGACCGAAACCACTTTTTCCGTGGTTTTGGTCTGACCGCATTTGTGTTCCTTAAAAGCTTAATTTATCACCTATAAGGCGGCCAAACTTTGGTTTAAAAAGTGAAGTAAATAAGGTTCGGCGATTTTTAGAAAACCGAACATGAAGGACCAACGAATATGCATCAAGTTCTGTGTTAAAAACTAAATCATATGTTCTAAAGTGGCGACAATATTACGAAGTATTTAATATGCTCTCATCAAAATGCGTCCCAAAACACTGTATTTACATGGTACTGTCGATTTTGCGGCGGACGTGAAGGGATCAAAGAGGAGGCCCCCGTCCAGGAAGGCCCTCGACAACAATAACAAAATAAAGTCAAGTCATGAGACAAGTTATGAGTATATGGTGACGACATCGAGACCAAAGCCCAATCCTCCCAGTGGTGCTTCCAACAAAAGAGTTGACCGAAGAAATTTAGACGAGCAGATCCAGGTTCTTTTGACTGTTTTTGGACTATAAAGAAATCATCTTTTTCGAATTTTAGCCATCTGGTTTTACGATCAATAAAAAATACTGCACGAAATTTTAAGAGGATGCGCGTGAACTTCCGACGCGAGAGGCTGAACTCTAAGCAAACAACTCTTAGACTTTCTATCACACAACGCACAGACACACACGAGAAACTCAACTCGATTGCAAAACACGCGTTTAAAAGTTTCGACGAGTCGAGAATAAATAGGTGGCACAAGTGCATTGCAGTGATGGCGCTATTCGGAGGAAACAAAAACGCTTTGGAAGAAATATGTTTTCTTTCTAAAAATATGTATTAAAACTTTTCGATCCTAGATCCCGATATATATAATAGAATACATAGGTATAAATACGCTATGTATTTATGTACCTACATTTAGTCAATTATACCTGACAGCTTTGAAACATTCCACTGCGTTGCAGATTTCTGCAAAGCATTAAAGCGCATCTCATATATAAATATTATATATATATATATATATATATATATATATTATGTGTGTGCGTGTACGTATGCTATTGGTCATCGATGCCTTGTCCACGTGTCGTCGTTCGAAGCTAATAATGAAGGCGGGACCAGTACAAAAGGTACCCGTTTTACATTTATGGAACTCCCCTAGTGCCACTACCAGGTTACGCCCTCGGCTAGACAACGGCCAACAACAACAACATAAACCGGTAAACGAGACCTTATAATAATGTCGACGTAGGTGCTCTCAGGCGTTTCAACTCCGCCCGCTCCACAGGTAAATAGACGAGTGTCGCTAGCTATTTTAGACCTCCGACCTCGATCCTTAGTGAAGGCCTTCTGCCGCCTTCAGCCGCAACGAGGGTTGCTCGTGCGATGCCCCGCGGCATTCGTTGAGCGTGGTGGTTGAACCGCACAAGAACAGCAGAGCATAAAACGAAGCGCGTTCATAAAAATATCCTTTCTAGAGAGAGTAGCAGCCCACGTAACTATTTACTGCAGATGTCGTGCTGTTGGTCGCATAAGGGAATCCTCCACTTAGGTCGACAGGACTGGGTTTACCCACTGTTATACTTATGAATGCACATACGTTCATTAACGACAAATATCAACGACGACAACAACAAATTACAACAACAACAGTAGCAACAACAACAGCAACACCACCAACAACAACAATATATTAGGAGTCCAACGCGGGAATGCGGCATCTGTCCGGGGCACGCTGTTGAAGTGGTCCCAGCTTATTCTTCACGAAATGGATTAATATTTTTCGTGCACACGTTCCCAGAAGACAATTGTCGCTTCACTTACTTTTTTAATAAAAACTTATATATATATATATATATATATATATATATATGTACAGACCACTTACAGGGTCTAAAAAAAATCAATATATCAAGATGATATCTGGAATGTTTTAGGAACATTCCAAAGAATTGTCTGTCTCTATTGGCAGTGCTGATGCTTTGCTTCTAGATGGTGGCAAATTCTGGATGTTGCAAGTATTTCTATTGGTTAGTGAGCTCAACTTTACGTAGCAAATCTTACTGGAAGCGAGCGTAAGTTGCACATTTATCGGTACGATAGCGTTGCGTGTTATAAGTGAACTGGCGCCTTAAAGGCCTATTAATTACTACCACGATAAATTGTGTATAACCTTCTTAACGGCGAAGATTGTATATGCTTTGTATATCGATATTGTATATCGTGCTCATAATTACGATTTTGATGCGATATATACACGGTAGATAAAACGGCAGCTCGCGGTGGATTCGGGTGAAATAACTGCTTCCGTAGATTGTAGTACGTATTTAACACTCCACGAAAGGACACATATGGCGAACGCATAACGTTGACATCATCTACACCTAACTAGCGTAACGTATGTAAAACGTGAGGATGTGCCACGGTATTGGCGCTATAGCCAGACCATCAAAAACGGCCTCAAATAAAGTGCTTAAAAACCAGCGTTCTGCTCCTTAAAAAAGACAGACGGCATTTTTTTACAAACAGTGAACCAGTAAAATATTTTTTTTCGGACGTTATATATCAGCAAACATATAACGGCACTGCCCTTGCGTTGCTTCGTAAAATAGACCAAATAAATACAAATGTGCAACGGTGGGGCTCGAATCCGTGCACCTATGTGTCTCCTCCGGTCGCAAGGTGCAGTCGAACGCTCCACGCCACCGGGCTCCGCGGTAAAAACAATCTAACTTGCACAAACAGTGCAGACCAAGCAATGCACGGCACTAGGCAAAACACCGTTGCAAAAACTGGCCCTACCTTAAAACCATGCTGAGTATCTGGTGGAGTCAGAAAAGCGTTACATAATATAAGCTGCTGCAGTGCAATGAAACAGCAACAACAACAACAACAGAGAAAAGTACTGTGAATTGCTTGATCGCTTACCGTAACTCGTCGTCGATAAGTCCCTCAAACGTATAAATTCTATCCTGCTATCACTTGATCTATTAAGGGACTGGGCCACAACTCTCGTAATCTTTTGGCTGTGCACGCCTATTTGTACATCTCATTTTGTTTAAAAAAAAAGGAATTTGTAGTTCACATGTCATTTTTGTTCTTTTTTCTTTTTGCTGCTTCGTTTGCTGCTTCGACTCCGGCTAGTGTGCTCTTGTTCCTTTGTGCGTGTTGATCTGATTTGGCGTCGTCATTTGCAATTCGCCTAATTAGTCATAGTCTTGCTCCATCCGAACCAGCCATCTATTCAGCTGCAGCTTTGCGTCGCCGTTCATCGCAAGGACGGAGGACCACTGCCATTGCCATTGCTTTGTTGTTGGGGTCGTCGGCGGCCGCGGCACGTCGGCGTCAGTGAAAGCAGCTGGCTGGATGGCCGCCTGTGTCGGATTTGCGAACGACCTAAGCTGATCTCTCTGTGAGTTTTGCACTGGCTGCTCCGAGCCGCCCACTTAGCCACTCAGGTAGTCGGCCCTTACTGCAGTCACGCTTTGCATCAGCTCGGCGTGACGGGCTGGTCGCTTGTACGACGCCCCCGTACGTACAGAGAGAGAAGGAGAGAGAGAATGCGATCGGGCCTTCGTAGTTTAGCATACGGCGCCGTTGTCTAGCCCACCGTCTAGGACTGCTGATAGACAGAAAGCCACCAACGCCGGCGGCTCGGTGTAATTGGAGAGATATAGCCATTGTGCGTAGGTAAAGGGCAGATGCGCAAAATACAACATAATCTATATATATATATATATATATATGAGGCACCCTGGCTAGGTAGACCAGTCCAAGCCTGGACCTAATGCCGTGAGTTATGCCCCGAGCGGGCTGTGCACATGTTCTTACATCGCAAATATATATTTGATACACATAAATAAATAATTGTTACACACTATATATATATATATATAACTGTCTTCATCTGTGTCCTTCCTACCCGCTATCTTGTTTTTGGCTATGTGACGTTTCGTCTCCGCACAATCAAAGTCAATCCTCGCTCATGCTTGCCTTGTTCGTTTGCTCATTCTCTTCTTAGCGACACAGTTTGTTTTACACGCCTTGCTTGGAGCCAACAGGAAAACATTAGGTGGAACAATATGAAGAAGACGGCTAAACTGCTGCTGTTTCTGCGAGCGCGCAACCAAAACCTCAACATGAGAGAAATGCGAGAAAAAAAGGTAAGTCCGCCACGTAACCGCGCCGACTGCCTCGAACGATTGACGCCGAGTACAGTCGGTGGCGGCCTATCTACTCTCTACTTTGCGGCGGCAGCACCCTCCTTCCCGCGCTCTCGCTCACTTCCGCACTTTCACGCGCATTCGTTCTCTCGACGGTGCTACGCTGCTTGCGTTTCCTGGCTGCAGAACAAACAGGCAGACAGGCAACCGCGTGTCAGGCCGGTGGTCGAACCTTCGTCCTTCATCAAACACCTGCTGTTTTCCATTGACGACTTGATGGCCGTCGTGACCGTTGTTGTCGTCCTCGTTGCTCTTTTTGTATACGTCGTCCTGTTTGACGAATGTCGTTCCGTTTCATGAATGTCGTCCCGCTTCACGAGTGTAGCCCTGTCCTATCGCCAACTATTGAACAGGAGTATTGATCGATATTCATGGTACCGGATTATCACCTGCCCAGGGTAGCATAATCTTGGAAGGAGCCAGAAGCCTTGAAACGTCCCGGAGGGTAGCTTCAAACAAAGGTTGGATGGTAGTAATACAACCGCAACGACATTACAATATGTCTACCTATGCTATCTGTGCCATCCCTGCATAGATAGATTAGGGCTGGGTAGTAAAGACTCGGAAGGTTGCCTTCCTCTAACTTAATTCAGCAATATTGGGGAATATAATGCTAGCAAGCCGTACAACAGCTCTGGTCGCACAGTATTGAGCCAACGCAAACAAAAATAGTATATATATATATATATATATATATAAGATTCCGAGGATTCCCTGGAGAAAGGAGATCTCGCATCAGCGTTGCCCTCTTTGCGACAAACATAAATATCCGGTTGGACTGCATAGTCGAGATGACTCGGCGAAATTAACCAGCTCGGCTAATTCGATTGGCAACCCGCTCGCGTTCGGGCTCAGGGGAATTGAACATGCTGTGGCCCAGGTGGATCCCGTTTCCATCGGGATGTCACCGGTTCGATCCCTGTTGTTGATTGAATTTTCTTTGAGCGATGTTCATTGAGAATATATGATAAACGATACGGCTGAGAATCAGCGGTCATGATGCCACAAGGACATGCTATGTTGGAAAAACCCTAGATGTCTTCCTGTGTCCGGCATTTGTTGCATTGAGGATATGCCTCAAAGCTATTCCAAGCCAAGCAAGTAGGACACAGCGGATAGTCTAGAGTTATGAACAACCTGCCTAACAATTATGTTGAACTCTAGGCGTACTCAGCTAAACATCAAAGATACACCTCACGGTAATTCTAGAAGACACTGGATAGTCTATCATTAAAAACGACTTCCCTACAATTTCAATTCTAAGAGCGCCTCGATGTTTGCTAGAAGCCTTATCCATGTATACATTTACCAGTGTACTTTTTAGTTCCCTTAGATCACACTAAAGGTTTTATTGACATGACAACTACGCTGCCTTCTAGCGTCTCTTTCTTTGGTGCTATCAATACAAACAGTTCAGGCACTCGTCGGAAAGGCATGGTTATCTTTGCCTGGCAGGTCTTGCTGCAGAGACAACCATACCCTTCTCCATAAACCATCGTTTATGCCTAAAACCTACCCCTCAAACTGAATGTTTAACCTCGTTGGCTTCTCTTAATATATTTCCGCCTATAGCACATGAGTATATAATGATACATATATAATTATATTGAATAATGTGTTGTTCTAAGTGGCTGCTATTTGTGAATGAATTTGTGTCGTGATTAGGCCATTTCAGTTATGTAATATTCGCATCTAGCTGCAGTTGCTGTTAACAGATAGGCCCATAACATGAGTGGGTGTATATGTAAGAATATATGTAAGGTTTGCAATATATATATATATATATATATATATATATATATATATATACGATATATATATATATATATATATATATATATATAAGGTTTGCAGTAGAACAAAAGCCATTTTATAGCACACGCTAAGCTTTAGCCACCGTATGAGCGCCAGGGACCATGCGTTACCTTTGAAAGCACTTAATTCAGTATTATGATTGTTTTTTTTTCGTAACGTCCATACAATCTTATAATAGAATATTGCCACAGCAATTATTATATTATATAGTTGTTGTTACTATTCTCAGAAAAAACAAACTGTGGCAAATATTATCATCGTCAATAATTATAACGTAGAAACATTTTGCTTTAGGCTATACAAACATGGTTAAAGTTATCATAAAAACATCTAATAAGAACAAAGTGGAATCTAAAGTGGAAATATTATTGAAATGCGGTTTCGTGTCTAGTGTGGCGCCGTCTTTATTTTGACCCGTGCTAGTACAGTTATATTTGTTGTGTATTTTGTATTGACATGCAACCCTGGTATGGTGGTGGATCATCCAACGTTAGACCCCGACGTGGCATATACATGGGGTGAAAGTGGTAACCTACTTTGCTGTAGTCAATGCGCATTGCTGCATGATAACACATGCTGGACTGGGCAACTCTATAGAAATTACTACCTCGCGTATTATAACTATTATTAGGCCACTATAACCACCCCGGCTGCCGTTTAATAACACATAGATTTCCGTTCAGTGTTGTGTGTAATTAATTCGGCATTTGATTGCCTAGGACGACGCCAGTGGAGTCCAGTGGCAGTAAGCTTCGTGGTAGTTTGGATGTATCCGGGCTCAGGCGTACCACTGCCAAAAAGGCACCAATTGCGGCCCAAGTCGGTGTCTCGAAGCCGGTCGGCAAACTCAATCTCGGTAGAGGTGCCGGAGCATCGGAAATCACAGACAAGGTGCAAGCGCAGGGTGTAAGCGAAAGAAGGGCCCCGTTACAGAGTGCCAAAATCGTGACGAACCGTTTCGCTCGCTGCACGCTAGGTGAGTCTAAGCGTGAGCAAAATACTATATCTCGCAAGTAACGTCAGTTGGACAAGCTGAGTGAAGGACACATCTACTAGTCAATTCAGCGTTTTCAAAGTAGTCATCCGGAGAAAAACTAACCAGGGCTCTGCTCTCAACGGGCGCGCTAACGGCACCTTAATGCAATTATGTAAGGCTATTCATTCCAATTGTTCTGACTGGAATATATCAAGCAGATAAGCTGCTATATTCGTGTGGGTCAACTCAGGAGATGCGGCCAAAAAACTTACGCAGCTTTCTGCAATAGGGTAAGTACCCGTCATGGTGACCTGTCCGACTCTAACCTGGTTCAAGGCGAGACTTCAAGGCGTCGATGTTGCATTTACAGAGGACAAGATACGCGAAGAGCTAGCAAGTTGTGGTGTAGTGCACGTTCGACGCATATATCGCACAAGCTACGCCTGCAAGACCTCAGTCGGCAAGGTAAATCTAACCTTCAACCGTTAACCGTCTATATCTGTTTTCCTGGGATACAAAACCTACGTCGTCGTTCAGAAGCCCGATCAGCCGAAGTTATGCTACAATTATCAACAAGTGGGATGCCTAGCGGACAGGTGCACATTTCGCATGGTCTTAAAAAATGTGGAGGTTGTGGCCATCTGGCGTCAACTTGCGCGAAACACTCAAGGTATATAAACTATAGTGGTCCTCATGCGACCGGATTGCCTTCCCGTTTACGTGTGGCGGAAGGAGGAATAGGATTATTATAAATGCGAGAGTTCTTCCACAAGTTAAGGCAGCGCACCAGACTGCATCGATCTAGACATATATCGGCCAGACACGCTGGGGACGCCAGCGAGCCGTCCCACCGTCCCATATCTCACCGGGCTACGACGAAAACATTGATGTGAGTATTCGATCTCCAGGCAACATGTGCCATGCCAAACTGTTGAGCATTTTGCCTAAGTATGTGCGGTCGACTATTGCGGACAAGCTTACCAAATCATTTTGAAACGTCGCCAGGAACAAATATTTCAAGTCTGGTACTCCTTGTTCTTCTTTGGTACGGTCGTGCTGCGACTTCCTCGGGCCAGGCAGGACGCTCGCGAATTTTTAACGAGATCTGACGTTAGAAGAGTCAAGACACAAAGCGATGGCCCACCTTAACAACGACTTTTGAAGACGAGTGAGGGACAAGCTGTCGGAAGGCGATAATTATATAGCTGCAAAATTGGTGAGCTCCCAAGATATGCTAGCGCCAGCCAGAAAAATACGGAAGCGCTCAGCTCCAAACATCCATATGTTTCTCTGAATATTTCCATGCCCACACCCCGACGACCACAATGCCTTTTTTGATCTCGCGTAAAGAAATACTACTTGCTATGAAGACCTTCAGCAGAAGTTCAGCTGCCGGCCTGAACTTTATAAGGCTATGTTTGTTGCAGGACATGTCGTCTGGTGAACTGGGCAGCACGGCCGGACGACTATCTGACGCCATTTCTAAGGTTGTTGATCTGCTCAAATGGGAGCAACACGAGCTAGTATTTGCTACCTTTGGGGCTAACAAACTGCTACCTTTTAGGTTACAGAGGTAGCAGCCCAGTGTGCCCGTGTCCACGGTGGTGTTCAAACTGGATTTCCGAAACGTTTTCAATAGCGTCCGGAGCGATCATTAGCTTCGAGCCGTGAAGTTGTGGGAACTCTTACAGTTTCACCAGATGAACCTGGCGTATGGTTCAGAACTATCACATATAATCATGCCCTGTAACGCTATGCTATCATAGACAGGTCTTGAGCAGAGTGATTTCCTGGGACCTCCACTTTTCTGTTTGTGTATCAAGGTTAATATAACAATAAAGTTTTGCTCCAGGTTAACGACATTTTGCCAATTTGCGGTTTTCAGCAAAGCGAGCGGCTGTATGGAAAGCATACGAAGCGGTATACAGTTACGTGTGAAGCAGACTTATTCCCCCAAACGCAGACTGGAGGCGATGCAAAGTGTGGTATTGTCCAGCATCGTCCCCAGCGGTGAGGAAATGGCCTGAAGTCATTTGCCGCTCATTAGATCGGCTGCTGCCTTAATGTTGCTGGCCTGAATCATCAACTGCTTTTGGATCGACTTAATTAACTGCACATCCAAAACCGATTGCGAAATGCATTCAGGTAAGGAATTGGTCTCTCCCTACCGCACTTGATGATATTCGAAAGGTCACTGACTTTGGTGTGATTAGCGGCCTGACTCTGAACCCGATCAAATGTGAAGTATATGTCACAGCTCACAAGGGATTTGAGCCATTAGATTTAACTTACCTTGTTGGCCTACTTTCGGGCTGTCGCGTAGTGAACAAGGTGCTAACTGTGCCTCATTACCGGACGGCATCGCAAAGGCATTAGCCAATCGAATAGTCAATCGACTTAGCCACAGACAGACTAACTCAACTGGGTGCCCACTGCGGCCTATTCCTTTCTAGATCTTGCTTTTCAGCTACGAGATTAGCACACCTGCTTAGAGGTCGCAACCTGTCCTCATCGCCATGAGCTCTAACAGCCATTTAATGAACTTAGCTTAGACACTTTAGAGAAGCTACTAAATCGTCATTGGCACAAGCTGCGGACAGCGTTAGGGACATTGCTGGACAGAGATAGGTGGGGCGCTTATAGCGTAATATAAAGGCTGACCGCCGGATTGTTGTCTATATTTAATTATCCTCCCAATGATAAGGCTAACCAGGACAGTGAGGCAGCCCCCTTGCAAAAAACGACTAGCAAGCCCGATTAGTAGAGCCTTATTTGTTGCTGATAGAGCCAGGCTTTGAGCCGTTGGTAGTCAAGGGGCTGGGGCTTGGTTACATAACCTGCCCTGTCCTTGAATTAGGACTCTTTTGGACGACAAGATGACTGTGGCTTGGTGTTGACCTAGACGTGGCCTACTGACACAATCAAGCTGTTTCTAGAGTTTGGTTAACATGTATCCATCAGTTTGTGTCCATCACTACTACTATTTCTATAAAAGAAAGTGCAGATATAAATGTTTCGTGTGGGTTTTTATTTTTTTCGTAAATTCCGCCGACCTCTATTCCTTGAGGCGGTAGATTCATTCATCGAAGCTTACCCTATCATCACAAACTTTGAACGTTCTGTTTAGCTATTGACGTCAGCGGTCTTTCCAAACGGGAGTCATAATCGTTATTTTTTACGCAAGTCGCGAAATCGACGGCACTATATATATATATATATATATATATTCAGTGCTTCGGAATACTGCTTAATCACCTTAAGCAATTTGTGATCTTTCCACCACTCTAGAACTTATGATCTAGTTGATATTAAAAAACGTTAAGCAGATGTACAGATGTATTGCTTCAGTTTCGGGCATCTTAAAAAATCGACGGACCTTCTATTTTTTACTTAATTGAAGTAAACTCAAACAATAAACACCGCCACTGGTTGGCGTGAAAATTGACCTGTGCGCGCTTCATGCATGACTCGGTTCAGTGTTCAAATTTAAAGCACTGGAACTTAACGTTCTGCCCTCGTATATTGCCTACCATATCACTTATCTAGTCAATACCTCAGCTCTTCTTGTGAAAACAATCGTTGCCTTACCATAAATCATACCAAGATTTACTAACTTTTATATAGGTCCCTTGAACTGCACAAACGTGTGTATTGTTCCATGCTCTAAGAGTTCCTGCTGACGAAATATGAGAAACTGCTTTAGAAAATACAGTCCAGATGTGTGTAACGATTGCGTTGGAGCTTTCCCTTAACAAAATTATAAAGGTTTTTTGGCCCTTAGACTACTATCTTATAATGTACCTTACTTTACTTTTGCAAGTTCATAGTTCCTACCCTAACATCGCGCTCCTGCTCTCTACTTTTTCTGAAGTTGTGTTCCCTGTGCCCAATCCTCGGGCAGCCAAAGCAGCATTGTTGATTAGTAATCTCACTGATCCGGCACATGGCCCAGCCCACTTTAACTCCAATCTTTGCAATCAGGATGGCTTCCTGAGTTTTCAGACAGCAAACTCCGGCATTTACGTTGCCATGCCGCCGTTATCGCAGCTCATTTATTCTGCCGGCTTTCTTTGCCTTCTCCCCTTAATGTCGGCGCCAATGTCTCTCGGATCCCACCCTGCGTGGCGCTATAAACAAGGAGTTTAATGCGTTTCCTGGCTTCGTCGTCTAGTCCCGCCCTTCCTCCGATATCGCGAATGAGGGCAACGTTGCCCCTAGCTTTTGACTCCCGCACCCTTATTACTATATTGTCGTTTCCATCCTAAGCAACTTCCCTAATTGGCACTTCTGCGTCTCCTGGATAAACCTTATTCATATTACTTTTGAGATTTTCTGTCTCTGAGGATTTTCTTCAGATCTGGTGAAGCTGTTCATACAAAACCACTGCTCATTTTGTTTAGTAATCTACTCACTGTAACGATGTAGGAGAATAAAAATGGCTAGCCTACGCCGGTCTGTGGGACATCTGAAACACGGCACATCATGATCCACCCAACGCCTTGTACGCGTTGTGAAATACTTGTAAGGGCCGTCATTTACCCCATTTTGACTGACGGTCCTGTACTGTGCCGGCACCCGCTTAGGCGGCCGCAGGGTAAGTCACGCGTTGTTGTTTTGCGTAAAGACTTTCGTTGCTGATACATAATTTCTGTTGTTGGGATTGGATATCACTGGATAAATTAATGGCGCTACTACCGGAACTATCTGCAGAATGACCTCATTTGTTTGTATAGATGGAAGACTCTTCTGGTCGACGTGACTAGAGTGAATTCGCAAACGACGACACGTTAGAGGTCACTACAGCAAGTGCGTCTCTGCTGAAATGTAAACACAAGTCCGGACTTCCTCTGCCATCGACACAGGGTTGCCCATAATCATCCGAGAACAGAGAGAGAAAGAGAATAAAAGACAAGGAGTAAAAGCGCAGAGCAATGACCAGCCTTGGATATTGCAATGTATCGTAGTTTGAGAGGTTTAATTACTAGACATCGTGCCAACTACGTCCCATTTGACGGAAAGCTCTGGAACGGCTGCTAGCATCCGGATGTGCACAACATGTTCACGCGTCAATACATCAATCTGCACAATAGAGCAGATTGATGTGTTGACGCGATAGAGAAGGAGATAGAGAGAGAGAGAGAAACGCCACTAAAATCAATATAGGTGAAGCCAGGTGAACGAACTATCGAACGAGAAGAGTTAACCTAGCGACAACAAGCCCCAGGCAAAGTACCGGTTTCGCACTATGCACTCATCTGTGTAAATCCCCTGCTACATTGATAGTAACAGACAATGAAGCTGTAATGATGTCGAGACCTTTACAGCAGAAGCCGAGGTTGAGGAAGAGATAGAGAACGCAGCAGAAAATTTACCAAGTGGTTTGCACCCGGGACACAACAAGGGAGATAGAGATACAGATTTGTAATGGTTAGGCTGGCATAGATTATCTCTGCCTTAGTTTAGGCCCATTGCTTCCTTTATTACGAATAGCCCGAAAAGAAGTGAAAATACCTCTGCTACTCCCTTTCCACACAGATTGCACAAACGCCTATGCCGGCGTTTTCTTCAGTAAGCCGAGCCCACTTTAACGATTTAAAACAGATTGTGCCTTTTAAATAGAGCGCCAAAGCATTTGTTTCCATTATCATTTATTCCGCTTTTTTCAGATGGGTTAGATAATTAGGAAGTGTATGTCAGTACGTATAAGATGAAATATGTATGCTAGACCCTACAATAACAATGTTCATATAGCAATACTTACTTATGTTAATAAATATTTGAGATAGTTTCAGTGAGTGTAGATATAATGGCAATGCGATGTAGGAGCTCAGCAAGTTTCTGGCCATTTACGGAGCGGGAAAACGTGCGTGTTAGGAGATAGGTTGACAGACCAACGCAGCGAGGTACATGTTGTTCAGTAACGTGAACGAAACTGGACGTGCGTACTTGCGGATTTTACAAAAACTTCAGACATCAAAAGATGCACCGGCGAGTATACCAACATATACGTATATTCATTTATATCAATTATCTACCGATTTCAGCTGCAACGGCTTAATTTCTCAACAGCCTCGAACTCGAATACCTAAACCAATTTACGATTATGAAAACGAATTTTACGCTAAGTAATTTAGGTTTAGCAGACAGCTTAACAGAGCAGATCAGTTTGGGTCGTTAGTTGTAGCATCGTAGTAGCATTAAGGAACGCTTTAGGTAAGCTGATTTGATGCCGCTGAATACAATGCCGAATTCCCTATGTAAGGGAACATATGCACCTGTTATCAATATTGTTGTTGTTATTGTTGTTGTTGTTTTGTTGTTGGTGGCTTGGCTGGTACAATATCGACCGACGCAGAAACCCTGCACGTAGACGAACTCGCCAATATTGGAATTGCTGGTGCTTTTTCGGGAGGACCAGAGAATTCTTTCTCTCTCTCTATATATATATATATCCTTGTCTCCATTTTTTCTCCCCCACTTATCTAAGTCTCTGGCGCGCTGTATGAATGCGAAAGAAAACGACGAAATGCTATTCTGACAGCAGCAGCAGCACCAGCTGCTGTTGCTACTCCATGGTTCGCAAGCAGATGCACAAGCGGCAGCGTCCGAATCGCGTGGTCAATTGCCCTAGACAGTGTACAGGCAACCACGGCCTTGCGTGAAGTAATGGTAATAAGTCGTCCTCGCCGCTGTTCTTGTCGTCTCCTATTCCCCAGGGAGCTACTCAAGGCAAGTTGCCAGAAAGGTGTGTCCTACGACCAATACGTCTACTGTAGCGACTCTCCAATAGGCTGTAAATCATTCCCGGATGTAGCCGTTTACTCGTTCGGCGGTTTGCAGCCATCTAGGCCGAGCCGGGCCCCGAGCAGGAAAACCGGGAATAGAAGCATTCAGACAGTAAAAAACGCCGTTGGACTCCGCAGCAGTGTCACTCTCTCTCTCTGAATACATACATCCCGCAGCCTGCGCTCTCCCCCTCCGCCCCCCCTCTCATAAGCTTCCCCTTTTCGTAGACGCAACCTCTCTAACTACGTTTCTCGTTTTGCCGCCGCAAGTGCCAACCACTTCGTCGTATAAGCAGGCAATATACCGCGGCGTGACGCGGGCGTGTCGACATCGTTTGGGCGCGTCGCTTTGCTTCGACTGTTCCAGCAGCGGATAAACGATACCACGATCGCAACGCGACTTACGCCGCGCTGTATGTTCTTGTACAAAAAGGGCACGTAATTGGATTTCGTCAGTCGTGTGGCGATAATGGTGGTGGTGGTGGCGGAGGTGCTTGTTGTTGACGAGGTTGAACAGGAGAAGGAGGTCAAGGAGTTCCGTTACTTCCGCGACTGCCGGCGGTGGCGGATATTAGACAGCTGCACGTACATCTCTCGGTCGTTCCTAGGCTGTTAGGCAATTAAAAAGCTTCTTCCGTCCAGACGGATAAAAACAATATCCTTAAAAATTGTTCCAATTTGAGACTGCGTGGATGCAGAGGCGACATTGGCCGGTTGGCCAATAACGTAGTCGTGTTAGTGTAAGTTGCCACTTTTCTATCGAAGACCTACATGCTCTTGCTCGAGCGCAAAACACGCATCCTGTCCTCCCTTATTCCAGAGACCATTTCTTAAAGTACGGCTTTGCATCGTTGCCCGCCACAAAGGTCCACCGTTATTATTACCGGTTATCATGCTACCTTCCCATTAATCTTAGAATTGGGTAGCTCAATTAGGTTGTCTTAGGTCACTGACAACCTTTTCCTCTCTTTTTATTTTTAGAGGACTAATTGGAAATGCGGTTGACACCGCGGCAAGGAAGCCGCGTGCAAGCGCGAGCCGGTAGTGTGGGACTCCAACCCACTAAAAACCAGACGTGTTCCCGTCTTCCACTCTGACTGGGAACCGCTTGCGCATAGCATCAAACAGTCAAGGGGCGAGTCACAACTCCTGGCGGGTTTGTTTCCCGGTACCCACGGGGATGCGCGAGCGAGTTAGCAGGGAGGCCCTAGTCCTCGGCTGTAGGATACTCCTAGAAGCTTGTTTCGCTTGATTCCAGAAATACGTTGATTCCGTCATTTTGTCAATAATGTCACGTATGTTAGAAGTTGTCATGTTCTATAAAAGTTCTAGTAGGTGTGTGCGTTGCTCCGCTTATGCTGGACACCTCAGCACGGTGTGTTCCAGGTGTCCTCGAATCCAGGGGCTGGGGGCCTTCTCGATCCTAGACAGGTAGGACTGGAAGTCGCCATGACCTGTAAGGACCTAGGTGGTGTAGAATGTGAGTCCTTCGCCGGTCGGTTATGCTAGCCTCTATTTAGCATTGTCCAAGATGGCATCAAAGAAGGACAGATGAGACGACTTATAAAACGAAGAAGATAGGAAGAGGATAGAGAGTGTGGGAATATATTACGAGAGGAATCACCATGACGATCACAGGATTTTGCGCCAGAAAATGTTTGGCAATTAGGGAAATCTCTCAGGTAAGTGCGTTGGCATCGATGACCAGTTCCGGACTGCTGTATAATAAGGGCTTGTCGAACAGCAACACAGTGCATATATATATATATATATATATATATATGAAGGTCACAATCGTTCCGGATGGTGATGGTGTGGACTGTTATATCAAACGCTTTGTATAAAATATAATATCGTTTCTTGAGCAAAAATTCAATTGGGACTTTGTGCAACAGCTGTCCGGTCACCGGGCCAGCCTACCCGATCTGTTGGTTCCAACATTTTCAAAGTTCCAATATGATACTAGAGGACCACTAAACCATTAACGAGCCTTTTTAAAACTTAATTTTGCTTCGTTTGGCAAATCTCGTTGCAAAGTCGAGATGAGTTGCGCTTAGACTAAGAGCTGAAGATGTTAGGAGGTACGCCACAACGTTAAACAAGACTAGGGCATCCTATGCTTTTAGGCTTACTTCCTATACATAGTATATATATAATAGTCAGCTGGCATCTTCCAAAAGTTTTGCGCCAAACCTGTGTAAGGGCATGCTGGCGAGCTCTTCGTGCAATTTACGGACGGGATAACTGGAATTGTGAGATAATCAGTCGTAAACTTGTACAAATGGTTCACACGACAGGTACAGTACGTGACGTGGCAAGCCGCGGAAGAACACGGAACGGTTGCTTAACTAAAAATATTGCCGCTGGAGCCGACAGTGTAGAACCATTTCCGGAACATCGGGTCCGGAAATGTATAAATTAAAATAAATAAACGTATATTACGGCCAATACCTGAGACGTTTGCGCACCTCAACCTAATGTATTCTGAGTTCGAATCTAACAATATATCCGTATAAGATTCAAGCGAAAGCTTAAGCTTACGGACTATCAGGAGCGGCTAAACTTCGCCACTTGGGCTTTCAAGTTGATGCAGCAAGATTGCCAATTTTTTGTTTTGTTTAAAAAATGCTTTTTTTTCGGAAAAAAAAAACATTTCTATCTAAATTGAAACAAAAATAGATAAGACTATTGCATCTGTGCAATCGAGAAACCTTACGTAATTTACGAAGAGCCGTTATTTTATACCAGTTTAGTCTAGTGCGGTCTCTGGGCTAAAAAAACATTGGGCGGTTGGGACAATCTTTCACTACACGTTGTGCGAATAAATGAAAAACAAGGTTTTTCATATGTATTTGCAAATACTCTCAAAAGCACACAACATCTGTTAACTAAGGAGGTTGCCTACTTGTTTTTGTCTTTGTCCGAATTTGGACATAATCGATGTAAGTGAACTCTGTTTCCAACAATATAGTGCCGTAAGCCACACAGCCTGCGTGCCTGGGGCGAGACAAGCATTTAAGGATAACGCATCTCAGACGGGCAATCTCGTGTAACGGGGGCATTCGCTAGGCCTTCAAAGTCTTGCAATATAACCCCGTTAACTTCTTGTGGGATTTATTAAAGAGTAATGTATACGCTAGTTACCCTACGGCTATAAGCGAGATAAAAACGAGCAGCAAAACATGCATTAATGTAATGAGTCTGATTTATGTGAAAAGTTGCTAACCAGTGGATGTCCAGTGCAGAGCTTGTAAAAATAAAAAAGAGTGACCACCTCCTCGATATTCTATAACGTTGGAAATTGCATTATAAATTTTATATATTTTTTTTGTTAAAACGCTACCTCCATATTCTTAGACTTTTTGCACACTATATATATATATATATATATATATATATATATATATATATGTATATATATACATATATATATATATATATATATATACATATATACATATATATATATATATATATATATATATATATATGTATATGTATATATATATATATATATACAGGGTGTTGCAGAAATTTTTCATAATAGAATATACAAATTGTAGAGCTCGTTAAAGCAAATATTTTTTCCAATGGAACATGGTCTCTGAGAAGTCTTGTTTCGGAGTGAGAGCAAAATTACTACAATTTGTGACACTAGTGTTTTTGCCCGACATAGGAGCATAAAATGTGCTGTTGCGAGACAACCAGTCCTCCTATACAGAAACTAAACACACTGTCGTGTTTGTGAGAAAATTCTGCTTCTTCCGAAGAATATACAAGGCCGGTCAGAAGATGCGACACGGTCGTTTAGAAAAGAATTCGTCAAAAAGGAAGTTTTTTATTAGCTTTCACGCCAAATACTTCAGAATCATAACCCTACGACCACCCACGTGTTCAAAGCTAACGTATTCAGCAAATGCGCATTTCATGACGATAATTTTGGTACCAAACTTACGGCAATGCGAGCAGTGGTTGCAGAGTAATTACGATTTTTCGGCGAACATGTCGAGATTAAGTGCATGAAAATGACGCGCTGCGGCTGTCGCGCGACAGGTCGGCGGTAGTGAACGTCGCCACACAGTCATTTTTCATGCACTTAATCTGGACATCCCACCGAAAACACGTAATTACTCTGCAACCACAGCTCGCATTGCCGTAAGTTTGGTACCAAAATGATCGTCATGAAATGCGCATTTGCTGAATATGTTAGCTTTGAACACGTGGGTGGTCGTAGGGTTATGATTCTGAAGTATTTGACGTGAAAGCTAATAAAAAACTTCATTTTTGACGAATTCTTTTCTAAACGACCATGTCGCATCTTCTGACCGGCCTTGTATATTCTTCGGAAGAAGCAGAATTTTCTCACAAACACGACAGTGTGTTTAGTTTCTGTATAGGAGGACTAGTTGTCTCGCAACAGCACATGTTATGCTCCTATGTCGGGCAAAAACACTAGTGTCACAAATTGTAGTAATTTCGCTCTCACTCCGAAACAAGACTTCTCAGAGACCATGTTCCATTGGAAAAAATATATATATAGAGCTCTACAATTTGTATATTCTATTATGAAAAATGTCTGCAACACCCTGTATATATACAGATATACATATATATATATATATATATATATATACATATATATATATAGATATACATATATGTATATATATATATACATATATATATATATATATATATATATATATATATATATATATATATATATATATAGATATACATATATATATATATATATATATATATATAGATATACATATATATACTTTTGCTACACTTAAATAAATGATGATTATAATATATATACATGGTGTCCAAAACGTATCGCGACTTTTGTGTTTTTTCAAAAATTATTCATTTATTCATGAATATCTATTTTGTCCCCTTCAAAGTAATCCCCATGAGATATTATACACTTGTGCCAACGGTTTTTCCAATCTTCGAAGCACTTCAAAAAACCATTTTTTTTAATCTTGTTCAGCTCCTCCTTCGATGCCGTCTTTATCTCGTCAAGCGTAGCGTAACGTCGTCCTTTCATGGGCCTCTTCAGTTTAGGGAACAAGAAAAAGTCACAGGGGGCCAGATCTGGGGAATACAGTGGCTGCGGCATCATTAGTGTGTTGTTTTTGGCCAAAAACTCGCGCACAAGCAACGATGTGTGAGCAGGGGCGTTATCGTGGTGCAAAAGCCAATTTTTGTTCTTCCACAAATCCGGGCGTTTCTGGCGGATTGCTTCGCGCAAATTGCGCATAACTTGCAGGTAATATTCCTTATTGACCGTTCTACCCTGTGGCAAGAACTCATGATGCACCACGCCCCTGCAATCGAAGAAAACTGTCAGCAAAACTTTCACATTCGACCGAACTTGGCGCGCTTTTTTCGGTCTTGGTTCGTGCGGCAGCTTCCATTGAGATGATTGAGCTTTGGTTTCCACGTCATAACCATAAACCCACGATTCGTCACCAGTTATGACCCTCTGGAGCAAATTTGGGTCGTCGCGGACAGAGTCCAACATCTCATTAGCAATGTTCATGCGATGCTGTTTTTGGTCGCAATTGAGCAATTTTGGTACGAATTTCGCGGCGACCCGTCTCATGCCCAAATCATTGATAAAAATCGAATGGCACGAGCCAATCGATATGTTTAGGTCCTCAGCAACTTCTCTAACGGTGATTCGACGATTGGCCAATACCATTTTCTCCACTTCATTAATTTATTCGTCTGTTGTTGAAGTGCTCGGGCGTCCGGCACGCTCTTCGTCGTTCACATCTTCTCGGCCTTCTGAGAACATTTTGTACCACCGATAAACGTTGCTTCGGTCCAAGGTAGCTTCTCCGTATGCCACAGTCAACATTCGGAATGCATCCGCGCACTTAATTTCGTTTTTCACACAAAATTTGATACAGGTTCTTTGATCCATTTTTTTGAATAGGTAAAAATCGAAGACGATCCAAAACACGTGCAAGCAAAGCAGCTGTCAACAATTAAGTGAACATTCAAAATGGCCGAGCTTGTCGGCATAAGTGAGAGACATGAGTACCAACATAACGCCACAAAAAATCGAAATTCGAATATACGTAACCCGCGAAAATTCAAAAGTCGCGATACGTTTTGAACACACCGTGTATATATATATATATATATATATATATATATATATATATATATATATATATATATATATATACATACATATACATATATATTGTCTTGGTTATTCGGCGTGTTGAGCACGTGGCTGAAGAGGCTCTTCCACCGGAGCAATTCGGTTTTACTTTGGCTCTCTCTTTCTTGGCGGAAACGACGGAAATTATTTATGTTTCTTAATGGAATTGTAAAGAAGAGGCGGACGCCTAGATTGTGGCATGTGACAAGGCGTTCTCTTCTGTTCAAGGATACGAACAGCGATGATAAACAAGAATCAAATCTCTATCGTGGACTGGCGTCGGATCGCACGTTGACAAAGCTTTTCTGTGAATTGGTTCTTCAGCGTGCTGAGCAAGTGTGGCTGATGAAGCTTTTCTGCCGGCGCCATTCGGCTTTAGAAGACGTTAAGAAACCCGAGATCAAATCTACGGTCTCCAGTGGGAAATCGAGCGAGCTGTGCCAAAACCCAGAAATTATCTGTAAGCGGTTTGTATTGATTGCGTCAAGACGCTTGACAGGCGCCCTAGCCGTCTGCTGGTTGAATCGTTACAACGGGCAGGTGCGCGTTTGATGGCTCTTTTCTGAATATAATAGCAAGTTTCTTTGATGAGGTCGCCTTCTAGGAGAAGGTAAGTGTGGTATTTTGGAGATCAAGCAAAATAGGGAAACTGTGCTAAAACAATCTAAAAGACGTGGCAGTGATTCACGCAGATGTAAAAGTATGGAACGAGCTATCGCAGGACCTCCGAAATAAATCCGAGCTGGTTGGCGTCTTTAAAATATGTTTGGTCAAGTACCTAAACGCAGAAAATACATGTCTGTAGCTTTTAAATCTGTGAATTATTGTCACTGGATAATACGTAACTCCTCCGATGATATGTGTATGTCATAAAAAGCGTTTTTGTAATATAGGTATGTGTATGTGTAGTCACTCTCGTCGTTATCTTTTACAGATGCAGGTACTACAACGATACGTATTTTAGAATCAAATAAGACCTTGGAATACACTGTGACAGATTGCCCGTGAAAGAGAATGCCAATAGAACGACTATATATATATATATATATATATATATATATATATGAGTCAAGTTGTATACTGCTCGCATGTAATGCGCGTACTATAACGCAAATATGCAATATAAAACGTTTGGTTGACTGATGCTTTTTAGATTGGTTTTCTTTGTTTCTAATACTCGAGAAGACGTAGGTTTTAACTATACCAATTATCAGTCGGCTTTGCTTATTATTTTCCCCTTAATCCCTTAGCTTGTACCCTTATGTGTAAAAATATGTAGCTTATTCTTTATATATATATATATATATATTTAAATATATATATATATATATATATATATATATATATATATATATATATATATATATATATATATATCTATATATACTTGTTAATTACTATTATGTTGGCCACCACTAGTGTAGTTACCACTACCATATCATATATGTAGTTTTTCCACGTCTAATATATGTGACTAATGTGCCAGAGTATTTATCCTGTGTTGTTTTGATAATTACCGACTAATTGCTGGTCTTTTTGTCTTTGTTTTTTCCGTCTACGTTCATATTTTGGTATGAATGGCAACCCGGAAACCAGCCGCCAATTATGCAGCGTCTTGGGCCTTGCAAACAGACGCCTATGCACAAACGAACTAGTAAGCGGTCCGACAGACTTTAGGCTTGTCGCATACAGACGTTCTGAGCTAAGCGGACCTAGTGGAGCTAGTGAACCTGTGACATTCGCGTGATCTGGTTAGTCGTTCTAGTTAAGTGGTTAGTCAATCAATAGTTAGCTAATCGCTAGATCAGCCGATCTGTCAGTCTGTCTGTCAGTGGATCAACATCGTCGCTAGCTCATTAGCAAAGCCAAATGCCAAAACGCAGGGCAGAGAGCCCAGGCATTGGTGCCTAGACTCTGTGCGATTAAAAAGACACAGTAAAAAAGGCTTCTCGGTTGCAAAAAAAAACAGAATAGCGGCGAACAGATCACAAGCTAGCTCAAACGAATAACTTCTAGGTGGTGATGGTGGCGGGAACAGCGATAGACGTCTATAGTCTGAAACACTTTGTTTTGTTGATGTTACGGTCGTTGTTTTTCGTACTGCCATTTTTACGTCTGCTTCTCGGTGTCGCCTCGTGCCATTCGGCAGACTATAGGCTTAAAATACATTTAAGGAGGTTGTTTTCATTTTTATGCTATCCTTCTTCCCCTACGGGCTTGGAATCGCCGTGAGGCATATCTTGAACGCACTGAAAGCCGGATACCGATGAGAAATCTAGGGTTTTCCCCAACAGTCTTTGTAGCACAGCCATTGCCGCTGTCGGCAAATTATGGAAGTTGCGGCGTTTCGTTTCACAAAACGGTCATCAGAAACGACGTCCACTGAACTGGAAAGTCAGCTTATCAGACGGCTTTGCAGCGCCAAAGCCAGGCTAGCCGGCGAGACACGTTACTGCAGTAACCATAATTGTTTCGGTTAGCGCAGGATCGAAAACTCGCACCACTTGCAGTTTTGGTCGCCGTAGTTTAGAGTGATTAGTTCGTCGCGTGTTGTCTTTATGAACAAAAAGCAGAGAGCAAAAACAACCACTGAAACAGCAATAACTGCAACAAAGGATCCCACCAACATGCTTCTAGCCTTAGGCAAGTTCTAGTTCATGTATAGTTTATGCGTTTACAACGGGCCACATAAATTGTTGTTTTACGAAGTCTTTATCAAAGTCTTAGAGATCCATACCTAAGAGTCCGCACGTGAAGTCTCCTACGGGAAGGTTGCACGTATTAAAGTATTTTAGAGCAGTAAACACTGCAGTGGACATAACCTTAACTGTGTCTACGATATTTTCTTCAGTCGATGCTTGCGACATATTTCATGGATGTCAATAAATATTAACATACAGATATAAATTAACATACAGATATTATATTATAGAACTCGTTATGTGCCGATTGTGTCTGATATATGTGTTTGGAACGCGGTGAGGTGCAGGATCATGCTTTATATGTGATTCACGGTAATAATATTGGCGGGTTGAAGCGGAGACGATTGCCGGCGACTATATCAAGGAGTCGCGACTCCGATTGAGGCGCAAATGATCTCCACCTTCAATACCATACTATAGAAGATTTGCCGATATGGGCTAAAATAGTACCAATGCGGTGTTGGCCAATACTCTTGTTAAATAAAATAAAAGCTGTTTGCATCAATTTAATTAAAACAATAATCATAATTTATCATTATTATTATTACAACCTGGTCTTTAAGAATATACGTGTATCGGCGCCATTTGTGCATCTCGCGTGGGTGAATGATGTGGCCGACCCTGCGCTAACTGGTGCACGATCGCCGAGGGCATACGTGTCGAAGACAGCGACGTTCTACGCCAGCGGCCGATAGAGGCTCTCGTCCCCACTGGTAGGATAATCCGGTCGACGCCTGTCATTCCTCTGCAGTCCTTTTTTTTTTCTGGGAGGTTTCAGGAATGCATGATGCACATGCGCCACTAGCAGCCTGCGTGACTAGTGTGAGACTCGCAAACCCACTAAACCCAGATTCCTCCCCACCCCCCCAGGCTCGGTATTACTTTGGCATTACATCGAAGTCTTCTGCAGTCCACTAGGCTCCAGTGTGACGCGGTAGCCGACTTGTCTAAAAACGGGCCCAAGGATGCCATTGATTGTCCGCGGGGCTCACGCGGCCCTGCGTAGGCTCGGATAGCTTAATGCAGTTAAACCGGTGCATGCCTGGCACCTCCACCGTTCCACCACATGCACATTTCTCTCTCAAACATGGCGCAATTGACTTTGGATGGGTAGCAAAACGCGGATTCTGCAAAAAAAAAACGAAAGAAGTATATCGAGTTATCAAAAAGCTACCACGTTGTATCAATTACATTGAATACACTCCGCCCTATCAGCTCCTCATTTTCAGCGGAGATCCTGAATGATATCGGAAAACGTATAGAAAACCGACGTGAGGCCAAGTTTTTTAAACATAAGATGTCTTCGGTCGCTTGTAGAGGAAACGTGGCTTCCATCATAGGCACCATGAATTGACAGGAAGCGGGTGGAGAATGACAAAACTGGCTTAAAGAATCATACCTCACAATATTAATAATGGCTTAAGAAATCATACCAAGAATAACAAAAGCCGCTACAAAACTGCTGTTCTGACAGAGACGTGTGACGTTTAATAAACAAACTGCATTAGTGCCACGGGGTACAGTATAATAAAAATCAAGTATTAAAAAATCAAGTATAATAAAAACAACAACAATAACAGCTGCATTGTGGAGCACCGATGATGAATATCTAGCGAATGCGTTTGTGAATCGTCTTTACTGGGAATTTGGGTTGTTGTGTAATAGTGTTAACAAGCTAAGTAATACAATTAGTGACTAGAGTGTTCACTACTAATCGTAAGAGCAACAACGACGACAGGCTCAAGAGTAGTAGGTGTGGTAGTAATTATAATATAACTAGCAACAGCAACAACGACAATAACAACAACAACGATGACAACAACAACAACAACAGCAACAACAACAACAACAACGACGACGACGACAACCTTATCATAATTACAGTCATGTTTGGCATGATGTCGCACTTAGTTTTTTTCGTCACTTTGTTTTTCCGGTACTCACACTCGTAAGCCAGAGTCTTCACCACCGTCGTGGCCGTCGCTGCTGCTGCTGCTGCTGCTGCCGCCGGCACTTCAGTCATCACCATTACAGTTACACAGATTTGCTCGTCGTCGTCGTCCTAGGCTTCATTTTAGCCATCACCATCATCGACCATCATCGCCTGGCGTCGCCTCGCCGGTTAACTAGGTTAAGCACCGCTGGCAGATGCAGCGCAGCAGCTGCAAAGCCCGAGAACAATAGCGAGCAGTAAAGGTGTTCGGATTCGGCGGGCGAAAACTGGCCGCGCTGCGGTTGTAACCGTTGGTCGGCCCTGTGTTTGATTCTGTTCGTTATGATTTCCTTGGAGTGGGTGTCACTTCATTTGGTCGTCCCGACGGCGATGATGATGAAGATGATGATGATGGTGAGGGTGAGCACCGAAAGTGGTGGTGATGGTGATGGTGATGAAGGCGGATGAAGGCGCTCGTGTCGCCGATGCACGCCAAGGTGGGGGCGGCAGTAGGTTGCCGGCCCCCGCTATCATCATTCGCCATACCTCACTGAGCAGGTTTAGCAGCTGGCAGCGGACAGAAGGTGATAATGGATGAAACGAGTGTGGAGTAGAAGGAGAAGAAGAGCAAGACAAGTACAACAACAGCAAGAAAAATAATAAGAAAAGGAAGCCTCTTTGAGGCTAAAGCTAGGCGGGGGAACAACAATGACAACAGCAACAGTAACAGCAGCAGCGGCAGCAGCAACAGCAGCAATAACAACTACAACAACTGCAAGAAAAACCATAACGGCAACCGTAACAGTAACAACAACAACAACAACAACAACAGCAGCAGCAGTAGCAAAACTGCTGCAAAACTACCAGGAAGAAAAAAAAGATGAATAGAGGGGGAAGAGGAACAACAACAACGAAAGTTGTAATGCGGAAGACAACAATAACAACAATTGCAGTAACAAAACAACAACAACAGCGGGGCAGCTGCAGCATCCGCTGGCTGAGACAGTCAGCGTGCTGGATCAGGAAGAATTGAGGTCGAACTTCAGTAGTAACGGCCAGCAGCCACAACTCTGCCTCGAACTAACGCCAAATATGGATATTGAACTGAAAATAAATAAATAAAAAAAATAACTATTTATATATACATTGGATCGAACATATCCGTACCTGCAGCCGAGAATACTTACAGAGAGAGAGAGAGAGAGAAAGAGGGAAAGAGATCGAGCGAGAAGAAAGGATGGTAGTTACTCCGAAGTTGAAATTGGCAGAACTTCTACATACAGTTTACTTTGTGATAAAATATAAATTTAGTTCCATACAGGAAATGGCAATAAACTAAAAGAAAGACAAATGTAATTCGGGTATTTGCATTATATACAAATTTACACACATATACATATATATACATATATTTTTTAAAATTTGATGTCTTAGTAGAGCTAACATCCCATATCACTTTTACTGCCTTAACTGCTACTCCGCTGGCCACGTACGCACTTTTAGCTGAGGACCGGCGTGAAGTAGGTAGTTTCCTCGACACTTCACACTCTCACTCTGTCTCCCAAGCGTTCTCTCTTTCTGCGTCCTCTCCTATCATCTGCTTCTTCTCTCTCTCTCTCTCTCCTCGCCCTCGCTCTTAGCCTTTATCTTGCGCACACGTACTCCAGCCAGTTCGTGCCTCGTATCGCATCATCGACGAACATCGTCGTTCGACGAACATCAACGATTACGTCGAGTACCACGTACCTACCAGACTGCCATGGCTAATCTCCACAACGGCAAGAGTGGCCGTCGTCCTCATCTTCATCATTATCCGCTAGCTACCTTGATGCCCACTTTCGAAGCTGCGCGACGCCGCCGCGTTCTAAAGTGCCAGTTGGACATAACGAACGCGTCGTTCGGTGAAGGACGGATCTTATTATTGTCATGCACGGCCTGCTTAGAAAGAGGCTGGGGAGGGGGGGGGGGGGCGGATCAACCTCGGACGGATACTTGTGACGAGTCGGAGAACAAGTCGAGAGCACGGAAGGTGT
Organism: Dermanyssus gallinae; assembly: GCA_003439945.1. Taxonomy (NCBI): domain Eukaryota; kingdom Metazoa; phylum Arthropoda; class Arachnida; order Mesostigmata; family Dermanyssidae; genus Dermanyssus; species Dermanyssus gallinae. The sequence continues at coordinate 46,111 of QVRM01004527.1, forward strand.
CGCTGCGCTACAGCCAGCCGACAGAGAGAATAATAATAATAATATTTTTTTTAATTTTTTAATTTATTTTTTTATTATCCGTAAGGCTATTGCCCGTGTACGGTTTTTTCATGTCATGGCTAATTTAATTCCACTCCGGCACTTACCTTATCTAAACTGGAAACCATGCAAACCAATTTAAGAGTGGCCGGTCTGGGTCTCGAACCCAGTCCTCCCGAATGCAAGGCAAAGGCTTTGCCACTAAGCCATCTTGCTCGGTAATAATAATAATAATAATAATAATAATAATAGTAATAATAATAATAATAATAATAATAATAATAATAATAAGTTACATCGTAGTGCCAATATCTATTGAAACTATGGGTCCGGTAAGCAAGGGAACCAAGAGATTCATCAGTGAGCTGGGCCAACGGATTACAGATCTCATAGGGAATCGGCGCGAAGGCGAGTTTCTACGGTAACTGCTGTCGCTTGCATTGTGCCGAGGAAACGCCGGCTGTATTGTCGGTTCCATGGAATAATTTTTAGGAGCTAGTAGAAGACAAGGAGTACACGTTCACACCTCACAATTGTAACATTTAAACAATAATAATAATAATAATAATAATAATAATAATAATAATAATAATAATAATAATAATATAATAATAATAATAATAATAATAATAATAATAATAATAATAATAATAATACTCAATTGAGACGATCGGTCGAGCAAGACAGCCAACGTTTCAATGATATGGGCACATCACACAAAAAAATTCGGGGTCTAAGAAATCTGGTAGAGGTGATCTTGTACGCAGATGATCTCGTCATCTATGGGAAGAGTCGCTTTCAGGTTCAACAGGCCCTAGCCAGACTTCACGCGGCCTCATCTGAGCTTAGACTAACTGTAAATCTGACAAAGACAGTGGCCATGAAGTTTAGAAGAGGCGGGCGATTAGCTGCTAACGATGGACTTCGTTTGGCCGGTTTTGACCTTCCCTACGTTAGTAGGTTTCCCTACTTGGGACTGCTTCTCACGTCGAACGGCCGATGTTTCCTGCAGCATATCAAGGAAAGATGCAGAAAGGCGCTAGTAGCAATGACTACAATTAGAAAACCGCAGCTGCTGTCCATCCTAACGGCACTGAGACTGTTCGATCTAAAGATTGCTCCAATGGCCGCCTACGGCATCGAAATAATATGGAACGATCTCACCCCAGCCAGCCTTGAGCTTCTTAATAGTCTGAAGGCAGCTTACCTCAAGCGAGTCCTGGGCCTCCATCGTTCAGCCCGAAATCGACTTGTCTATCTCCTCACGGACACCCCCCTATTCATCGAGGAGCTAAGACGACGTTTTGACTTGCCCTTATCTTCCAACTACGTCAACGTTCTCAAAACGTGGGAGTGCAAGTTTGCGGAAATTGATGCGGATTTCTTTAGTACAGGAGCGATGCAAATCAGGCATTGAATGGCCGAGCCGATCACCGCCACGTGGTGACTGCATTCGCTTGCATGTTTCCACACACGTGCTGTGCGACAGCTGGGTTCCATGACCCTCGGATCGTGGTGTGTCAACGGACTACTTTCGGAGATACCATGCTCCTCACCCATCCGCTTAGCTGTTAAGACAACCTCGCGTCGACTTCATAGCTTTTATATATCTATTATTTTATAGTCAAGGTGTATGTAAATATGCATATATTTTAACTTACTTTTTTACACACTGTGTGAAAAATCTGACTACATATGGGCACATCGTTATGCGGTTCTGCGTACACGTACGCATATCAATTCATTATGGCCATAATACAATGTTCATAAACAGCTACACCATTTCTGGATAGAAACAATCCGTACCTGCAACCGGAATACTGGAGAGAGAGAGAGAGAAAGAGGGAAAAAAGATCGAGCGAGAAGAAAGGATGGTAGTTACTCCGGAGTTGAAATTGGCAGAACTTCTAGATACAGCTTACTTTGTGATAAAATATAAATTGAGTTTCATACAGGAAAATGGCAATGATCTAAAAGAAGAAGAATGTATCTACAATATTTGCATTATATACGGATTTACATATATATATATATATATATATCGTAGAAGGGGAATCAACCGGAGATTGCATAGTCTTCTGCAAAAATAGACTTGACAAACAAAGGCAACCATGCCAATCACATACATACGGTTACCACTGTTAGCGCCCTTTCTTGTCAGTTTATTGAGAATTCGAAAATTGGCCTGTTAAATCAGGTAAAGCCACATCATATCAGTGTTATATGCATTTGAAGTTATGCACCGCAATTCCGAGTCCGGTAACAAAGTGCAGATAGCCGCTCGAACCGATGCATATAGCAGTTTTCAAGAAAAGTCTCACAGAGAACGACGGCTTAATCTATTGATCATTTTTAGGTATCTGGAAGCCCAGAGATGGCTTGAAGAGCTCCTTAGTTTATTTTTAACTATGGTAATACACCCGTTTCCTCATGTGTGTACAAATGTTAGTATGTCAGATGGGCGAGACTACGCTACGCATATATATTATGCGTCTTGTGTGTTTTTACAAGTTCGTATTAAAGTTAGTATTTTAGATGAAATTTACAACACGCGTATATTTATATATAAATATATATATATATATATATATATATATATATATATATATATATATATATATATATATATATATATATATATATATATGCACATGCTGTAATTGTATTAGCAACTGCAAGATGATTGCTACAACCGGCCGTCGAGGTTGAAGTGATTTCTATAGTTTTTAGCGTTCGTGCACTTTTCTGCTTATTGCTGTCGAAATTCAGCAGGCAGGCAGACAAACGATTGGATAGGTGAATGAATGAATAAATGAATGAATGAATGGATAGATGGGTAGCGGAGCGTGTCGTTCGTGTGTCGTCACGTCTCACGACGCCGACAGTAGGATTTTTGCCGCCCGCCCGCCCGCCCGGCCACTCACTCAGAGATCAGAGCAGTGCAAGTTGGCTGGCGCTATTCATCCGTAGTCGTGTCCGCAATTCGCCATTCGGTCATGATCGCTACCATGGTTCGAATTTGGCAATCAATTGCACGCTGTTGTTGTCGTCGTCGTCACTGTTGTCGCTCTTTCATTGTTGACATTAGCGTAGTCGTTGTAGATAAGGTAGTAAAGTTGAATCAGTCGCCACTGATTGATGACGCCATGATGATTTTCACCACCACGACGCCAGTAAGCACATACCCCCCCCCCCCATTTACGTCGTTTATCTTGGCCGTCTCGCTCTCTCTCCCTGTCACTCTTTCACTTTTTCTCCTTATGTTGCTTTGCCATTGTCTTTCTTTTCATGTGTTCGTCTTCTGTAGTTTCTTAGTTGTTCTCTGGCAGCGCTCGTTTATTCTAGTAGCGCTTCTAGTAAGGGGTAAATGAGACGTTTTTTTCTGCGCCGCCTGCGTCTGGTGTTATATCATTGACGATACGCGCCGACGGTGTATGTCGTGTGTACACGCGCGCACAACGGCGATGCGCCCCTGGCGTCGACGGGGGCAACAAATAACGCCGACGCTAACGCGACGACGACGAAAGCGACGATTTACGGTTATGCAAGTGTGCGTCGGTCGGCGACCACCTTCGACTTCTGTTCGCGACGCGCACAAACGAAAAGTCCTCATCTTAGAAAACCCCTTAGGGAAACCAAACCACACACCATCTCTCTCTCTCCCTCCTTCCATCTCTCCATCTCTCTCCCTCCCCCCCTCCCTCCCTCTCTCTAGCTCACTGCATGTCGTCCGTAAGCCTGTCTATCTGTATGCCAATGTGTGTGGCTAGCAGTTTTCAGTACTCCCTGTTTCAAGTACTTTACGTCTACGTACCACCTTCATGATGGTCAGGTACGTCAAACTGTCGGTCGGGTCGCCAGCTGATCTGTCCGTCTGTCTGTCTGACCATTTGTGTCTACCTGCCTGTTTGTTACCTTCTGATCTCGTCTCCCCCGCGCTACCCCCGTGACCATAACGACGCTGAGGGCGACGACCACAGTGATGATAATGGAGGTGGTAATGGTGATGATGATGATGGTGATGATAATGATATGGTGATGATGATGATGATGGTGATGACGATGATGATGAAGACGATAATGGCGATCTTGGTGCGGGTCATGATGACGGTGTTGCATCACCACGTCAAGCGTGTCGTCACACGCACGGACACTCACGCTCCAACGGTCAGATTGGTTTGAATTCTTTACGGTACGACTCCACCGCGTTATTCTCGGACGTGGATACGGGCACAAACAACACAGCTACTATTATCATTACATCTACTTTTTTACGGCATCGACGACGACGACAACGACAACAACAGTATAAACGACAGCAAACTTAACAACGAGGACATACACAACAACAACGACAGCAACAGCAACAACAACGACAGCAACAGCAACAACAACGACAACAACAACGACAACAACAACAACAAATGCCACTACTACCGCCCCCATCCAAACGACGACAACTACAGAATATTTATAGAAAAGGAGGTAAAGCTGTGTACGGTCAACGACGACGGTGAAACAGCTGCCGGCCATCATGCTTAAGACAATCGTAAAAATCAGAGAAACAGATCGAAGGGACACATGGGGGTATTGTGTGCTTGTTTGCATGCTATTTCACTGTCCCCCCTTTCTCTCTCTCTATCTCTTCCCATACAAACACACACCATGTCTCTCTCTCTCTCTCTCTAAATGTTGCAATCGAACAATTGAACCAGCAAAGAAGCATGTCGGTTTCCGGTGCGACCCGATTTCAACAATTCCATTTGAAAAAAAGATTTTGTTACCAACACACTTTGGTACTTACAGCGCTCCGACTCTCTTTCTGCTGTGCTTCCTCTTTCTCGCTGTGTTGCTCAGATGCTTTATCTTCATTACGTCCCTTTCTCTCTCTCTCTATCTTTCTTGCCATTTCTGTGGATCGCTCATTTTCGCTCAAAAAATGAAAACCTCACGCCCACAATGCAAAACCTGCCTGGCGTGTGCCTGCATGGCTTCATGCAGAAATGACACGGGCACAGAGCACTAAAGTTGCATAGGAACGAATAACAACAACAACATGTAGTCAATATCAGCAACACCAGCAGTAAAAGCAGCAAACTTCCGACCTGCGTTCGTCGTACCATACGCAGCTAAATGCTACAGCTTTGATTTTAGAGATTCAGGTAGACAAAACAACCGTCGAAAAATTGCAGTCAGAAAATGTATATGCATATGCACACATATACATTTTCTCATAGTTATTTGGATACGAGTTTTTATATTCATCGGCCATTCCATTCTATATATATATATATATATATATATATATATATATATATATATACATGCAAGAACTGTAATTTCTGTTATTAACAAATAATATACAATAATTTATTTGTCGTATATTACAATATGCATGTGGGCAATATACATATTACGGAACTGTAATTTATTAATACAATATTCCAGATTGATACGTGGCCATTGTGCCGATTACCGAACGATCGGATCTTCGCGGGACAAGCTGTCTAAACAACGGTGCTTGACTTTGACATCAGTTGGAGACTTTCTGTTCACAGCAAATTTTACGGGGTCGGTATTGCTCTTCTTGTTGTTGCTGCTGCTGTTGTTGTCGCACTTGATGTTCTCATCGCCGCGGTAGTGGACGTCATGAAGCACTGCTGGTTGGGGTGGCAATTTGCCTGGCTACTCCATTTGCTCCGTTGTTGCCACCGGGGGTGTCTGTCTGGCATTGTCTGGACATGTGCAAGACGTTTTCTTTCTCTTACTGTTGATTCACCCCTGTTGATTCACCCCGCGGTTCTCTTTGCTAGTGCTGCTTACCCATAACTGACCGTCATATTCTAATTGCCCCCAAACCGGTCAACATCTTCAGCGTCGTTCTAGCTAGGAGACAAGCATCACCTCAGCTTCTACCACCTTGCCAACACTTTGCACTTACCCAGTCAAAACACAGATGCTACTATTTATAATGTTGGTGTCGTCGTGGTCATTGTTATTATCGTTGCTGTTATTGTTGTTGTTGCCGCCGTCATAGTCAGTACTTCAGAAGCTTCGTTTTGCTAGGTTTCCTCGTCAATTTAAGGTTGTGGCTGATGGTGATGATGAGGTTCTTTATTATGGTAGTGGTAAAGCTAAGAACAATGATTACAAAAGTCATTTGTGTTCACATGTTTTGGTCGGAGTCCCTGGTGCTACTGCCATCACCACTGTTGACTCACAAAGATGGCAATTTACAGAAAAAAAATCCGCGAAGACAACAATAACAGCATCGGTAGCAGCAGAAGCAACAACAACAATTACAACAGCCCAAAAACTAGCCACAACAACGAGCAAAATAAACAACAACAACAACAACAACAACAACAATAACAACGACGACGACGGTTGCAACACTCTTAATGGTATCTGAAGTAGAAGTTATTTTAGTAGAGAAAAAATAAACAACAACAACAACAACCACAACAACAACAAGCACAACCACAACAAGCACAACCACAACAAAAACAACAACTACAACAACGACGACAACAACAACGACGACGACAACAACAACACCAACACCACCAACAACGACGGTTGCAACCACTCGCAATGGTATCTGAAGTAGAAGTTATTTTCGTCGAGTACAACAAGAGCAGTTGTTAGCAGTTGCGTGTCCGGTAATTAATAACGGTCCAAGTAATGTCACCCCGTTGTTGTTGTTGTTGTTGTTGCAGCTGACTGCTCGCAAAGTTGCTGTTGACTTGAAAGTTTGCAAACTTAACACTAAACTACACTGTCTAACCGACGGCTGGCCGACGGGCTCGCGGGCTGGCAAGACCAACCGACCAACCAACCAACCGGGTGAGAGCGACGTCTCATCAAAAACAGATCGGATGGTCGTCGGGCACTACTTCCGTATTGCAATCAAGTGTCCAGCCCAGACAGCTATACTAGACAGACAGTCGGACAAACAGGTAGACAAACAGACGACAGATAACACGTTGGACACTGGCTGAACTGACGGAAAACGGACCCACGGATTGGGCGAACGAAATGCCAGCAAAAGAGAGACAGAGAAACGGACAGACAGACAAACAGACCGGCGTTAGTTGTTCGTTGACGACACGGATCGTTTTGCTGTCACCGCAACAGGAAGTGATTGAACGGCGGCAACAACGTGTCTTGCGACGCCGCTGCAGCTGCTGCTGCTGCTGTGGCTGTCAGAGGAGACGACATGTCACTTCGTCGTCTTGCCCGCGCCCAACTTTGCTCGAAAGCTACGCAATGCATCTGCACCACTGTGCACTTCGATACGTTGCAGCTCAAACGACAACCAATCGCATATCCGTTACTGCCATTTCATATATATATATACATAGATATATATATATATATATATATATATATATATATATATATACATAGATATATATATGTATATATATATTTACATATATACATATATATATATATATACACATTATATATATATATATATATATACCGAGCAAGATGGCTTAGTGGCAAAACCTTTGCCTTGCATTCGGGAGGACTGGGTTCGAGACCCAGACCGGCCACTCTTAAATTAGTTTGCATGGTTTCCAATTTAGACAAGGTAAATGCCGGAGTGAATTAAAATTAGCCATGACATGAAAAAAACGTACACAAACGATAACCTTACCAAAAAACTTTAAAAAATATATATATATACATATGTAAATATACATATATATATATATATATATATATATATATATTATAAGACACGGGCGATAACCTTTTCTGTCAAACACCCTCAATTTTTACAAGTGTTGTAAATTTGTAATTTTAAAAGTTGTAAGCCTAGTGATAATTGAATTAGAATAAATTTGAAAAACGGTTCTTTTAAATAAATCGATATATATGCACTGTCTTGACCCAAATTAGCCAGATATAGGAGTGTTCTAAATGTTATTTTAGAGTAACAGCGAAACTGCAATTTTTGGCTAAACCCATGCAGCTCTTTTTTAACCCATTTGTAACGCTGACCAGACTTCACAAATTATGCGATTGCAAGAAAACGAGTTGTATAGAAAAGAAAGGCATCCAACGCAAGCTAGTGAGAAAAAAATAAATGCATTGAGTTTGACAAAAAGAGAAATCCTGTAATGCCTTATTTTTACTATTCACGTTCAATATATTAACATTCGGCCATTACGCTTATAGAACAAACGCATTCGAAAAAATGCTCATTTTCGGTGGGATTTCTAGGTGGAATTGGTTATTCCGCTGACGAATCGACTACGATTTTATCTGGCATTCCTTTTGTAAAATACATATAAATTGGATATAAGTTCTCAAGTCAAATTGCTTAGAAATGTATTGGCTTTTTTGCCAAACTTCATATATGTTTACATTGTCATTACCTTTTTGCGTAGCAATGTTAAAATTTACATAATTTAAATTATATAAATAATGCAAGCCCACATAGGCAATCGTCTATTTATGCGGGTATTTTTAAGGGCTTGGCCGTCAACATGCAAAACCTCCATATCATACAACCTATTCTAGATATCGGCTTACTGCTCTAGTTTTTGTTAATGTTGTCTGTTTATGCAATTGCATGTATTAAGCTTACCTGGTATGTAACACATTATCAACTACTACTAACTCCAGTAGTAGAGAACCAAACAAACTTGCTGCATTACGTTAAAATAATGTTGTGTTATTAAACAATGAGCGATTGCTAATCCGATTATGTTGATGAAGCCTTCCGCCTATGTCAGTCCACATCATCATGACGGGGCTAACAACGCATAAAATACGCAGTCGATGAAGAACATAACATTTGCAGACTTACTTACGTGTAATGGGGAATTGTTCGTAACTAAACTTGCAATATTTTCTGGCAGTACTAATTCGGCAGCGAGCCAATTTTGGTCAAGCCTTTAACGTCACCGAGTTTAGCCTAATGTCGATGTTTGGATATGCTGGCCGACATAGCTGCTTATTCTTTGCAGACGTAAAAGTAAATGCTGATCCTAGGAGATGGGCATGTGCGTATCGGATATCTTTACGCAGCAGCAGCAGCGGTTACGCTAGGATGATTGGCTAAACTTAGAAAAAACAAAAATCTATATATGTATATATATATATATATATATATATATATATATATATATATATATATATATATATATATATATATATAGGGGGATGCGCAGTGAGCCAGTCTAAAAAGCTCGCTACTCTGAGTTTATGAACAAATTTAGAAGATCCTCTATTTAGTTCGCGCATGTAATGAGAACGAGGCATCGAACCTGTTTTGAACAGCTGACCAGATTGTTAGGTAAGGTAGGCGTTTCGCAGGTGCGTGGCTACTAGACTTCAACGAAACAAGATGTTAGATAGCAAAGAAGAAAATTCCTGTTAATACAATTTTCCAGTAAGTACTAAAAGCGATCGTAGCAACCCACAGGGTGTACATTTCACCGACAGGCTATAGACCATGAGAAATGTAAGAGTCCCAGATCGAATGCTTGAAAGTGCTCTAGATGCGTCATTCTGTAATCTATCCGGCTCACCGGATGATCTCGTCATATCCTCAACTCCAGATCAAAATACAATAGCAGAGGACCGGTAGGAACAGAGTTGTGTGTACTAGGTGCATACTCTCCGTGGAAATAGCAGTCAACTTTAAACGCAGCGCAGAAATTACGGCGTAACATTTATGCGAGATATAATCTAGATGGAGCGGGCACTTCATATTTTGCTAAGGAAGGAGTCCTTGATGGTTTGATAAAATGCGACTTTTCGTGCTTGAAAAAAAGGTTATCAGGCAGGACTAGTACCCTCCAACACAAACGACAAATAACGAGATAAGTTTTATGCGCTTCGACAACCAGACCGAAACTGTTAACTTCATCAATTACTTTTGCTGCACCTAAAAACGACTGGCGTGAATCAGCATCTAACTTCAGGTGGTTCACACCAAACAACAACGTGGTGTCACCTGCAAATGCGATTGCTGGGCCAAGCTTCTGATACTGGATTCGCAGTAGAATGAAGTTTAAGAGGCTCAGCAACTTAAAAGGCCCGAGTACCGAGCCGCTTGGTGTTTCTGCAACGACTTGCTGCAACAGGGATCCAATATGGTGTTTCACATGCTAACATGACATCAAGTTACGCCATGGAGTATATGGCGTGACTTAATGTCATGCTTGTTCAAATGCCAACAATTGTTTTCAGCCATCGATAGCCAACTCTACAATGTTGTTTCCCTGGTGAAACAGATGTGCATCTTCTCACGTGTCATCTTTTTCTCTATGAGTAGTTTAAGCATATTTCGTTCAATAATTCCACTAACTTTGCATAGTATAAGATAATGTTAAAAAGAATGTCGAAAGCTGGCTAAGGCTGCTAGAGGCTCGGCAAGTGTAAAAATAAAACAGTGTGCAACCATCGGCGCAAAATTTGCATAGACAGCGCATCTCAGGCAGGTGAAAATTCTGGCGTCTACGGAGCTAGTAACAGATGCCATAAACAGCATATCGCATGACCGGCTAACAGAGCTCCTGTAGGGGGCTCGTCCGGCCATGCGATTTCATCGCTAGCATATTATCGAAGTTATCAGGTCATGTCGCTTCTTGTTTGAGTATATGTTCTTTCTCTCAAGACCTAATTCGTTTGCGATATTTCCTGGTCGCCTAGAAAGTAGGATTTTGTGAGTAGGTGTGATAGTTTGTGTGTAGTACCTATTCGGTCCTAGAGAAAGCCATCTTTTTGCGACGAAAGGCTCGCTGCGGGGCGGCGCAACTCTATGGCGAGGGGTTTAGATCGAGGAGTCTTTGGCGGACGCTTCGTGGCAAACTAAGCTTGCTGTGGCGGACGCCGAAATCGAATCCGAGATAGCGGAAGGCGGAGACGGACTCTGATTGGGCTCCTGCTGATCGGGCCGCCTATGTGCGAGGCTCGCTTCTCGTCCCCGCGCGCGTGCCGCAACCCGGTAAGGGATGGCGGACTTCGGACCTAATCGAGCGCTCCAGGCTTCCAACCTCCGAGGTGCAAAAGCCTGTTGTTCTCCGCGGACTCTCTCTCTCCCCCTTTGATGCCATAACCTTCTCTCTCTGCTCGCCATATTCTAGTCGTATAAAATGTCGATGGCGACACTCGATTCAGCACACTTGCCTCGAGTTGAGTCAGAGTCGATCACTGAAGAGCGCCAGATCTCTAGTCGCGAGAAAGAAAACCATAGAGCAGTAAACAGTTCAGTCAGCAGCTTCACTCACTGACTAAGAATGACACGCTCAACTGCGTACGGAATGGCGTATGCCGCCGCCTTTGTCTGGTTGGCCACCGGCTGTTGCCTTGCGGCGCCTCTCGGTCAAGGCGTTGTCGGCCAAGTACGCTCGGAGTTTACCGACGGCCTTACTCGTCTTCACAAGCCCATCGAGGAGAGTACGCGGCTGTTCCAGTCTGGTGTTCCAGGCCCCAAGAAGTTGCTCACGCCCAGTCCGAGCGTCAACGTCGTAACTCAAGCACCACCTCAGGTGGTAGAAGCCGCCATTGCTGCAGATGGCCCGCAGGAACGTGCTGGAGATTCGTTGGCTTCCTCCGAGCACGCGGTTCCTCCTGCGCCAACTGCACTCGCTGCTCACAACAACAACAACAACAATTTCCCCCAGCAACTGCTGCATCAGTATCCGCAGCAACTTCATCAGATCCCGCAGCAACTTCATCAGATCCCGCAGCAACTTCATCAGATCCCACAGCAACTTCATCAGATCCCGCAGCAACTTCATCAGATCCCGCAGCAACTTCATCAGATCCCGCAGCAACTTCATCAGTTCCCGCAGCAACTTCATCAGTTCCCCCAGAAACTGCTGCACCAGTATCCGCAGCAACTGCACCAGTATCCGCAGCAACCACAACAGTACCCGCAGCAACCACAACAGTACCCGCAGCAACCGCAACTGCATCAGTATCCGGAGCAACTGCACCAGTACCCGCTGCAACCCTACCAGTATCCGCAAGACCTGCACCAGTATCCGCAAGACCTGCACCAGTATCCGCAGCAACCCCACCAATATCCGCTAGGGCTGCACCAGTACCCGCAGCAACCCCACCTGTATCCACAACAGCCGCTCCCGTATCCACAACAGCCACAGCAGCCTCACCACCAGTATCCGCAACAGCTGCCGAATAGGAACGAAGTGGCGACCAATGATTATGAGGCCCCACCTCGGTCAGATGCCGCCACTGCCACAGGTGGCCTGATGGCACGTGTCGGAGATGTTGAACCGGACTCTGTGGATTCCGCGGTTCCTCGGGCACCAACTCCTCCCGCCGCTCACAACAACTACCACTTTAATCACTATCCGCAGCAACTGCACACTCCACATCTGCACCAATTTCCACATCCGCACCAGTTCCCGCATAATCAGATGGGAATGAACGCAGGTAACCTGACAGCTGGACCGAATAAGCCGTCCAACTTTACCGGAAAGCTGTACGAGTTCACGCATCGAGTCTACGATCTTCGCGAGAAGTATCATGACGTACTCTCTGCGTATGAGAATGCCGGCTTTTTGGGTGTGGCCGATCGTCTGCTCGCCTTTCAGGTCGAAGCTAGGCGCAATGCCACCGAGAGCAGTGGTGGTGACAACAACGACAACAGCAGCAGCGATAACAACAACGACGACAACAACAGCAGCACCGATAAAGAGCAATCTGACAATCAAGAGCAATCCGATTTGGTTCACTTTGCCATGGCCAGAGTGATCACGCAGGAGCATGCCGCCGCCGGCGGCGATACTTCGATCGCTGCCGGGACTGAGACCCAGCCTGACAATGCTGTTGACAACGATCATGTTGTACTCAACCTCACAAAGATCATGCCCGCAATCCTAAACGAACTGAGATCTGTTGATGGCGCCGGTTCCGCAAACCCACTGAAGTCGATTGTACTTAAAATTAACTAAAATGCTCGTATGCCATAGGGATGCTCCTCGTATCCCATAGGCCTGCCAGCCATGTCTGCTTAAGGCCGACGGCGACCGCTTAAATGGTCAGTACCAGTCTATGTACATAGGCGGTCCAACGTTTGGATGAAGCAATTATCAGCACCAATATGGCCACCGTATGGCCAAACTGGAACACTACCCAACCAAATACAAACACTGCAAACGTATTAGCAGATTTAGGTAAACAAACTTTAACTGTGTAAAATAATAAATATCGATCGCCATCGTGCATAAATTCCGTATATTCCTGTTTTTCTTTTTCGGTGTGGTAGCAGCTCAACTGTTAACAGCTGACAGTCATATTTTTCTCACTTCCTTGATAAAGCAAATGTTATACGTAATCTTTCTTAGCTTGAATGAGCTCCTAGGGTGTACTACTAGCGTTTGGCAGTTAGTCTTGAACATTATCTTGAATGTACTGTGGACTTATGTGTTGTTGATACATTGTACAAAGATCGAGCCAGGGTTACTTATCGGAATCACAGTTCTTACAAGCTTAAACTTCTTAGAAATTTACGAAATAAAACAATCGGTTGGGTAATTATGTTATTATTGGTTCTTTGGGCCAATACCAAGTATGTACACAATACATCTTAGGCACATAAATGCAATACGTACTCGACGGTGAATCAGCGTGTCGTCGGTTCTTGTATGGCAATGTTGTTTGTTCGTGTTCGCCTTTTACTCCATTGAGCCATGTGAGATATTTGTTCTCTTAGAAAAACTAAATCTTTTATATTTTATAAGAGTTTGCGCTTATCAAGGTAGGACTGCACACTTCAGAGGAAGGAATCTCAGACGTAATCGCTCTGCGTTTGCTAGCAGACGGGCGTTGAATCTATGTAAAAGGCTCATTCCTACACGACCCCCGTGGCGTTCCGTTTTCTTTTTTGCAACCGGCAGTATATTTGACAAAATGTTTTGCGAAGTTTTACGGAGTTTTTTTACAATTACAATTATGTTTATTTTACTCAAATTGAGTATAATATACATTTCAAAAATGTTTCTTCATGCACCTCTATCTTCTTCACGCTTCCGACGAGAGAAGTAGTGCAGCGATTTTCGGTCCAGCGCTGTGCATTCCACTGCATGGTACTTGGCACACCTCTGCAGGCAGAACCGGCAGGTGCACAACTCGTACTCCTCGTGAAAGGTTGCGTTTGAACATACCAGGTAGTGATAACCATGCACATTGTCACATGCAGGACCAGACCAAAGGTGCAAGGCATTGAAAACGTCCAAACCACCGACCTCCCGTCTGGCCTGTTCGACTTTAGCTTCCCACTCCGAAATAAAACATTCGTAAGGTACTGTACGCGGCATCTTCAGCCTTAGTCGGATTGTTTCAGCAGCCGGTGGGCAGCCTGACATGAGATACACAAAGCGGCTCCTCGTTCGGATAGGCAAGCAGAGCACTCGCTTCATATATAATGGAAAACACCTTTCAAGCTGGTTAAAATTCGCCAGCGTGAGGTGGTTCCACACCCTGTCAAGACCGTACATCAGCCCCGGAACAATCTTAAGCATGAAGAGCCTCACTGCCCGAAAGCCAAGATACTGGACGGAGTTAACAAACTCCAATGGTTGGCCGCAGCAACGTATAACGTCTCTAGCAGCCAATCGACCTCCACGCCTGAATTGCATGGCTTTGGTCTTCCTGGTGTTACCAGGTATCATCTGCATACATTACCACTACGGCTTTTTGGTACTCCTGTCGGACGTAACCGACGAGGTCAGCAAGGAGAAGTGTAAACGAGACGCAGCTTAGCGGGTCTCCTTGCGGAGTTCCCACATTTTGCTAATACACCCTGCTCACCGTCTACCAACAAGGTGTCCTCTTCAAAGAAACTTGCTATTACACTCAGGAGAGAGCCTCCTACTCCTGCTCGTTGGAGTGCTTCAACCAGCAGATGGCGAGGGGCTTTGTCAAAGGCCTTGACGCAGTCAATAAAGACTGCATACAGATGACCTTTGGGTTGTGCCACAGCTCGCTCGATTTCTGACTGGAGAACATGGATTGCATCACGGGTGCCTCGGCCTCTTCTAAAACCGAATTGCTCCGGTGGAAGTGCCTCTTCAGCCACCCGCTCAATCCGTCGAATAACCAATTTACAAAAAATCTTCTTCAATGTGCGTTCTGACGCCACTCCACGATAGAGATTTGGATCCTGCTTGTCATCACCATGCCTACCCTTGAACAGAAGAGAAAGCCTGGCGACATGCCAGACTTTAGGCATCCGCCCCCTCTTTATAATTTCGTTGAAGAAATCACAAAGAGTTTCTGCCAGGAGAGGAAGTGACTGGATCCAATGCTCATAGCAGACCTGATCGGGCCCTGAGCTCTTCTCTTCGGGAGTGACCGTAGGACCTGACACACCTCTTCCACCTCGAAAGACAGGTTCATGTTGTGCTGCTCCAGTGTAAGCGGATGCTGTACGATTGGAGATACGGCCGCAACGTCACGATTGAATAAAAGATTAGTTAGGTGGCTCTTTACCTGCCCGTCGCTAAGCGGGTTCACCGCCCTACGAGGTCGCACGATGTAAGCTGAAGGCTCTCGTTCTGCCCTTTCGAGCAGCCGTCGTTCATCCCGCCTTGCGTGTTCCCTTTTATGATCATAGCAGAGTCTTATATACGCCTTTCTACGCTCAAAGTAGTCCCGCCTGGCTTGCAGTGATGATGTTGCTCTGGCTCTTGCTTGGCGCAGGAGTCCGAAAGTTTACGGAGTTTTTAAAGTTGGTTAAAATTCGCCAGCGTGAGGTGGTTCCACACCCTGTCAAAACTCCGGATACACCATGTTCACCGTTTACCAACAAGGTGTCCTCATCAAATGAACTTGCTATTACACTCCCGCTCGTTAGAATGCTTCAACCGGCAGATGACGAGGAGCGTTGTCAAAGGCCTTAACGCAGTCAATAAAGACTGCCTAAATATGTGAGACTCGGGTTTCACTAATTTATATATATATATATATATATATATCGACGTCTCCCGTCGTTCACGTGACGACTTTTCCGCCACCCGACCTTCTCGGGAGCCAGCACCAATGTGCACATCGCAACATGTTTACTGACCGGCGCTAACCGCTTACTTCTCTAACTTAAGGCCGGTTTCCCTCCATCCTTCCCCATTTTTCTTCCCCCACTTCCACTGACTGTGTTGTCTGCTCGGATCTTGTAGAGACACAACAAAGTAGCTACACAGAGAGGAGGGGGGAAGAGAGAACGTCAACAACGTCAAGGAGATCAACTGGTATTTATATATATATATATATATATATATATATACATATATATTATACCGATATATACTATCCGAGCAGACCGATATATATTATCCGAGCAGACAACACAGTCAGTGGAAGTGGGGGAAGAAAAATGCAGAAGGATGGAGGGAAACCGGCTTTAAGGTAGAGAAGTAAGCGGTTAGCGCCGGTCAGTAAACATATTGCGATGTGCACATTGGTGCTGGCTCCCGAGAAGGTCGGGTGGCGGAAAAGTCGTCCCGTGAACGACGGGA
The DNA here is from genome assembly GCA_003439945.1 of Dermanyssus gallinae. Lineage (NCBI taxonomy): Eukaryota > Metazoa > Arthropoda > Arachnida > Mesostigmata > Dermanyssidae > Dermanyssus > Dermanyssus gallinae. The sequence continues at coordinate 62,655 of QVRM01004527.1, forward strand.
GACGTCGTACGTTGCGGCAGTGTAGCCGTTTGAGCGGTCGTTGGCTGATGTTGATTTTTTGTATTTTTCATAACCCTTACGTTGTTGCACGCCATTCAGTTGTACCCTGTAGGACATTTTCTGCTAGACCGTCGTGAGACAGGTTAGTTGTAGTCTACCGTTTGTGTTTGTTATGGTGATGGTAATCATGCTTAGTACGAGACGAACCGTAGGTTTAGACAATTGGTTTTGTGTTTGATTGAAAAATCAGAGGCACTAAACTACCATCTAATGGATTATGACTGAACGCCTCTAAGTCAGAATCCAATCCAGAGTCCATAACATTAGCATCTGGAATGTATATTGCTTATTCGATAGTTGTGTGAGTGCATAACTGAATAATATGAGCAAATTGAAATGATGTAGTGAAGGTCTTCATATAGGTTTTCAATCTTGAATACGTCCCGGATGCAAGACAATCTGCAAATGACAACTCACTCGGTTGCACAACCCAATGGTCTTTAAGTTGTGCAACCGAGCGAGCTGCTCAATTTTTGACTGGAGAAAGTGTATTTCATCGCAGGTGGCCCGGTCTCTCCTAAAACCGAATTGCTCCGGTGAAAGGATCTCTTCAGCCTTGTGCTCAATCCGCCGAGTAACCAACTTGCAGAAAATTTTCTTTAATATGCGCTCTGACGCCCCTCCACGATAGAGATTTGAATTATGTTTGCCATTACCATGCCTACCCTTGAATACACGAGAAAGTCTGGCGAGATGCCAGACCATAGACATCCGCTAACTCTTTACAATTTGATTAAGTAAATCATAAAGAGTTTTCATGGGAAAGAGAGTGACTGGATCCAATGCTCATAGTAGACATGATCGGGCCCTAAACACTTTCTCTTCAGAAGTGACTGTAAAACCTGGCACACCACTTCTACCCCTGAAGGCAGATTCATGGTGTGCTGCTCCAGGGTAAGCGGATGCTGTACAACTGGGGATACGACCGCATCGTCACGATTGAATAATGACTAGATAGATGGCTCTCTATCAGTCCGTCACTGAGAGGGTCTGCCGCTCTGCGAGGTCGTGCAATATAAGCTGCGGGCTCCCGTTCTGCTTATTCCAGAAGCTGTTGTTTCTCCTGCCTAATGATTATAACAGTCTTATGTAGGCCTTTCTACGCTTGAATGTAAATTTCCGCCTGGCTTGCAGTGATGATGGTACTTGTGCACTTGCTTGGCGCAGAAGAGCACTTCATTGTAGGCAAGGTAACAGGCTTGTGAAAACCACGAACTAATCTGCCATGAGGTCGTAGGTGGTATTGATGTCAGGGCTTACCTCACTACGGCTTACCGCTCTCTCCAAAAGAGATAGATCATTTCGTCTCATTGCGGATCAGCGCGGCGGGTTGTGTCAGTCTCGCCAAATACCGGGAACATCGACAATGGCCAATACTGAAATACAAATCAATACTGAAATACAAATCAATAATAATCAACCATTTACCTAACCTAATCCAGGCGTAAGACCTATGTAATATTATAAGTTCAAATCAATTCACTACAAGTCATGTGTTTCCTCGTTGAAGCTAAAAACTGCAAGCAAATATGTCGTCGAGAAACAACGGCTTGGCCTGCAGTTCGAAGCGCTAATGCTAGCTCGTTTTACCTGGTGGGCAGCATGTAGATCAGGCAGTGCCAAAGAAGGGTGCGTCTGAATCCTGCCACCCTGAGTTTGTCCCTGTAGCGCTGCGACCGTATTGGAGTAACGGCAAAGTTGAAAGCACAATCTTAGTTTCATTGTCTTGCACCTTATAGGCTAGCATCGCTCACTTTAACCGTGTCAGCTGATTCGTCCGAGCCTGGTGCACCATGGAGTCAGACTCGTGCGACAAGGAAGACCTATTATGGCTCTAATCGCGTCATTCTGAACGACTCTGACACCTGACCTCACTTGTCTATCCCACTTTATGTGCTCGTGTAGCGCAACGCCAAGACATTTCACCTCTGAGCTGAGACGGATAGCAGAGCCGCCTACTTGGAGGGAGATATTACCAGTTTTTAACTTCTATTTTGATGCGCTTTGTGCGCCGTGGCAAAGTACGAGCGCTGTGTCCGTCAGATTAACGACATAAGTAAGTCTTTAAAAAATATATATAGCTTTTTTTAGTACCGATTTCAACGTGTTAAAGATTATGCGTAGTATCGGATAATTAGAGGGGTGGGACACGAAACAAAAGAGTGGCGTCGTCTGCATCAATTACTTGGCGGCAATCTTCGTATCGATGCCCCGCAGGACAATTTATGTTGATAATGAAGATAAATGGTCCAAAAACAGACCCGTGGGGGTGCTAGAAGATACAATTCTCGTCGCAGACCTTAGAACTCCTAAAGCCACGAAATACTTCCGTCCAGTAAAATACGATTTAAATTACTTTGTTACTCCTGGTTGCGCAGCCCAGTCGTTGGTATCTTCTTGTTGGTATCATCTTACGAAATATAGAGTGGTCAAGGCAGTCGAATGCGTTGGCTACGTCAATAAATGCACCCAGGCACATTATTCCACCCTCCAGAGCTTTAACGCTCAGTTAAGCTCAGTTGATCGTGCCTCCCTAAAACCAAAGTGGTTTTTAGAGAAATAATTTAAATCGTATAATCGACTTACCAGCTGTTGTTTGACAAGCCTTTCATATACCTTTGAGACGAAAAACACCAAGGATATCGGGCGAAAGTTACCAAGGTGGTCCCTTCCGCCATTACTCTTACATTGCAGGGTCACCGCAGATGTCTTAAGACGTTATATATATATATATATATATATATATATATATATATATATATATATATATATATATTCAGCTATTATTCTTAATATTGGTGAGCGATCTGCCGGACAAAATCCAGCGTCGACACCCGCAAGTTAGTACACTCATGTATGCTGATGACCTTGTCCTCTACTCCCGAAGTCGATTTCACCTGCAGCAATCGCTTGCTTAATTGCAAAAGTTTGTTGACCTAAATGCTCTAGTGACAAATGTTGCACAAATAGCAAGGAAGTTTGAGTGCGGAGGTAGGCTCGCGGAAAAAGATGAATTAAGCTTGAGCTGAGCACCATTAGATTTTATTCAACATTTTAGATGTCTTGGAGAAGTCTTTTCAACGCAGGGTTTACATTTTACTAAACATATCGAGGTAAGAGCTCGTAAGGACATTCTATCGATTCATAATATCTCAAAGCCTCATCAGTTGTCGCTGGATGTCGCTCTCAACGTTTCTCTGGAAGTACTTGCCAAAATTAAAGCCAGTATTCTAAAAAGAGTCCTAGTAGTTCACCGCACAAGCCGCAACCGGCTTGTCTATCTGTTGGCCTCGACACCTCTTTTTGTGTAGGATCTCAGAGCAACTTATGCTTTACCGAGAACGGAGGCCTTCGAGAATCATCTTGCCGAATGAGAGTATAAACTTGCGGATGTTGATTGGCGTTTTTATGAGACTAGAGCGATGACTACAAACTACTGGAAGAGCCCATGCTATACAAACAGATACTTCGTTTCTGGGTTTGCAATACATGGATTTCATATAAAGAAATGTATACAAAATGAGTTGCAGGAGATATCAACCGAGTGTGAATGCCAGCTATGCGGAAAATTGTGTAATCTGTATCATCCCCAACAGTGTACAAAAGCAATATCGCTGATGAAAAATATGTAGGAGAGTTGAAGCACATATGTGCATAAACCGAATATTGGTTAACAATATCATATATATATATTATATATATATATGCATTTAGAAGGAAATTAGCCGAAAACCGTACACCGTTTGTTTCTCTTTTAAAAGATCGATCTGTTTGATGGAAACCCCGTCATTCCGCAAGACGATAAGGAGGCGCTTTTTTGGCTTGACAGATTTAACAAAATGACAAGAACCGGTTTTAAATGCCCTCGAGACTCGTCATAGATGGATATATTGAAATAGTAAGGCGGGTCGAAAATATTTAATACGCATTTTGTTATTTAAATGTCCACTGCAATGCACTTGTGCAATTTTCTTCCCAATTTTCTAAAAAAAAAAACGCGTCTTTCGGAATCGTAATAATTAATTGCCCAATTTCAATTTCTTCGATCGATTCTCTTCTTGGAAGCACCAGAGAATTGGATTTTGGCCTCGATGTCGTAACTATATATATATTCACTCTCTGAAGCACTCCAGAACCTTCTACATACTTTCGCCTGAAGGTTCAATTTGGACATTTTCTGACGGACGTATTTTTGCTGGAAATTTGACATTTTTGAAACAAACCTTGCGGCCAGTCGTTTTTGATTAATAAAGTTGACGAAAAAGGTCCTACTTGAAATCACATCCACTACAAAGCCCTTTCAGGAACTGCAGCGCAGTATGCGCTGAGGGAGAATCCAAGGGAGAGTGTTAAGGTCATCAGCGTACTTTTCAACACTCGTAGAAAAATAGGATTTTATGTCTAAGACAAGTATTGTGTATAACAATGAAGAGACGTGCTTTGCCGCATTTCACTTGGAACGAATGATTGTTCAAGGAAGCGGGATGCCAAAAGTTATGTGACTGCATTTGGAGTTTAAGTACGAGGACTGCATGTAGATATCATAACCATGAATGTCGATAGGCAAGCCGCAATAGGTCGTAGGATTTCAAGGCGTCGACAGGGATGAGGCGGAGGTTACTAAAATAGAGTTGACTAAAGATGCTAGTAGTGCAACCTTTTGATCATCGATGTCGATGCCGAGTACGAAATGCTGACTCCAGGCTGCTTGGTGGAGACTCATTGCCGGTGAGACAAGAGCTGGCGTAGTAAAACAGGGACGCCTATGCTTATCTCGGTCCGGATCCGAAGACGCTTCGTAGCTTTCATGAGTTGCCGATAGTCTGCTATGTACGAGGCCAAAGTAGGTCAAATGACGAGGCTTGTGCACATTTTCATCACCACCATAAAAGTAGGTCATAATGTGCGCGACGAAAGACTCGTCGCAGCGCAACTTTAATGAGTGGAGATGAAATCGATCAACACTTTGGGGCGCGGATGCGTTGTGTGCTGCGCGTACCGCGTTTGTTGTCGATCGGAAGCCGACACCTAATTCGAGTTAGCTGAAGGCGGGAACTCTGAGACTCTGATTGGGCTCCTGCTGATAGTAACGCCTTTGTGCGAACCTCGCACTTCATCCCCGCGGAGCAGCGACTAGAGGGGAGATGGCAGACTGCGCACCTCATCGGGCGCTCTATATCCGCTCAGGCTTTCAACCCCAATTGACAAGGCGTGCTGCTCTCTCTCACACAGACTTTCTCATCACTGCTGCCTCTCTCTCTCCCCATCTCCCCTTCTCTCGCATCTTTGCACGCATCCTCAAACCTGACCACAGGCCATAACCTCCTTTCTCCGTCCGCCAGGAATCCGGTTGTGTGTCACATAAAAGGTTGATGGCGGACGCGGTATTAAGCATACGCATCTCGAGTTGAGTCGCAGTCGGTTGTCACTGGAGAGCGACAGAGTTTACTTGAGAGCAGGAACCGTGCAGTACAGCAGCTTCATTGACCGACAATGACGCGTTCAACGGCGTACACACTGGCTTATGCCGCCGTCTTCGTCGGTTTCGCCGCCAGGTATTGTCGTGCGACGCCTCTCGGCCTGCTGAAACGCACAGGAGATACGCCGACATCCTCTGAGTACGCGGCTTTTCGCGCGCCAGTTGCCCCCGCTGCTCACAACAACAACAAATATTACAACCATTTTCCGCCGCCACACCCGCCTCCGCCAGTGCTCCCGTATGGCCAGATTTATCCGAACGCTCCGCCGGCGCACCAGTACCCGCCAGTGCTCCCGTATGGTCAGATCCATGCGAACGCTCCGCCGGCGCACCAGTACCCGCCAGTGCTCCCGTATGGTCAGATCCATCAGAACCTGCAGCCGCAGAATACAAAGGGAGTGGCTGCGGCGGGCAACGTGACAGTTGGGCCGACTAAGCCGTCCAACTTTACCGGAAAGCTGTACGAGTTCACGCATCGAGTGAACGGGTTTCGACTAAAGATCCAGGAGCTGCGTGATGCCTACCAGAAAACCGGCTTCCTGGGTGTGGCCGACCGTCTGCTCGCCTATCAGGTGGCTGCTAACAACAAGAAAAACTCCTCTGAGGGTGATAACAACAACAGCAGCAGCAACACTGATGCGAATACCGAAGAGCAATTTCAACGGGAAGCTGATGTCGTTCACTTTGCAGTGGCCAGAATGATCACGCAGGAAAATGATGCCGGCCATAGTTCGACAGCAGTTAGAAAAGCGGCTGAAACTCAGCCCGATCCTGTTGACCACGACCACGTTGTGCTTAACCTCACATCGATCATGCCCACTATCCTCAGCGAACTCAGCAGGTCTGCCAATGGTGCTGCCGGTTACGGAGATCAGCCTGCAGATGCTGGACAGATGCTGAAGCCGATTCTACTTCAAATAAGCGAAAACGTTCGTAGCCCACAAGAATCGCCAGTCACACCTGTTTCACGCCAGGCACGCCTTGCAGCAGGTTTTGGCCGAAGTCCTCGTTACGCCTCTGTTTAAGTTCTGAGTGCAGAACCAACGCCACGCGTATGATATAGAACCCTACAATCATGTGCGTACACTGGAAATGTATTATCAGTATCCGTGTAAATAAATATCGATAGCCATTGTGTAATATTTCCGTATACCCCTGTCTTTCTTTAAAAATCATTATCGGTTAAGCTCAAATATCTCTCTTACTTTCTTGATAGGGCAATTGTTGTTCATATTCTTCGTAGGCGAGAATAAATACCCGTTTACTTAGGTCTTTCAGGAACTAGGGACGCATTTATTGAACACCATCTCTGTCGAATTACATTTTGCAGTTGAATCTTCATAAATATTTAAAAGCGAGCTAGGGTTATTTAGATGATCATATTCGCCAGCTTGTACGGGAGTTTACGATTGTGACAGCACAATGAACGGTTGCAGGCTTCACACGAAAAGACTTCCTGAATTAGTCGTTGTAAGCCTTTGGTAGTCGGTAAGCGTTGTGCCTATGTTACATTTACATTTCTGCTCGAGTCCCCAATGGTATTTCGTATCTTTTTTGTGCACATTTGGCAGTATTTCTGATAAAAGTTTTGGCAAATCCCAATCGGCAAAGCCATCGTACTAGCGAAGTTCCTGGCGCGCCAAGTACTTCGTCCTCTGAAAAACCTAGCTACGCAGCTGCGGTTATGGTTATCATGCTCACTCTCTATACGAGCTGATAAACGGCACGACTCGACAACGTCCAGAGTCGTCAACATTCTACGCAGACGATACGAGCAGCACAGATCAGCCACCTCTAGTAGACTTGACCTTTGTTGTGGTTTCAGACGATAGAGTCCGTTTTCGGAAGTCGGGAACGGCGACAAACAAACGACGGGCTATGTACAGACGTTTATCTTTTCTAATTATATGATTGCACACCGGTCGACTTGCTGCTATACGATCGAGCTCTGCTATCAAAGCTCTAAGTGGACGATGCTCCGAACCACAGCAATAAAGGTAATGCTACGTAGAAATGCGGAGATGACGCTTGTGATGCTGAGATGGACAAGATCATCTCTCCCTAACTTGAAAGACTAATCTGTTCCATAAATACGTCGTGATCTGTCACATGACTATGGAGAGACACGGGTTTTTCTAGCTTGAGAATTTAGATGGAATCCACCGGGCTGAAAAAAAAGACTATGCTCGCCGCATCTTGAGTCGCGCTGATGAATCACCTAGCTTATCCACCCGATTCGCCACCATGCCTAATCTACGAAAAAAATCAAGGAATTCGTTTTGATTCCCGGCAATCGGCTATTTATTTATGTAAACACTGTGATATCAGATGGTGTTTCTGATCTTTAGGATTTTATCTCTTAGGAAATTGGGAGATATGTACTGCGTTACGGCACCAGGGTGACCACACATCCGCTCATCTGTACAACAACGAGGTCAACGCGTATCAGATGGTTGTGTATTCCTACTTGTGCTGACAACGGAAGCAGATTATCCAACATGTCATTTTGCTGGGCCTGTTTCCGGGCTGCCTAAAAATGGCTGCAAGAGTCAACACCCAGCTGCTGGACACGGTTACGCTTTGCAGGCGACGCGATGTCAGATGGGATGAACAAACTCATTGTTGGCGCCCGACCGAAGCTTTCTAGATGAACAGAAGGGTCTGTGGCAGGCAAAGATACCACAATGCCAATTGCACGCGCACGGCTGTAAAAAGGATTAAGTCGTGTTATTCCTGAACTGATTGGACATTGGCAGGTGGCCTCATACGATACCCTGCGCAGACGTAAAAAGCTCACACGCAAAAGTTGTCCTCTATGCACACACAGACATAAAACAATTATATATATTTATGTATATGTATATGTATATATATATATATATATATATATATATATATATATATGCTTAAACTTTATTAAACTCGTAACGGGGTTAACAATTGTCCCCTAGCGAACGTGACGACAAACTACATCAGCCCTAGGTCCAGGCCTGGTGTAGACCACCTGGACAAGGTGCCAAGCACCGCCGTGGCGTTTCCACGTTGTATATCCAAATATAGCCTTTGCCGAAAAAACTCACCAGCGCGTGGGTCCCCCGTAGCCAATCTGAGACACTTGCATATCTTAGTAATAACTCCCTCAGTAATTTTACCTGGGCCCCCTAAGGTCTCAAAGGCAAAAGGTCGAAAGTCCATAGAGTCTCCAATATGTGCATACTTCCGACACTTATTTCGTTCCGCATGCGAAACAGCATAACCAGCCTGGGTAGCGCCGTGACTGACCATTGAAGGTGCTAATAAGTCAGTCACGGTAGCGTCCCAGACAAGTGTCTTGCCACCTTCAAAAGCTGTTAGGTCCCATCAGGTCGACGAGAGTCGTCTGTGTACAAGCCTGCGGGTTCGAGAACACAAGGGTAGCCGGAAGACCTTAGAGCACGGGCTAGGGTATCATTTAACGCAGCATGTCTCGTCCTCGGTAGGCCTCGGGAGCACTCGGTAGGCCATGCACCAGCACCACTAGATGAAACTGCTCGGAGCCGTGCTTTTTCCACCTCGTCTTCTGTTGAATTAAAAATATTGGCGAGTTTTATATCCTCCAACGGCGTGGTCCAGCTTGCCTGGGAAGTAGGTTCTTCTGGAGGGGGTGCTCCAGTGCGTGCCAAGAGACACTCCTTAGAATCTTCTAGTAGAGAACGTAACCGCTCGACGGCTGGGAAGTCTAGTATCTTTGACGCCCTATGCCAGGTACTAGACATTGAAGCGACTACCGCGAGACCTGCGACCAAGACAGCGTCTGGAATGCCTAGGCCTCCCTTTTGCCACTGGGCTGTCTCTGGTAAACTTAGGTTAAGTAAGGAAGACAGGGAGTTCAACGTGTGGGTGTTTAATTGTTCTAGAATATTTTAATCTTGCGTTAGGTTAATCCCACGAAGCAGGTGGTTTACCCGTGCTGTCGAGAAGCAAAAATTTAATAAGAAAAATCCCCTGTGTGCACCCAAAAGACCCAAGCGGCTTGAGGAGGACTTTAACTTATCCACCCAGCCAGATAACTGTTCTTCCTTCCCGTCGTCAAGAAGTGGCACGCCTAATAAGGTAAGGTTGGTCTTATTTGTCCTGATACATTCTGGAAGAAGGTCGGTTATCAGTCTGATCGAAGAGTCGGATATTGATGATCCCGACACAAAGAGTTCGCATTTTTGTGGGTTGAGGCATAACCCGCTTTTTGTTGCAAAATCCAGTATTTTCCGAATATCGCGGGCCACTGTTACAGGGTCACCGGCTAACACGCCATCATCTAAGTACCATACATTAAATGGGGACTCGAGAGAGTCTATTAGCTCCTTGATGGCGAGGCAAAACAGTAGAGGCCCTAATGGGTCGCCTTGCTGCAGGCCCGACTGTGAGAGTATGACGTGGTCCATCAACAGCAGTTGAGTTGGGTTTCTGTATACCTGCACAAAGTAGTGGTATAAATCAGGCGCATGGGATACAACAGCTTTTAAAAGATGGTCACGTCGAACGCTGTTAAAAGCATTCTGAAAATCTAGTTTGACCATGACTGTGTCTTCTGACCTAGATTTAAGATAGGCTCGTGCGGCATGGATCGCCACTTCTGTTCCACTTCTAGCAGCAAAGCCAAGCTGGTGGTCACCTATATATATATATATATATATATATATGTATATATATATATATATATGTGTGTTTTTGTAAGTATGTTTATATATACGAAAATATTTGACATCTAATGTCCACTATTTAATCAGCTTCCAATATGTATCTATATATAAACAGAAAAGACAGCGTACGTTTTACCCCTATAATTGCCATAAACTCCTTTATGCAGCTAGAATTGCTATCCCTAAACGCTAGCATGTATGTCATTGCACACCCGTTTATCCAATTAAGAAGATAGTACGCATTCCTCACGCGAATCTTATTGCTGAAGAAGCACGGAGATGTGTAAATAAACAACCCAGATATCAACGGAAACAAGTTGTATATCTTTGGTTGTACATATAATTGTGTCTGTTAATACAGAGAAGGAGGAGAGAGTAAGTAAATTTAATTCCCGTAATTAAATCTGGAATTAAACAAAAGCAGAGTTAGATATCGATTGGACAACGGCGTTACTTTGAGTTCGAAGATCTCGAAATGTTCTTTTATGATTTTTTTGTTATATATATATATATATATATATATATATATAATTGATTATAAACCCAAAATGCAAGGCAATTTCGAACCAATTACGCAGCACGGCTCAAATAGGCAAAATAATTACCAAATACGCGTCTGACCTTTGCACTGTGCGTGTCAGCGCAACAAACTCATTCTAAGATAAAGTTGTTTTGCCATTCTCGCCAACGCCATGACCACTAGGGTGGGCGAAAGGCGGAGAGATAAATCTAGGTAGTAAAGGATACCACCAGCTAAACCAGCGATATCCACAGCAGAAATTGACGGATTGCTAACTGCCCGGATTTCTAGAATGCATGGAGTTCGTTAAACGAGCAGCAATTGCAGTAGCAGAAGTGACATCACACAGCACATGAATAAACGTTCGTTCCTTTTGCGCTTGTCCGCCGTGGCTTTCGGATGGATGATAGCCGTCAATGAATATGCAGATTTAGGCTTTTCGTAACGTCGGTCGTCGATTGGAGCGTTGTCGCAGTTGAGTCTCTCGTGACCAGAATCATCTCCACTTCCACCACCGTCTCTCCACGCGTTTCTCCCTCTCTTCTACTTGGCTTTTTTTTCCCTCGTTCCTTCGTGCGCGCTCTCTCGATCTCCCCCCCCCCCCCCCGCCGCCTTGTTTCTTGTGTTTTTTTTCCCTTTCTGTTTATCTCTGTGTCAGTCAATTTATCGTGCTGCTCATTCGGTGTCACCGCACGACGAGTAACGCTCGCCGTCGGCTGCTGCAAACCGGCGGCGGCGGCGGCCTGTTCAAACGCGCTCCGTGGCCAGATTGGGGCCGAAAAATCTGGTGACGAATCTGGCCGATCGGTCGGTCGCTTAGCATAGCGCGACAGTGGCACCCATGCGCCGACACCATCCATTGTGCCGACGACATGCAAATTCGAACGCTCAGGCCGCTGGCCAGGCCTAGCGGCCGATGACAGCCTACGCCCATAGGATAGGAGAGCAGCCAGAGAGACCAGCCAAAGACCGTCTCCGGCCAGCCTTTGCCGACAGAAAACGACTGACTTGCACGCTGAGACCACCTCCTAAGAGACGATGGCGGCAGTAGCGACTGCTGCAGTGAAAACTCACGCGAGGAGATAGGGATAGCAGAACTCGATAGCAATAGAACTTCTATATATATATATATATATATATATATATATATATATATATATATATATATATATATACCGAGCAAGATGGCTTAGTGGCAAAGCCTTTGCCTTGCATTCGGGAGGACTGGGTTCGAGACCCAGACCGGCCACTCTTAAATTGGTTTGCATGGTTTCCAATTTAGACAAGGTAAATGCCGGAGTGGATTAAAATTAGCCATGACATGAAAAAACCGTACACGGGGAATAGCCTTACGGAAAATCTATAATATATATATATATATATATATATATATATATATATATGTTTGTTCCACTCCCTAACAAAAAGAGTATCGTAAGTAATAGCCAAGTTGTTGCGGCAAGGCTGGCATACGCCCCTCACGAAATACGCTAAACGAACAGTCCGCTTATGTTATCGGATGTGCCTAAGTCGTTAGATATAATATACCGTTGACTTTTTATGTTATTGGAGGAAGCATATAATGTGACTTTTGTATGCACCACCACCCACCCACTCAAACAGGCGTTATCATTTTGCTCAATTCGGACTTTACTTGGCTACACCTTCGTGTGGCAGACACAATCAACGTAGCCGGACGAGAAATACGCGCCAGCTACAAAGCTTAGCAACCGCGATTGCTCTAGACCAGCCTTAGCGCGCGACAGATTTACGATTTATTTGCCACCATTCTTTTTGCACCTCCGACTTTGCCGAATTAAATTCTAGCTCTTATTCCTCGCGTCTAGTCATGCTTCCGCTACATTTCTGCATCGCACATTTCGGCGCGAAATGCTTTATGTGTATAATCACTCTCCGTTAAGAAACACAATTGATAGCAAACAAATATGGTAGGCATAGTTTCCAATGATCTGCAACAATTTGTGTTGCGCTAGGGGTAAATAAAGGCCTGACATGTTTAAATGAGATCCGATCCACCAAATCACCGTGACGAGCAAAACGGGCTGGCCATTTCCGTTGCCCTTTGGAGAATCCGTCTTGCGCCAAGAGTCAAACAAGCCTGGCATGTTCTATGCTCTAAATAATCAACTAGCATTCTCGCAAATATTACATAGAGCAATATTTGCGCAATATAATATAATGCAAACGCACGTAACAAGCCACTATTATTAGAGGATGTTTTTTTTCAAAGTTGATGTTACAAGGGATTCATGCAATACGGGCAGAACAGTAGAATAAAACCGTGAGACAATATGTACCAAACGTTCAAATATAGACAGGGAACTCTACAGCATACCCAATGAAATTTTTACAATATAAACTATTACAACTTTGCACCTGTAGCCACGATATTTTTCGCGGGTTTTCGACAAAAGGCTTCTTGAAAAAACTTGCCGTGTCATTTTTAGGTAGCAGCGATAACTTGGGAATTGGTGACTGACACTGCAGACACGGTGAAGGCATAGCGTAAAATACCTACTCAAAACACTTTGTCCAAATCAATAACAGCACCTCTGGGCGCTTTGTTGTGCAAGTGGCCGTTCTGTATGTAACGCATGAGTCATGTGTTACTGGTGGTTAATCTTGCCGTCAGCAAAAATGATTCTATTCTTGGCGATATAACATGTTATAACATGTAGTGAGTTATGCCCCAGGAAATAACGATACATTCTCACTACGCTAATAAAAGCCATTTCGTTACCAGGTAAGTTGTAAATCCAATACTTGTATTTGTCCTCATAACTCGTGGGTAGGGTACCGCATTGTGGTGTATTTCTAAATTATTTATTCATTAGTAGTGATCTGTGACAAACAGTTATATTAATAACACTCATATGGCTGGAGGTTATACTACGCTCAACTATTTGCTACGTGAGTTTAGGCTGACACATATTGTTTACCGGCTAAACCTGCTGCTACCACGTACTTCTGTCAGCCGATATTAGTATATATCGGTGGGTAGTATTGATGGATATCTATGAATATTAGCCCTATTAATGATAGATCATGTCGAATATTGATTTATATTAGCGAACTAATATCAACACCCTTCCTGGCCCTTATATGAAGTTAGAGTATTTTACGTATTTAATGCATGAGGAGATGATGACATTTGGCCTAAAAAGGGACTGTAGTCGTGCGGGGTGCGCTTATGTACAAACCCTCCAGTCCTATTAGGCCACCGACCGTACGCGCTGCATCGCGCCTACCAAACAAATACTTTCTGGGCTGACTCTCAGCCAAGATTTAACGTCCATGGAACTGCTTTTCGCATTGCTTCATAGACGGACCCCCATAAATACAAACGTGCAACGGTGGGGCTCGAACCCGCGCACCTGCTATGTGTCTTCTCCGGTTGCGAGGCGCAGACTAATGCAGCACACCACCAGTCTCGACGCATCGCGCCACACCTAGAGAAGAGCTTCAATGCGTCGATCGTGTAAGCTGTGTGACAGTAGCCGTCGTTTCTGTTTGTTTTGCTGTTCGCATGGCGAAACCGGGCGGTGCAACCAGTCGGCGAGATTCGCTTGTTGAACTGCTTCGCTTTCGCCTATTTGTATCGTTCTTCGATCGTTGCTTGTTGTTTTTATTTAGTTGTTTGTTTGTTCCGTTCGCTTATTTTCTTCCTCTCATGTCAGCTCTTTTTCCGTCCTTTTTTTCGCGTTTTTTCTACGCAAAAAGCACGTTCTCCTTCGCCTTCTTGTTGTTTATTTCTTTCTGCTGCATATCTCCCCTTGCTGCTGCTGTAGCTCATTTTTTTTGCTTATTTTTCTTCTCCTACTTCATCATCACGAGCATTGTCATGCTCAACATTCTAATTTTCTTTTGTTTCCCCCCCTCTCTCTTTCTCTCTGCCTTCATATTTGTCGGCACTTTCTTCGTCGTCTCGAATTTTTATCATCTGCTTTATTTTTATCTACTTGTCGTCCTGCTGCGTCTTTTTCCTCTTCCTCCTCTTGTTTTGTTTATTTCTTGCTCTCTTCGTTCTATTTCCTTTTCTCGTTCGTTTTCGTTTCTACTTTCTTCGTTTTCCGCTTCTGTTTTTTGCCGATTTTTCTTTGCCTATTCCTCTTCTTCTGCGTCTCGCTTTTCACGCCCTTTTCCTCGGTCACGACTTTTGTTGATGCTGCTGGCGGCATGCAGATGATCAGCACACAATTAGCAGCACCGCGTTCATATGGGCAATAGCCAGCAGCAACTGTGACAGGTTAAACGGGTGCTGCAGCAGCAGCAGAAGCACCACCACCACCACCACCAGATGCAACTCTGGTTGCGACCGAATCAGAGCGGGTTTTTGTAACGCGCGCTACTGTTATTATTGTTTTTGTCGTTGTTGCTGCTGCTGCTTAGTTTGTTCCTGTTGTTGTTGTTGCTGCTGCTTAGATTGTGTTTGTTGTTGTTGTTGTTGCTACTGCTTAGATTGTTTGTTGTTATTGTTGTTGTTGTTGTTGCTGCTGTTGTTGTTGGCATTGTTTTTCTGACTACAGTTGTCACTGTGGTCAACGCCGTGTTCGTTGTCGTATAGAACGAACACCTGAGAAAAAAAAAGACATAATCTGGATCTGACTGACTGCTTTTCGTTTTCGTTGGTTTGGAAGGCTTTGCAAATGCATTATGCACTAACGGTGCCTGCAGCACAGCACCTACTAGTGAGCGATTCTCACCCACTAAATATACCGATATCCGCCTAACCCGTCACAGGCTTGCGGCTGCCTGCGTATGGATAGTTGGTAGCACCAGCAGAAGAGCATACTATTGTATGTCAGCAGCAGCAGCATCATCGCCGTCACCACCAGCATGTCCGTTCGTTCTGCTGAATAACGCATAAGCAGCAAGTGATTTTAGCTTGCCGTTACCGGTTAGTTGCAGCTATGAAACTGTGCTTTGTATACCTTGCAAAAAAACGAATATATGATCAAACGAGGTAAGAAAGAATTGAAGGTGCAGACCCCCTTACACTCAAGCTGATTCAGCGCGTGGGTAGACGGAAGCCTTCACTTTTCGAAGGGAAACTCGAGCGCATCCGAATTCTTGCGTCAAAGACTGTCGCTCGGCATTCAACGACAAAAAAAACGCAGCATCTGTTCTTCGGGAAACATTGTTAAACTGGGCTATATTCCTGGGTTGAAGCATCCGTGACCACACGCTTGCGCGGAGACAATTGTTCACACCAAAGCGCTAAAAGCGTAACAAAGTTGTATACATTGTGATTGAACTCATAACTAGGGCGATAACCGGTAAGAGGCAAATATTTGTGGAGTCGCAGATTGACTAGCCGTAATCGCCTCCCTGTTTTCATGTGCAGCGGCGACTAGAAGTTGTGGGATCGGTCCCAGCGCATGACATACCATCTCGATGCAATCATTCTTAAAATTTGCAAATTGGGGGTTAAGCTAATGAAGCTAGAGAGTGAATGCGCTTTCAAAGTAGAATGTTTGCCTGCATTTTTCCCGATCATCTCTTATACACGACCATTTCTTGTGATCATGATTTTATCTTCTATATTACTAAGCTTTTAAAGGCATCATTGCGTTTTGTTAATAGATACGAATGTTATTACCATCTTCATTTAGCTGCTTCATGTTAGCAGCCCTTCATGTGTACATTCATCTTTAATGCCTGCGGACCAGGTACCCTCAAAGCGTGTCAGCTGACGTTGCTCTTAGTTTACATATCTGCTTTACGTCAACCAAGGAAACGTGAATCGTGGCGATGATAGTTTGTAACACACTCTTTTTGTGTGACACTAAACAAGTTTTTAGTTATGGTAATTTTGTAATCTAGCAGGCCAATTTTTATCGCAGGTTCATATCCATCCAAGAAAAAGCTTGGAGCGAATTAGGAGAAAAGTGCAGATGTACATACGCTTTATTGTGTTGCCGTTATATTCAGTTGATGAATAATCCACCTATGAAGCTTAGAAGTTATTGCAGGTTGTTTAGTGTTCTGACAATGATTACTTGGCCAGCTTCTGCTTTTTCCGTGAGTTTTCGAGTGGTAACCGTTGAATTGTGTTGATTCTATAAGTGCATGATGTCAGAAAGTTCACCTTAGTTTATCATTCAGGTTAAATTTTTTATTGCGAAACTTGGTAAGTTCGGCAGGTCCCTGCGTTGACTTAAGTATCGGCAGGTCCCTGCGTTGACTTAGTCGTCCCCGAAGATGATAAAGATGTTTCAACAACCGAATTGGAGTCCTTTCGAAACTCATACAGCAAAACAGAAGTTATGTCCGTTAGTGAAGTCGAGTCATGGAGCTTTATGGTCTGAAGTCAGGCAAGCCAGTCCCCACTGAGCGTATACGATAGCGCGGTGCTATTTGTGCGGGACAGAACAATGGCACCTACAAAGGCCGATTTGCATGAACTTAAGCTTTTTACTTCCACAAAAAACTGAATCTGACTGCCTCGGCGGCAAAAATGTGTTCTGTCTACGGGCCTCAAATTGTCTGCAATCGTACCTCAATGTGGTGGTTTGACTGCCTTCGTCGAGGAGATTTATCGTGCCGAATCAATTACGGACGAGTCGGCCTTCCACGGTGTATGCGGATGAAATAACGTAGAATGTAATACACGTTTGACACTCGGCGAGATTGCAGGCATGAACAGTTGCGACACCAGGACCACATCCTAAGAAAACCATGTTGTGTGTGTCTTTAATTGAAGAGGCGTGGTACACTATGAGCTTGAAACCTACTACCAGTGGCTTGACCATTTGATAAAAGTCGCTCTCGAAAAGCGTTTCGAACTGTGCAATCTTAGGCGAGCCGTATTTTAAATATATAGGATAGCTCTGAACTTGCTTACTTTAGATGATCATCTTCTCTGCTCGCTGAGAATTCTCCAAAAGAAGAAAAGGTGGACAATTCTGCGCGTATCAGAAATCACTTTGATCACTTTTTGCATCTAAAAACGAGAAACTCTGAAAGGAAGGATTTTTATCGTGTGTGCGTACTCACGGCTGGAAAAGTAATTGCCTAATAAATAAGCACGTCCATTCGCCAAGCAAGCAAGCCGTTTATAAGCTTTAAACGGGTGCGGCTTTCGGGGTAATGGGCTGCCCACTCCTTAGCTTATTAAAGTGCATACCAGAAAAGTATTCCAGCACATAGCAGTCTGGAAGTTAACGTAGGCCCGATTTGCCTCTCCACTTGAGCAGTGATTCCAAACTAGAAAATACGTTAGCTTGATGATGTTCTAGGATGTCACGCTATTGGGCTCAATCTCAACCGCAGGCGTTCAGTAGCGTGACTTGTCCACCTTCCACCAATTTTCGTTATATAGCGACGATAAAATGTAAATTTAAACGAAACAAAATAAAAGCTAAACGGTACACATCAGGGGCTGTTGAGGTGTGGCATTAAAGAACACAAGTGCTAACAAGGCGCAATGATACAACTTCTACAACTTTATCGGTCAGACATGCGCGTGATATTTAGTACAGGTTGAGGGCACGCCCGGCAAATGCAGTCCGGAATTGTAAAATAATTTTGTTTTCAAACAGAGTGGCGACGATGGGCCACAAACTAATCGGCTACGACAGCAATTTTTTTCACATAAGCATAGCATCGGTTATAGACCTAGCAATGTTACGCACAAGATCAGAGCATAAAACATGGAGCGTTTCCAGGCTTCCAATCTTTTGTTAAAATGCTCAGGCTTTTTTTTTCCATTTTGAGATAAAGCACTCGGTTTGTTGCTGTACCCGAATCTTTGGCCTCCGTCAAATTATTTCCACGACTATTGTACAACCACTTTTGGGTGAGGGAGCCTCTCTGCTGCTGAAATGGGTAGTCGCCCTCTTCTGATCTTAGCCCACCTTTCCATAATCAGTCGAATAGTCTTTCACAGGCAAAGAATATCGTGTATAACAAAAGTAGTAAATAAATAAAATCAATCAACATAATTTTGTGCCTGCCCTAAATCATATTCCATGTTGCACGTCAAACTACGCTATATTCCGCGTGTGTAGAACCTTACATTCGACCTAAGTTTTGGTAGTCACGTTATCCGCTTGTGTTTTTGGTTTAAACATTTATTGCATGAAAGGTTTATTGTTGTCTGCTTTTGCAAGTATTTGTTAGTTCCAGGACCATTTTCTCTCTGGTATTTTTTTATTTACTCTTTGGTAGCTCAGATCTTCGAACCGAGCAAGATGGCTTAGTGGCAAAGCCTTGCATTCGGGAGGACTGGGTTCGAGACCCAGACCGGCCACTCTTCGATTGGTTTGCATGGTTTCCAATTTAAACAAGGTAAATGCCGGAGTGGATTTAAATTAGCCTGACATGAAAAAACCGTACACGGGCAATAAATAGCCTTACGGAAAATCTAAAAAAAAAGATGGTGTACTTCGTTGTTGTGTTAAATTTCATGGAACCCGCTTAGAGTCTTACGAATAACGAACCTCAAGACAGATCCCAGATCTGTCTCGAAATGTATAGTTTCGTTGTAAACAATGTGTTCGCTATATATGTGTCGTTATTATTGTTATTTTTACTTCCTTGATTAGTACCGCGTCGTTAACCAACAGGGTCATCATGGACAAATGAGCAGCGCTGTCACACGCGCTGCCCGTAGACGATTTTACAGTACGAATTCAGCCGATTGGTCATTCGCAGTGATTCGGCTGAATTGAGCAAAGCAACATCAAGACGGGAGGCGACGACCCCCTGGCACCAGTCATTATCGAGATGTGGCATCGGAACCATTACCACCATCACCACCACCGCGAGCTAATACTTCTTCGACTGCAGGTGATCGAGCGAAACCAGCCAAACCCCACCAGGCTAACATCATATATATATATATATATATATATATATATATATATAAAACAACATCATTATTCATTATTCGAATAATGTAGTAGTGCTGGTGGTGGTGGTGGTCGAAATGTTTATCAGTGGCAGCAGCAGCAGCAGTAGCTCAACCATCAGGCAGTAAACATTGATTGTTGATGTCGTTGGCATATCTTGCCGTTATCGTGTTGTTGTCGTTGCGTCGTCGTCATTGTTGTTGTTGTTGTTGTTGCGGTTGTTGTTGTTGTTGTCTGCTACGGACGCTGACGCGCGCTTCCCGGTCGAGACCCCCGTTGAAGTTCAGGTGGCAACTGCGCGGTTCGCTACCTGATCGGATGATCTGTATGGCGGACCCGTATGCCGACGCCGAAAACGACAACATGGCGTCGACGCTTTTACCGTCGACACGGCGCCGACAACGTATTGGCTGTAAATGATGTCTATCGGCTAATCACCAGACGACGAGCGGGTGTATATATTATATATATGTATATATATATATGTATGTATATATATATATATATATATATATATATATATATTATATATATATGTATATATATATATATATATATATATATATATATATATATGTATATATATATATATCACATATAAAAATTTCTAAAATATAGATAAATACACACATGTATATATATATATATAATATATATATATATATATATACAGGGCTTGCGCCTGGGAGTGCATCAGACCTTTCAGCAAATCATCCATCTAAAAACAAAACAAAACATACAGTGCAGAAGTTCAGGCGTGAAACTGCGTGTTTACCGCATATAGCCGTAGGTAATTTGGCTCACATTGACTCTCACAGGGTTGCTTCGCAACCATGCATGAAAAAGAGATTTCATTAATGTGCAGTTTCTTTCTTCTCCTAGTCGCATGACATTAACCGAATACACTGAGGGTGTGCTTTACTTGCAGCCCAGATCTACCTTGAAATTCGTAGTTTTGTTACAAACAATGTTATCGCTATGCTTCGTACTTTCTCTTTTGTAGTGGAGGATTAAGAGGCTGTATGTTCATGCTGTCCAGCTCGGCACCACAGGTCAATGCGAGCATATGCTTGAGGTGCGCCGAAACGTTTATCAATGAGCCGTAAGTCTATTTAGTGCATTTGTTTGTATCAGCCTGATTCCCTGGACTATTAAAAAAATGGCAGAAAAGTCAGAACAACACAGGTGATACGGACAGCGATGAGAAAAGTTTACCTGAGTTGACTCATTGTTGAGGTGAGGCTAGAGGCCTCATTTCACACTCAGGACTTGGCAAAAAAAGCGTGCTCTGTCTGAGCGTGAGGCAGTGCTTCTGCCGAACCTGGGTGCTGGTTCTGCGAGCTTCAAAACCTTAAAGTTTTCTATAACAAACAACACCGCTAACGTGGCAGTAACGCTAGCGGCTAACTACTCGACATGATCACTGAATTGGATGCATCATTCCCTGCTTACTTACAGCCCTGCATTCGCTGTTTATGTATCCTGCGAAGTAGAGTTTATTTATACTCTAAAGAATAGTTTATGTATACTGTAAGATACAGCATTGCATTCTACCGTCACGGTTGAGTTGTTCATATCATTATGTTTAAATGAATTAATCAATGTTTTTAAATATACTTAGTCATCTTTGTGGGCCATATTTAACATTAGGTCTAACGCTGGCGGTTAAACAGTTTTACTTTGTATCATTTCAGGCTGCCAGCGGGAAAACAATGCAGGATCAATTAGAGTGCTTGCGTCAGAATTGGCTCACCTCACCGGCGACTCGACTCGATTAGCGAGCGTCACCAAGAAAGGAGCACGTAGGCCACCAGCTCTGCGGTCTTTACGTACGCCGCGGATAGTCTGGCTAAGCGAACCCGTGACGTCAATGGCCCGTTTGGTGGCCCAGCGTGAGTGAACAGCTCAACAGTAAGTTTAGCTTCGGCTACGTTTTCGATGTAAATAAATTAGCACCTCGGAACAGATTGGCTGCTCTTTTTCTTATTTATAGCTCGTTAGTAACATAGTTAGCGTTCGACGTGGCCGGTTTTGGTATTAATTAGATACTCGAGAATACGAGACGGGTCGCGTCGTTATGGAAAATGTAGTAAACTAGTTAATTTTTGGCTAGGAAACCGGTACTGGCGACAATGTCGACGTGACGCACTGCCGTAGGACAATGAAGGTCAGAATCACATCGGGCAGCAGGATAAACAAGTACGAAGAAGGTCAACCAACTAGAACTAGAATCAACTAGATTAAAAAAGATGAGTACATAGACCTGCACCTGTTGGCAGCTCAGCTGATGTCGGTGAGGCAGATGCGGGAATATAAGGGAACTGTTGAGCTCTGAGGTGAAACTTACTCCGAAGATACTAGCCGCATCCAGTCTAATTAATTAAATATAAGAAGCGATGCGCCGCCAGCATCACGGTTGCGTCCATGGCATCACAGCGTCAGCAGACAGAAGCAAAAAGATAGTTTTGCTAGAACAGCTCCGGACAGAGGCGCTTATTTGACAGCGCTAGGTTGACAGAAGCGTCTCAACCTGATGACGTAGAGTCCAGAGCATGTAGAAGCGATCGATTTCATTCTTAGTCGGCCGGTCAGGTGGTAGAAAGCAAACGCGTCAGATGCAGCCTTATTTTCATCAGCCGCTAGACTCGGTCATTTGACGACAATTAGCTCATCACCTCATTAGACTCAAAAAACTAGTTCCGAAAGCTTGTTTACCTACCTAGTCGGATTTACCAGACTGCAGGAGCGCAAACTCGTTGCTGATGTGCGCTCATAAACGGCTGGTTTGCTTGACGGCTGTCCAAATGAGCGCGTGCAAATCAAAATTGTACTTACCTATTCAACGGGTAACGTTGTTCTCGCGCCAAACCCTTGTAAACAATACATGTGCGAACAAGATCTACTGTACTACCTCTGCATATAATACTAAAGGTAATGTATGCAATATTACGTTAAAAGTACGTCATATACTATATGGATAGACTACGGACACAATCGCTGGAACATTGCTAACGGGTGACATATAGTTCAGGCCTTCCGAATTCGGGTTGCTGGAAAAGATAAATAACTAAAACAGCCTGACAATTGTTCTTAAAGTATTACTCTCTCATTAGTCTCAAAGAATTACTTTCTAATGGGAATTTTCCAGAGGAGTTCTGTTTCCCAAAAACATCTCTGCAGAATTAAATAAGCTGAAGCTCTGTCTCTGTAGACAGCTAAAGTCATTATGACAAGCCCAGATGTACTGTTACGGCGCGCCAAAGAGTTTGTGCGTGATCACCAAAGCGCTGGTTTAAAAAGCTGCGAAACAATTTAATATATTATTTGCATAGTAAGGCAAGTTAACATAGAAATAAATATAGAGAGAGGCACAGTACAAAATGTCGAGCATGTGGGCTAGGGAATGAGTCAATCGAGCATATTTGTATAGAACGTACAGTCTTAGAGGGGAGTAGATATATAGATCTGATAGAGGCCCTAGCTCTAGGACCAAAGGTTAGAAAGGACCTGGTCCATATTACAAAGAAGACATGTGTATGTAGGTATACATTCTAAGCGAATGATAAATAAATCAATCAATCAACATATATTTACTGCTATAAAAATATTTTTAACCTAATTATGATAATGGGAAATCTTAGATGGCGACTTTCCCAAGGTAACGTCAGTAGCGAAAACAAGCATAATTCCACGGTTTGCGAAAGCTATCTATTTTTTAACAAAAAAGGCAAAGCAAAGCAAAACACGCAACATAATTTTGAAGCCCGGACATTGAACCAAATTTTGCTCAGCAGGATAAGGCGGCCACAGCAATCACTGTTGTAGGTCATATGCAATTATTGCTCATAGAGCATCTTGATGTACAAAAAGACGTAACTAGGCTCTGGTTGGAAAGTGACTCGCAATTAACCCATGACTTCAAACGGTTAGTCACTTGCATAGTCAAGTTGTGGGGGGGCAAGCTCAGCTGAAGCTCGCGCAACAGAATCAATAGGCGTTGGCTTGCTGTCCGTTTGGATTGCTGGGGACTGTCAAGAAAGCTAAAAATCTCGTCTTCTTCACTTTTTCTGCAATTAGTGGGTTGCCGACACGCTCTGTTCCCCGTCTGGACATAATTAGACCGTTTTTGGTAGAAGGAATTCTGTTAAGGAAACTTGCTAAGAATATGAATTTTGAATAAATCCGCAAAATTATTGCCCGACATATAACGGTTAGTATTGCTGAATATAAAGTTGCGATGCAAGCACGATATATTCATGTGCATGTATATATATATATATATATATATATATATATATCGTGTACCTGCTGGCAGTTTGCGGGCCGGCAGTGGAAACATGCCAATCAGAGTCAGGCTTAGGTCACCTATTACAGGACCACTTCAGCAATTGTTGTTGGAGTAGCAGAGAAAAGTGACCGAGGCCTCGGCAGAGATCGCGCAGTTAGATGTGTACCTCGCCAGGGAGCTTTGGGAAGGAATGGCATGCACTAGCCGGCACGTGTACACAAGGTACATTGTGCACGGCTATCATCACTTGGTATGTTCGACCAAAGGATTTCACCAAGTTAGCAATCAATGTCGTTGCCGGTTCCGCTCCCAGATATGCGCTAAATACCACGTAGCGAACTGCCAGACCCATCGGCGGTCTTTGCACTTTTTCGCCCGGTGGGACGGTCGCTAAAGTGTTCAAATTGTATATAATAAACTGTATTTTAATTATGTAACATTTTGAAATGCAATGTTATTACGAAATAAACAAATATATATATATATATATATATATATATATATATATATTCACACACCCTTAAGCAGCGGGGCTTTATTGAGATCACAGAAAAAGGCTATTGCAAGTAGGCCTTCAGGCGGCGGGTTGTACATGGTTAAGCTTACGCACTAAGCGCCATGCAAACATTTTGTTAACGATCGTTTTCCTGGCAATCATTTTGGCCTGGATATCCTTGAGCGAGTGTTTGTAGCATTCATGTTAAAAAATCTCACTGCTTGCTCGGGCCGTTTACATATGCGATTAAACGTGCGTTTGTCAATTCTATCTAACATTTCAACAATGTTGTCGCATTAACTATCGTTTTCGCTAATGTTACAACGATATGCAACACGTTCAACAAACTTTTTATGACTACCGGCCAGTATCTTTTCATCACGAGAATAACCCAGATTCCACACAGGTGAGGCATATACAAAAATCGGGAGAACATATTATTTATATAGTTTTACATAAAAAGAGGGTTGTTTGATCACAAAAGAACGCGGAATTCAGTTCATTCTCTTCGTAGCCGACGTTGCTACTTCTATAATGTGAGGAGCATAGTTTAAATTGGATGCCGTTAACACACCTAGGTCTTTTATAGATCTTTTTGCAGTTAACTCCTTAGTCCCCAATGTATATATATATGTGTGCAGGATTGTTGTGGCCAAAGTGAAAGACAGCACACTTATCCACCGACAGTTAAAGATCAAGTCCTTTGCACCATTCTGTAAACTTGTCTAGTGTTTCTTGGAAAGAAACGATATGATTTACATTATCTACAGGTGCATACATTTTTACATCGTCAGCGTATATCTTTATTTGCACATGTTGAGGTATTATGTGTTTCATAAAGTCAGTATACAATATGTACATTAATGGCCCAAGTATGGCACCCTGGGGACAACCAGATGTGACTTCTGCCGTTGATGATAGACAATTATTAACCCTAACTCTAAAAAGTCTATCCGACAGAAAAGCCCTAATCCAATAACTATACGACTACCAACTCCGTATTGCGGCAGGAGTTTGAGCAGCTTTGAGTGTGTGATACTTTCGAAGGTAGATTTAAAATCAAAGTACACACAGTCAAATGCTCTTCTCTCATTTAAAAGAAGACACCAGTCATTTTGGGTTTCGAGCAGTTGCAAGAGCGCCGAGTGAGCGGGACGATACGCAAATCGTTTCCTCAAAATAAGGTCTTGTGCATTTGCGTTTCGATAGATCTCTTCGGCGATGGCCTTTTTAAATAGTTTGCATGGGACGGAGGTGAGTGATACTGGCCTTTTATTATTCGGATCGCTTTTTCTCCGCGTTTGTGTACCGGACATACAATAGCACACCGAAAGAGACTAGGTACAGTTTCTTCCTCCAGGGAGCGGCGGAAAATTATAGAAAGTAAAACGCATACGTTGTAGCCACACTTTTCATAGACAAAGGTTGGAATGCCGTCAGGGGTTGCGCTCCGCTTGTTGGCAAGTCTGCGGAGATGCTTTAGAATGTTTTTAGGAGATGCGTCGACGTCGTTCACAACGCTCACATTTTCGGGCGTTGGCGTTGATATAGGTGGAGCGACGTGTGAGTTCCGCGTCTGCAGTGTCTCATACGTGGGATAGGTAGCTG
This sequence comes from Dermanyssus gallinae, assembly GCA_003439945.1. NCBI lineage: Eukaryota > Metazoa > Arthropoda > Arachnida > Mesostigmata > Dermanyssidae > Dermanyssus > Dermanyssus gallinae. Next base: position 88,658 of record QVRM01004527.1, read on the forward strand.
CAAAAACATTTCTGAGAATTTCTGCTTTTCCCTGGTCGTCAGTTGGCTATCATCAGCCAGTCATCAATGATAATAGAGCGCAAACCCTAAAACAACTCAATATTCCAACGAAAAGGCTCTGAGCAGTCATGGATTATGGCGTGACCAAGTCGAGGGTATTCAATGCTGCACTCTCCCACCATACACGTGGAAACGCAACGTACAAGATAGGGCGTGTTTTTCATGTGTCGCTGTCAAGAAAAATGCTGAATTTAGAAGAAGCTGACATAAGTTAACAGAATTGAAGGCAAACTGTCAGGAAGGAAACACCGATACTCTCTTGCCCCGGGGAACAAGATGTAGGGACAGAAGTTGTCCTAGGTCCAACAAGCTTGTTTCGCTCACAATGTTACAACATCGGTTTAACTACAAGAAGAGTTACTAGATTACTAGATTCTTAATACACGGTTTCCACATGATGATTTACTCTTATAAAAAAAAAACTTAACCGACGTTGCTACGGCAAGCTATTGGCCGCGCATAACGTCAAGAGGGCGAGCTTTTAAAGGTCAGAAGGGGGGGGAGTAGCGGAGCGGTCTATAAGCTAGTGCGTTAGCCATGGTTGCCGTTTATCGGAGTGTGTCACTGGTTCAATTTCCGTTGCAGATGGAATTTTATTTGGCGGTACTCATTAAGAACAAATGATAAACTATACCGCTGAGAATCAGCGAGTCAGAGAAACATGATTTTTGGCGAATCAGAGAAAACTTGTCTTACGACGGATCCAAGCCCGTAAGGGACGGAAGCTAGTTTAAAATTTACAACGCCCTCCTTAAAAATGTTTTTAATTTTATGTCAGTAATTGGCGGGGTGAAGGATGAATTAGAGAGGTCGTGTCAGAGTTGAAGGAGTACCTAAGGGTCGTGTCATTGTACCGATAAAATGAGGCAGCTGCGCTGCCATTGTTGAAAGCGCAGACGACGGCGACGGTCGAATCGAGAAGTTGACCGACGGAATGGAAACTTAGTCGGCAAATTTGCTAGGAAACGAGCATCTAGATAACTGGCCCTGTAGCGTCGGACCTGTACATGTAGGCTGTGAGAGAGTCCGTTGACCTAGCTCGTTAGTAACACCACTGAACCGCAACTGAGTGCAACGTCCGCAAAGAAAGATGCTAAATTCATGATTAGTAAAAACAATCAAAAAAACTACATTGAAACGGCAAGATGACAATGCTATTGATTTTTTTCCGCAGCACTGCTGCAAGTTCCCCGGATGTTGCTGTGACCGAACGTCACGTCTCCGCAAAATGGTGCGAACAGCTCGACAATAACAACGACTTTAACTTGGACGCTGAACTAGATGAATGTGCGAAATACTTTTGATGCTACAGCAAATGCAATAGCCGTCCACATCGAACTTCGGAGCTAAACCAAACGGAGTTACGAGCCGAGAAAACACACAGAAAAAGTCAGCATTGAGCAAGCAAGCACCCGTTGTTGTTCAGGAGTTCAACAAGTTTGGAATCATTGCTGAACTTTGCAAACGGGTTTTTCACACGCCAAGTAGCGACGACATTTTGGACCGCAGGTGCAGATGCACCTCGCACGGTCGCGCCTTTTGTTTTTTTTTTGTCACCGACGAGCTTTGTGTTTCGACAAGAAACACAGTTCTTCTATGAGAACGTTAGCAGGAAAATATTCGGATAGAAGGGTGCGGACGCTGCACGCAGCCAGCCCAAGTGAGTCGTACATTTGGCAAAGTTATGCTGCTAAGCTAGCGGGACACATTTTAGCATGGATCGCATTGAAGCTCTGAGAACAACTCACTTGACAGTCAGTGCAATTCGTTGCCACCAAAAAAAAGTTCAACGAGCCCAAACTATGCAAACGAATCACAGCTCATCACTAGAAACGGGATTGTCTTGTGCCCGATTAGCGCGCGAAGTCCTGTGAGTCGTCTTAGCTTCTCATTAACAACAGTCCGAGCTGTAAGCCCATCAAACGCCAGCGAGCCATACCCGCAGCTTCCAAACTAATATTTATTCCGGTTTGTTTGAGAACCTCTTGGTTAGAGAGCAATCAGAAGGAAATGCTATAAAATATAACAGCATTCGAGAAAAAAGAAGCCTTGTATGGAAGCCAGAACACCAAAAGAGAGAGGTCGTTTGAAAACGGCCGTTGTAATAATAAAGCCGCATGCTTTTTGTTCTTGTTTAACTCATGTTTGCTGTTTCTGGTGAAGACGCGATTTAACACATTTACACATCAACCTAACAAGCTACCTCGTACTTTTTGCAATGTACCAAGTAAAGTTGGTATCTACTTTCCAAAGTGCCAAACCTAATTTGCTTGATGTGCATGCTAACGCCTGTCACTGCAGGTGCATAGTGCATGATCGCAATCATGCATGGACGTTTTCTGGAACCACGGCAGCGAATACGAGCGTCGACGGAGCTCCCTTGTTTATCGTTCTGAATCGTTCGCCTCGACAGGGCTTTCCGTCAGAGACAGAAAAGCGGCCTGTCCGTGGTGGATTTTTCTCGCTTTTCTATCTGGCAAATAACTATGAGCACTACCATTTCGATCGTTGAGCCATTGCAATAGTAAGGGTTTCTGACTGGATATTACCGTACGGAAAATAAAAAGAAGATGTAAGACGTGGCTATATGCGAAATAAAAGGCGATGTTCTTGTCGATTTAGCGTCAACGTGGATATCACTAGCAAGATTTTTTCAAGATTCAAGATTCAAAACGTGGTTTATTATAGGAACTGCATAATACAATGCTTTAGTTCTCATTAAAAAATATATAGGTAATAATTAAAAAAAAATAGAATATAAATGGTTAACTCTCAGTCATAAACAGCCACAAAATAAGTCAATCATGGAGTATCATAAATCATAAACATAACATGTGTGCCTCAACTATGTCGAAATGTGTTGGTGAGTAGCCATTTCTGGACCATCTGTGTAAAACAATGCAGGGAAGTGATACGACGAATATTCTGTGGTATACTAGTCCATATAACGGGCAAACGAGACACAAGGGCTTGCTGACTAGACTTTGTTGTGACTAATGGCCCTACATATATTGTGGCACGTCTCGAGGTCCTACGGAACAAGGGAGCAAGGGGAAAGGAAACATCAGTTCACGTATATTGAGGTTGCGGCGGGTTGGACTAGAGCCATCGTATGGAGTACGACTGCAGCACATTGGCTTCCTTCTCATTTTTTACATTTTTACCTCTGCTGCCTTAATGTATATATATCTATATATATATTCTGGTAGTAGAGTTGACACACACTATCGTTAGCACTTGCACTGACAAAGATTGTCGTAAACTTTGTCACGTATGTGCTCAATCAAAAGCAAAATTTGTTCAACTTTCAGTGAGGCAACCTTAAACGGCTATTATTTACACGCTCAAGCTTTTCTGCAATACTAATATTTGTCTCTAAGGAGATGAGTGTTGGACCTGTTCCTTCTAATTCTTCGTTCGGTGTATCGTTTGTCGTTCGCGTCTTGTCCGAAATCGTGTTACTAGTTAACTGAATGTCCACTAACCAGTGTGCATCGTGAGCTCCGCTTAATATTGGTGTAAACTTCAATTAAATTAAGTTCAGCAGGTCGGGTGGCATTACTGGAAACACCGACGACGCTCGTGTACATTTCTAATACTCACAGTTATTGTTTTTGGTATAAAGAAAAACACAAAGGGTATCGACGCATTGTCACAATGCTCGACCGATTGTGGCATCTTGGGAACCACTATGGTGTTTCACTTTTGTTTCAATTTTAATGTTAATCAAGGCAGCGTTACTATATGTAAGACATGTGTCGTTAAATGTTAATAAAAAATACGAATTGAGCTACATAATCGTTTTTTTTTTATTTCAACAGGATCTTATGTTTCATTAATTCACATTTATATATATATATATATATATATATATATATATACAAAGTCTCTCATATGAATGAGCACTATTTGAGGGGGTTGTCAAACTAATGTATTTTTTTTAATGGAATAGATGTCGAAAATGTTTTGTTTAGCTAATTAACTAATATGTGCTTATTGATTTGGCTGACAAAACATATATTTGCAAAGTTGCAATGCAAAAGACAGAGTTGTGTGAGCAAGAAGCTGAGCATACCAGCATGTTTGAAAGAAAATTTTTCTTTCGTCATAAAGAAAGGGCGAATTTGTCCTAGTAAGGAGAATTAGCAAGCACTTAGTTATCGCAATACCTCATTTTTATCTTCCACGTGTAGTACCTGAAAGTATTGGCATTAAGCTCACAAAACGAACACAATCAGGAAACCGCATTCTGGTACCAAAAATGGCTTACTGAAATCATACCACAAATCGAACCACCATGGATTTGAAAGCAAAATGACCCCATGAAATGCGCGTTCGCTTAAACATGCTTATTTTATGAGGGTAAGTAAATATGTTAATGCATTGAACACAAAGCATAAATATAAGACATCACAGAAAAGATTTTTGCAAACTGTCCTTAATACGACTATTTCGCTTCTGTTTTTAATATTGATTGTAATTTCAACACAAGGCAAAATGTTGTTTCGAGCAGGCTAACTTATTCAGATATTTTTCGAGTTCGACGATCTCCTCAACTCTCTCATATATATATATATATATATATATATAGTCACATTACTAACACCTGTTATACTGATGTAGATGGTCGGGCATCACTCCACACAAAAAGCCCTACTCTGGTTCGTCTAAACTAGGCTCATGCTATCCTACAAGGAGGTAGTTCACTCCCAAACAAGACATCTCCCCTTAATTCCATTGAAAAACAATGATTGAATTATTTTAAACAAACATTTATTACCGCTTAAAATGTGGCGACTTACTTTCCCACAAACACTCTGTACACGTTAATGAATGCCGAATATTTGTTATCAGTGACGTCTTCGGACTGTCTGTGTGTACATCTGAGACTGAAAGCGGACTAAAAGCTGAGTCCGCCAGCTACCCTGAACGGCATTTATCTCCCACCGGATGAATCAGAACGCGACAGACGGAACGCTTCAATGGAACGTTATCACCAGTGTCCATGACCGCGAAATGCCGAAAGACGCGTAAACACGATCGCACGACTACATACTTCTGACAGGCCGTGGGCCCGTTGGCACGTTTGAACTATTGACTCTGACAAATGAACGGTGTTGATATTTGTTGATATCATACCGGCACATTGTCACTTGCTCGAGGTCACTAGGCAAGGCCTAAGCAGAGCCCTGCGTTTTGCTATGGATTAACGTTGTATTTGGATGTATACTGCTTTGTTGCTGCATAAAGTTGCCGTTATTAATTGGTGCTGAATTAAGAACGTTTACAATTTTTGTTGTTGTTGTAAAAATAATCTTGTTGCTGTTGTAAGACACTAGTGTGCTATTATGTCATTGAGTCCTAGCTAATATTGTTGTCGTTTTTAGTCATCTTACCATACGTAGTGTACCACCACACCTGCGAATTAAGCAATTGCTTTTTAAGTATACGCTGTTTCAATTGGCTTGTTTCGGACATGCAAATATTGGCCATACGGATACAGTCGAAAATCATGTTTTGAGACAACCCTACAAAGCGACGGCAGACCTTATTGTCGTTTGAGTTGTAAGTATCTAATTGTGATGAACTGATAAAACGTGCTGGGTGATCGGGTGTGTAGCAATGGCTCACTGTACCGGCCTGAAGATATTTCAATCGGTTGTTGCAAATTAAGTAAGGTTAACTTAGTGCAGCTTGCACGACGCTCTCTGGTACTAGCTGCATAGCTAAGAAGAACTTGCTTCCCGTTACAAGCAAGAACACAACATGCTTTTTGATAATTATGTTGAAGTAAACGTTTTTGTCTGTACTTTCTTCTACTCTTCTTCGTCTTTTCTTTTCATTAATGCTGTTCCGGCTTTCATTATTAGCAGTATTGGCGATGTGTCTATATTGTGATAGATGGTTTTTGTTAAAGGTTTTCTTGTGCCATGATTGACAGCACAGTGCTACAACATTTAGTGTGGTTACAACATACCTACCCGTATATATATATATATATATATATATATATATATATATATATATATATATATATATATATATATATATATATATATATATTTATTTATTTAATTTATATGTATTTAGTATATATAGTTAATAACAGTATCGATGCATGATAACCCAGTTTATGTTCTTTAACTAGTTGGTATGGATCTCAAAGGCATGTGGTTCCATAAGGACGGTGCCACACATCAGATGAAACGAGCGCATTATTGCACGAGGTATTCCGTGGTCGTGTGATTCCGTGAACGACCTGAATTAGCCGGCTAGACTTATCGCCGCTGGACTTGTTCTTATGCAGCGATCTTACGACTTTGGACTTCTTTTTTTGGGGCCTTTAAAGTCAAAAGATCAGGTACTATATCATTAAGATCCAACCACAGTTATGCGCAAGTTTGATTGGCGAAATTTCGGTAAATAGATGCAAATATGCCGGCAGAGCCGAAAAAGGAATTCTCTGGATGATTCTCTTGATCTACACATATTTTCCACATGTCTATTTTAATCATTAAAAAATCAGTATTATATTAAAAACTGTGCATCGTTTGGAATGTAATGCTCCGTTCTTATTGAAGCACCCATATGTATATATATATATATATATATATATATATAAGGAGAGGGGGGGGCGGAGAGCAATAAACATACGAACAATTGGGGAAAGCACAGTGATGGCATTGATTGCACTAACCATAAAGAAGAAAGACCGCTAGCGTATGATCTCGGCAACCTTTGGAGGAATCCTACGGGCCGAGCAAAAGGCTGGACGATAATTAATGACATTTGTGAAAAATGACGAAATCCCGTGGGACAATTACCTAATTAGAGTCGAAGTAAAGGCACTTATTGCTACCCAATGTTTAACTAATTTAGTACGTCTATATATAATTTTTTTTTGATTGAGCTTTTATTTATATATATATATATATATATATATATATATATTGCTGCTGGGAGTCCCTCGGGGCAAATTGGCACACCCAGTAGCTTCACATAGTTCTTTATGGTCAGCTTGCAGCGGGGCAGGAGGTCTTGGAGTGACTGTATTTCGAGGGCCTCAAGGGTAGGGCCACAGAGGCATATCTCGCATTTAGCGGAATTCAACTCCAGCCAGGATGTAACACTGAAATCAAGGACCCGTCGAATATCCTCGGCTACTGTGCAAACGTTCCCTCCTAATAGACCATCTTCAGGGTACCAGAGGTTCAGCGGGCTCCTGAAGGAATCCACCAGATCCTTGGTATCCAGACAAAACAGAGATGGTGCTAAGGGGTCCCCCTGCTGCAGTCCGGTGGCGGACGAAATCACATGCTCAGGCAGTACAAGATTGGAAGGATGCCGATAAGCCAGTTCGACGTGGGATGCAACTGCCTTCATCAGGTTATCGCGTCGTATACTATTAAAAGCGTTTTTTTTTAACTCGGGCTTTACAAAAGATCCTGGAGGCTCGCGCAAGGCGATAAAGGCGCGGGCTGTGTGAATGGCTACTTCGGTTCCAGCCGGCGTCGCGAATCCCAATTGGTGTGCACCAGTTGCGTGATAAATAACTTCCTTGTTGTTATCCGATCTTCGCGGCGAGTCTGCGTAGCGCAGACGAACACGCAATAAGACGTACCGATCCGTCCTTATTCTGAATGGCAAATAGTCTTGCGCCAACTATCAAGGGTCGGAGAGAAGGAGGAGTTGTGCCCAAATAAGGATGTCTACAACCTTTGCCAACGCAAAGAGTAGGCTGGCGGCGACGCCTTTGAGGGACGGGGAAAGAAGGTCCATTAACAAACGCGGTTTCATAAAGTCTAACCCTGCGGCGGAGCTCTTGGAGAAGTTCTTGATAGCCGCCTGGATGTCTTCCTTCAATGTGATCAAGGGCAGAGGGGATCCGGTCAGTGTCGGCCATTCTAGGTCCTCGGGAGCTCACGGGTGTTGCTCTTGCAAGGCCTCTATACGGTCTATGCCCGTCGTTAAGGTATCTGTAAATACAATAAGTCTGGAGACACCACAAACATCACCTTCAGAGAGTTTAATAATGGACTGGCGTACGGTGTCATTTTTGAATGATTTGGGAATCGAGGTGCGAGGATGCGAAGCGGCAATCACGTCTGACAGGCGCATATCTCGAAAGAAATCGCAAAGATTGTTGTGGCTGATGACTGAGAGAGATAATGCATCGTTGCGTGCGCGGGGAGGCGAAGGACTACAGGGGCAAAAGAGAAAAAACCGTATCATGCTTCAACGTCATTATCATTTGAGACTGCTGAGAGTACACGGGTGAGGGCCTTGGCCACTTGTCTTCTGACTGACTTTGGTACAATTCGAATCAGCCCGATTCGGCATATAACTGCTTGAATGTCCTCTAAAATTGGCGCCGGTTGCAAACAAGAGGGCACAGAGGTAGTCGGTATGGAGACGAAAGCCTCAGTGGCGGTGGTATGCTTGGCTGATATATGCCTTGTTAGGCCACGCCGCGTGTATCGCCCGTCGCAGAGTGAACATTTGGGAGTGAATAGAGTGGCGTGTGACGTTGCTCCGTTTTGAGCTATGCGGTCATGATCATTCATGATTGTACGGTTCGTCGTAGATTTTCCACTAGCGGTCGCTGCTGCAACAGCGGCTCCAAAAGCTCGAATAAGGCCTTGAATTTAGCTGATAAGTCTAAGCATAAGCTTGAAAGAATCTGAGACAGTCTAAGGGAGGCGCCTTTGGAACATCTTATATATACGAGGTGTGTTCAAAAAGTATCGCGCGCGATTGAATTTTCGCGGGTTACGTATATTCGA